>OX596251.1:7050383-7613998 GCA_951394255.1 Polyploca ridens | reverse complement strand
AGATCTTTAAAACTATGCAACGGATTTTGATGCGTTTTTTTTAATAGATAGAGTGATTCAAGAGGAAGGTCTATATGTATAATACATGACATTGCATCCGTGCGAAGCCGTGGCGGGTCGCTAGTCAGAATAATAAGCCTAATTGATGCCACACCAGCAAAGCTATGTATGAGAATATAATCGTAAAATCTAGGCGAAGTACTAACCTGAGTAGATAATGGAAGAACTTCCTGGCGAGGTCATGCACGGGCGGCGCGTACCGTAGTGCGGCGCTCGACAGAGGAACTCGCGCGCTGAGGAATGCACCCAGAGCACTTTGTGCTATGCATTCCTGTGATACGCCGTCTACGACGATTCATACATGCATATCAGTTATCACAACGAGATATGGGTTTTGCTCACAGATATACATCTAAATAGATGACGCGAGTGTATGTACTTCGCGTGTCAAAATCTGTGCAAAAATGCGGCACAATGTTCTTCTTTTGAAACTGTTTCGCGCGGACATGGAACTCGCATAAGGCTGCATGTCCACCAGGGGCTCTACCGCGTAACTTTGGTGGTAATTTTAACTAACACTATTAATAAATTTCATCCAATCAGGGCCCACGCGTACGCGTCATTGGATGAAATAATTAATGGTGTTCGTTACGATTACCACCAAAGATACGCAATAGCCCAGCTGAGCTGTGTAGCGAGGGATATGTTTAGCTGACGAGTAGGATAACTTCATTTTCACGTTAAAAATTTAATGCCAGTCTAACTAAATCAATCTTGTGACATTATGGTAGGTACCAAAAAAGTTACACGCTTGGTTTTCGTACGGATGGAGGGACTTGGAATATTTACACAATTGTCATACAACCAGTGAACAACAAACTGCCCTTAAAATGGTAAGACTGTACCTTATTGTAAAGCAATAAGTCTCACCATGACATAAATGACTTTTTATAGTGAACAGGGGAGTAGTAATCATACCAGGTGGAGCTCTAAGCGCGGCACAGACGAGCGTGTTGATGGCGCGCAGACATTGCGTTCCCTCGCGCTCCCAGTCCATCGCGCGTAACAACGACACTGCGTTTGACGACCGCCCACATCGCATCCACGCCTGGAAATGACGGTTTACATACTCGTTAACATCATTTCAGTCTAGGGATGTTCTAGAGAACTGTAGTCTATGCTTTGGTTTCTACAAATTTCTAAGCGGCTCGTAGCAACTATTATTCGTTTTTTTTTTCATATGCACACAGCTATAGTTTACAAATAAAAAGAAAGATAGAAGTGGGACTTTTTGGCGGGAACTCGCAGTGACGTTTCGTTTTCGTTTTTATTTTCATAAATGCGTGTATTTTGAGTTTTATTGCATATTATCAGTGGTATTTTATCCAATAAAGATCAATCCATGTGCACGAGTGAAGTGAAATGAATTATGTGTATCGTGACTTTTCAAGTTGTCTCAAAAAGTCCGTGAAGAGTTTTAGTACAATGACCACCATTGTAGTAAACCATGACTTTTATGGATGGTGACTGACTAAGGACTGTGAGAGTGATAATTATTATGACTGGGAATTATAATATAACTCTACACTGGCAGAAATAAGTCCTAATTTGGATTTGGTTGCCAAACTTAAAACTAAGAAGAAGAAAGCAGTGAATTACAGGGCATTTAAAATATAACTTACTGTAATAAGGCGCGGATGCGTGATATGCAATAACGAAAGAGGCCCGCCTGTGAATGACGCCAGTATGATTGGACCACATTTTGAGCTCCGCGTTGTCAGAAGTTTCATTCGACGAGCATCCCTAGGAAAAACAATTTTACAATTTAATAATTGTTGATATTTTTTTTTAATACTTTTTATACGACTGTGCGACAACAAAGACAGGCTTATTTTCATATATTTTTTTTATTGCAAAATATGCGAATTAGGGACTGGATCTTGCTTCTGGTGTCTGGGTTTCATGACTCTTACAATCTAGAGACTTTCAAAGGCGAATAGGTTTCTTCTCGGTAAGTATGCTCCATCTTAGGCTTCGTCAACGTGCTTTATGTACGGGTCAATGAACAAACGCAAGACCATATATTATAAAAAAATGCCTTTTCAATAAAGAATATGAGATGTGGGTATTTGTTTGATAGGTTTTTAATTTCGGAAGTCACGACTAGGCCTAGGATATGGCATTCTTGTCTTGTTGTTGACTTACTCTAGTATTTACGATATAATTGACGAAGCGTCTCCGTTTCAGCATGGGCAAAAATGCTTTCGTATGTCCGGTATCCGGCGATGTCCAGCTGTTCTCCTTTACAGGTCGCATTTCTCAACCGATTCTCGGTAATTATGTATATGCAATTTTTTGTCGCTATCTGATGAGTGTAATGTAGTTATTTACCGTAGATATGACGTAAGGTCGAGGCACTTGGTGTGGTGGTGCAGCAGCGAGAGCGCGCGGTCGAAGCACTGCAGGCGCCCGCCCTCCTCCGCAGCCACTATCAACTCGTCTGCCCAGTGCACTTCTGTCGCGATCTGATGTTCACACATTTATACTGACTGTGGTTTCGATTTGTCACTATATAAGGAGTATGATATATTCCTTGAATATTGAATGAATCAGTGAAAATAAATTCAAAGTAATACAAAGTATGGTCCAAAATTCTATTGCCCCAACATTTATTTTCACAAATTTTCTTTTGTTATTGATCCTAGTTATTTTATGAAATATATCGACCTTAGAAATATGTTGTTTTGCCTAGAGATAAGTGTATCAAATATGTTTAGTGGTTTCATCACGATTGAGTTCAAAACTCTACAAACTTTAGCTTTAATTCATAGTAATATAACTCACAAATCCTACTCTAGTAGAGTGCGTCAAGCCGGCGACATGATGCACGATATGTAAGGAGCCATCTATAGACGCGGCGAGCAGTCGCAAGTCGCATTTAGACCGCTGCACCGCCCGCGCCGGCGCTGGCAGCGACACTCGCGTCGCACTCTCGCCCAGTGACGACAACTTTGTAGCACGTGTCATCGTGTTCGGAACTTCGTAACGCAACCACTCTAGGGTTATACCACTCTGGAAAAACAAATTATCTTAGTGAATTTTATCATATTATCATTGCAATATAAGTAGATTAGTATGACATTACCACAGAGGATTATATTATACAGAGCAACAGCTCCCTACAAACGTCTATTATATTAGCCTATTCTTGTAGGGCTATCACACTAGGAAATAAATTTAATTAGAAAGCTGGGTAATTTTTTTAATAATTATACATTATAAGTATAATTTATTGAGGTGCGTCTACGCTAGGCAAGCCGAGCCTAACCGCTTTGCACGTTATCATCGCGGCGTCAAGTTTAGACTTACAACGAGCCTAGTCTTACGACACGCTCGCCCAAACTCGTGGAATTTGCTAGTTCCCAATTTCCCATTGAAGAATTCCACTACCCAAACTCCAAAACTACTACAATTAGGCGTTATAATACCAAGATGACACAAATAATGGCGTTTTGATCACACTAATATGAACTCTTACTCGAAAGTAATGAGGGCAAATTTGTATAAGTTTTTTTTTAACATTGGATAAATTATTGAATTAGAATGACATTCCTTTATTGCATATATGAATGTTATTATTAACGTTTTATATAATGTCCAACTATACCTAATCATTATTACAACCATTGTGAACAATGAAAATAATGTCATTATCACACACTTGAAAACCTAAAATAACAGTGTCTACATTATTATATAATGTACCTAAATTATAACAGTTTAAATACATATAAGTATTGTAATATATGCATTAAGTAAAAGATATCTTGAACTTGGCTTGACACGCTACCACGTGTCTAGATGACATGAGTCCAATTTCGCCCACCACTAAAAATATTACTCGTACCTACATACCTACCTAGTAAGAAAATTACTTCATTTGGATAAATTATTGGATATATTTATATTCCTCCTGGAATTATTTATAAACGCACTGCAATAAATAATCATTTTGTTTGTAAGTTGTTCTTAAAATTATTAAAAACAAAGTATCGCGGTAACGAGCAGCGAGCGACGACGTACTGCAAGCGATGTAGGTATCGAGGCGTGCCGCTCGGTCGCGAGTCGCCCCCGACTCTCGGACCCTCGGGTTCGCCGGAAACACCCGAAGCATGGAACAATTAACCCATAGAAGCGCAATGACGTACATTTTGTTTGAAATCTATTCCGCCAATTCCCCACCACCGGCAGTGCGCTGTGATTGGCTCATTCAAGGACACACTAAGATTTAGAGATGAGGGTGAAAATTGTATCGATATCGATACTTGTTGCACTAATATAAATGTAGGAGTATTCTAATATCAGTCGTTTGTCATGGTTATTTACAAATATTTCTACGTTATCGTAAAAAGTGATAAAATTTTGAATGCGCGGATTTTTGGGAGTGTAAACAATAGGTATAAACTGCACAAAACAAGTTAATTTTAAATAGAACTTTATAGAACATAGAAAACTGTAGAAAGTTCTAGAAAAGTAATTGATATCGATAGAACTTTCAGGAACCTTCTCGAAATCTGTTCTAGAACATTGTGGAAGGTTCAAGAATAATCCCGAACATTTCAGAAAGACATAGTATACCTATCGAAAGATCTCGAACCTAGTTCAGGAAGGTTCTAGAATAAGTCCGTTTGTTTTTCATGAATATTTCCGAACATACTGGATCATTATAGGTAAGGCGCCTTGGCGCTACGATTCACCGGTTGAGAGCTTGCTCGCCGCATTGTCCGCGTAAAGTTGTAAAGATTCTCTGAATTGTCACCTTCTGTCAGTTCAAAAAAAAAGAGCTACGATTCATTCCTTCACGAGAACTTACATAGTGAACATCTCTTAGAATATTGTGAGTAAATAGTGAATAAAGTAAACCTCCTGCTTGCTTTGAAGAGTATAAGCGTGTTTTACTTAATTAAGCCTTCGGTAACAACAGTCCTATGAAATTAAAGAACTCCAGAAAGAGCTACCGTCTGGAACAACTGGCATCTGTCTAAATATTTTTCATGTTCGTACAATAAAATTTTAAGTAAATTACTAGATATATATATATTATTTAATATTACATTATATTAATTTAGTTATACTTACTTAGGTAAAAAAATTGTTTACTACCTATATGCCTATTTAAGAAGATAATAATAGTAGTAATGAAACAAAGTATATAAAGTCACAATACAAATGTATAATTTATTTTTAACTTCAACGTTATTGACTGTATAACCAATTTTTTGAAATTAGGTACCTAGATCAGTGTCACCAGTATGACATAAAAGAGTATGAAGATACCTAGTACGTGATAATAATAAAGTTAGGAACTTACAGTACCACAGACATATTTATTTTATATTATAATTACCTAAATAATAAATACATCCGCGTTAAAAATATTGCAAATCATTTTATCTTCGCTGTTATGTATTCCAGTATTAATACAAACATTGAAACATTTTTCTCTCTGAACAAAATAAGTTTGCTAATATCGATAATGTTTTTTTTTATCCAAGCCCAACACTAGCGGGGAGGCGCGATCATCGAAAGAAAAGGATGAAAATAGAAATATAACGGGTGAAAGTGAGATGGAGATAAATTACGTCAACGCGTGCGTCCAGTATATCTTGAGCTGTGATGAAAAATAAGTAAATTCATGTAATAAATTGTTACTAACCGATGAAAAGTGATTCCGTTTGTTTTATAACTAGAATTTCGACTGTTATTCCCACACCACTTAATTGAACAGCAAGACATTGTGAAATATTGACAAAAAGTATATGTTTGATACGTACGCGCGGATCGAGGTTTTGGTCGATACTGTACAAGGGCGCTCATGAGCAGATACAAATCAGTGACAAATCACTGACTAGTTGCGGAATCGGATTGCACGGTATTACTACTCTAGGGATTGTTCCTCGATGACCCGAAGCGACTTCTCGGCTCTCGTACGTGAACCCGTCGGTGAGCGCCCACGCACACATCGCTGCGCATGTAGTGAAGTACCTACCATTTCGCGTTCTTAGGAGCTGTTTATCTGTATAGTAATCTGTGACATTACCTTAAGGCATGTAATCTGCTCAACAATGTGAACTAAATTATCCCACTTGTATGAAAGTTCTGCAGACAGTGTTTCATTTTCAAGCTGATGGTATGCTATCAGTGTAATTTGTTGGCTGAAAATATAAAATAATATAAATACTCTTATGTGTTTATTACTGTGCAGAATTGTTTTTTATTGAGATAGTTTTTGAGCTCATTAGACTAATATTATATGAGAAACACGGAATTAGATCAATGTAGGACGGCAAAACAAAATTTCGCAAAGTTTGACTTGATATTTTTGGATATTATTATTAAATTTAGAAAATATTAATACCCATTGATCTGATAAAGGTGTAAATTGGCATGGTCTTCTACAACAGGGCTCCAGGGCGCTGGTTCCGCGGTGGCAGCGCTCCAAACTAGTACCCGCACTCCAATGCTGCTCTCACACCTTGAGACACGACGTTCTGATCGCCGTGAACTGCCACCTAATTCTATGCTCTGAAATAAATATAAAACACATGCTAAAATCTTACCTGGATTCCAAAGAGAGAACTTGTTCCCTGAGATAAAATAAACAGTCTTATACGAACAGCAAAGGAGTGGAACTCTCTTCCGGGGTCTATGTTTCCTGACACCTATAACCTAGATGTATTCAAGGCCAGAGTGAACAGGTTTTTTCTGGGTAAGCGTGCTACATCCTCGGCCTCGTCATAACTCCTGATGGGGTCAGTCGAAGGCCAAACGCCAGCCCATTTAACATAAAAAAAAACATTTGCAGATTCAGGGCTCAATTTGAGATTTGTGGGACTTTAGAATCAGTCTTTAATGTGGCAGTAAAATAATAATTTCTACAATCTTGGCTTTAAATTAGTAGTAATAGTAGTAGTTATTATTATAATAATATTATAATAATAATAATCATAACTATAATCTCACTATAATATTATAAAAGCGAAAGTTTGGATGTTTGTGAGCTTGGATGTTTATACCACAATCACGCTTCAACATCTGAATGGATTTGGATGAAATTTAGCATACTGATGGAATATGTTCTGGATTAACACATAGCGTATTTTTATCCCGGGAAAGCAATATATCCCTCGGGTACGCGAGTGAAACCGCGGGGCGCAACTAGTCTAAAATAAAATAAGAAAATTAAAATGGCAGCCATTCCATTAGGAGGGGGTATGGAGACCGTTCGCCGAAACAACTATAGGAACAATGATCGTCGAATGAACATACCACATGGCGGTTACCTCGTGAGCCAAGTCAAGGTACATGCTGAGCTTGTCCTTCTCGGCCTTCACGAGGTTCTCGTCATGGGGGATGGTGATGTCGACGAGCACTGCCCGGTTCGATCGATCTGTTAGCACTATATCAGGTTTATTGGCTACTTCTTTCCGTGATTACAGATCGATCTCAATAGAGCAGTGGTCGGCAACGGGCGGACCGCGGAAGGTCGAGCCTCCAACCGCCAAATATTGTAAAATAAACCTACTTAGTTACCTAGTTAGTGCTGATATTACAAGTACCTATGACTGATGCGATTTGATTAGTTTTTGTGGCCTGTACAAGTGATTAGACAGCTAGACTTTAAAAGATGGCGAGCTATGTAAATTTTCAGCTGAATAATTGCTTTCTATTCTATTCTAAGGCTACAAAGAAATACTGTACATCCACACACTGACCAAATTGCCATATTTTACATAATTTTTTTACTTCCTCTTGACCTCTATAAAAATTTAAACGGTATCCAGACCCCACTTAAAACTACTTGCCAACCGCTGCAATAGAGCATGGTTATTAATATTATTGTTAATATAATATGCAGCTTTAAGATGAAAGGATGGCTGCAAGAAATTTGAAAGATAGGTATTTAACAAATCTATTGCTGTCGCGCTGTGGCCCGGAAATCAATGTGTGAGTGAACAGACTGTGCATGGTGCAAGTGTGCGTGCCGTAGCTCGCACCGCTCCCACCGACCGCCCGCCCCTCGATTTTACTTTACTTGTAATATTATATTTCTGTGATTCGGCCGGCGACTGGCAAGTTGATATACCTTTCAGCGCTTGCAGTTCTGTTGTTCCAAGTAACATTAGGGATTTTGAAATTAGAACAAATACCTAACCATACGTTATTTTATTTGTATTTTGAGTCGATATAAAAAAATAGATTATACAGAGTGTAACGGAAAGTGTATATACATTACACTAATCCACTTTTTTGGTACAGGGCGCACAGATCGCGGAAGATAAAATTTTATATTAATATTAGCAAGGGACACAAAATGATAATGACTTTCATTGACCGGTGACATGTTGGTTATGATTTTAATTCAATAAACTTGAATTCAAAAATTTGGTTTGAGGTTTTGAGTACCTTATTTTGAGCTGAAACTTTTTATAGAGAGTCTGTACCTGATGTAGTCTTCACCCCCTTCGGATGTATATACCCTTTCCGTTACACCCTATATATTCGACATTTATGTATGTAATATTATTGGAACTGCATTATATTCAAATAATGATAATCTATTAGGGCTTCCAAACAAATACCTATACAACATTTTATAGATTTATATTTGTCCACAGTCCACGCATTTCTTCGAAACTATTTATCGAATTGTGAACATTCTTTTTTTAATGCCTTATATTTACTTCAACTTAGGGAACAGTGCGAAAGTAAAAAATAACTCTAATCTGACACTGTCTTGATGTCAGCTATAATATTTTTAATTGAATATATACGACGTGCTCTTTCGTGACTTTAAGATATTTTCAGTTTACAGTTATTTCATATTTTTTGTGTATTATGAAGTAGTTTTTTTTACTAGTGAAAGAGCTTATTTATACGTATAAAACAAGCCCTTGAAATAATATTGTAGAATCATAATAAAACGTAGCTCGTATCAAGCCAGGCCTTCACGCGTATTACTCCATATCTTGAAAAAAACTGAACCGATTTTGATGAAACTTCTTCACAAAATATTAAAAATAACTCTAATCTGACACTGTCTTAAAGTCAGCGAAATATTTTTACTGGAATACGTCGTGCTCTTTCGTTGACTTCAAATCAGCGTTAGATTAGAGTTATTTCATTCTTTTTAATGTATTTGGAAGTCGATAAAAAAAAAAAAACTTTTTTTTTGTATATTTTGAAGTCGATTTAGTTTTTTAAATTACTTTTTTATTTCAATTACCAACTTTTTTATTTCGTATTATTTAGAATTTGACCAAGCTCAAGCCAAGCCGCCGCACGTATTACTTATTCCATATCTTGAAAACAACTGAACCGATTTTAATAAAACTCTCACTGAGTTGAAGTAAATGTAAACCAATAAAAAAAATGTCACAATCCGATTAATAGTTTCAGAGAAATGCGTGGACAAACATACACCTATGAAATTTTGTATATTAGTTTGGAAGCCTGAAATTTTGTGAGGAAGTTTCATCAAAATCAGTTCAATCGTTTTTAAGATATGGAATAATAAGTGTGTCGGGCTGGCTTATTGATACGAGCTATGGGCGTTGGTTGTGTCAAAGGGAAAATATCTGAAAACTTTGGTCAAATCCTCGTAACTGTAAGAAAAAAAATTACAAGTCGATTTTAAAGAAATATACCAGCCAAGTGAGAGTCAGACTCACACACAGAGGGATCCGTACAATATTAAATAACTTATCGTTGCTATGACAAAAAAAAGAAGTTTCTTGTATGAGCGGCCCCTTTAATTTTTCTTTTTCATTTTTATTATTTTTTGTTATAGCGGTCATAGAAATACATATTCTCTGAAAATTTCAGCTGTCTACCTATTACCGTTCATGAGATACAGCCCACTGACAGACAGACGCACGGACGGACAGCGGAGTCTTGTTTGGCACCCTTCGGGTACGAAACTAAAAAGTATAGTCACAATCCGATTAATAGTTTCCGAGAAATGCGTGGATAAATATACATACTTACAACCATACATACACCTATAAAATGTTGTATATTTGTTTGGAAGTCCTAATAGATTATCATTTGAATAATATATAATATTGTTTGGCAGTCCAATAATACATACATACGTGTCGAATTGATAATCTCCTTTTTTAAGTTAATTAAAAATAGATATTTTGTCCTGTTATTTTGAAAAAGGTTACTAAATATTAGATATTATGATAACCTTTGAACGATCACATTTCTTGTTCTTTAATCCTTCATCACTCAAAAGTATAAAAAAGAACAATCTTGGTTAGGGCACACTATACCTTACATGTAGGTTACCAAAGACGTAATACTATATCGATATCGATGAACAACACTAGAGCAGGTATCGATAATATATTATCGACTACTACGCGACACTTCTTTGACTGTATATGTATTTGTCCAAGCCTCTCCTCCCTCAACCCTGCCCGAATACAGGCGATAGAGACAACTGCAGCTTGGATCGATTATACCTATTTAAAATTGACCAAATCGCTATTTCGTAATCCCCAGTTTCCTCCTCCAATACTGAATCGATTTTAATTATTTTTCAAGAATTGTAATAAGAAGGGCTTTGGCTATGTCGGTCGGTTTTCCTTTTATTATTTATATTCGTCATATTTGTTTTCTGTACGTCTGATAAGGGCAGTTAAAAATGATGAGTTTTTGTGATTTTAGAAGATTTTTAGTTTTTATAATAATTAATTTATGGAGAAAAACGAAACCGAGGGACATACAGTGGCACCTACAGATTGCATGGTAAAATAATCATTGCTCTAGTGTCATTATCCAGAGAGGAAACTGAGGATTACGTTTGTATGGAAAAAACACCACCAGTGTTTCCTCTTAAGCTGATGCGTGTATATAATTTCAGTAGACTTGTGTTTTATTATAATTTTGCCAACTCCTTCATGAAAAACCATACACACAAAAACCCAACCATCCATACCCAAACATATTGCTTTTTCACTATTTATAAATTATACTTAAAAAATTCACTCATTTGTTTGTTTAATCTATACAATATAAGTCGCAAGTCTATCACTTGTACAACGGAGAGTGTTCTAAAGAATTGTTCGACTTGATGCCCACGGCTTCCTTCCACCATCGCAACTCTCGCCATCGACAGGGAGTCCATCCTCACACATTGAAACCAGAAGTGTTTCGTACTGTGCGGGCTCAATGGAGCTTCCTTCCGTGGACGCTCAGACTGTGGAATGAGCTCCCTGCCGTGGTTTTCCCAATGGAGTGCAGCATGGGGTTCTTCAAAAAGGGTGTGAAGAGATTTCTGCAGGGTCGGCAACATGCGAGTGATACCCTTGGTGTTGAAAGTGTCCATAGACTACGGTAACTGCTTACCATCAGGCGGGCCGTATGCTTGTTTGCCACCTTAGAGGTATATAAAAAAAAAAATGTGCTTTATAATTAAACCTATTTACTTTATTTAATTACTAGTTGCGCTCCGCGGTTTCACCCATGTACCCAAGGGATATCCTAACCTATCCTAACTTAAAGTATCCTATGTCCGTCTCCTGGTTTTAAGCTACCTCCCCACCAATTTTCAGCCAAATCAGTTCAACCAGGTCTTGAGTTATAAATATAATGTAACTAACACAACTTTCTTTTATATATACAGGGTGTTGTTTTGGTCGGCGACAAGCGACCCAGGAGCGGTAGTACAATATATATATTCCCCAAAAATGGACTTAATTCCATTAAATACTGTAAATATGTTGAGAAATACCTTATTCAATTTGAAATAAAATTACCGCAAAGTATGGTTACTAGGCACGTGCACAGACTAGAGCTAGGCGCAAGCCGCCATCGCCCCACCCCTTTACTCCCTCGTACTCCCGTTGAGTATTATGTCTACACTTTAGCTTATTACATGATTTTCAAAATTTTAAATTTTTTATTTTTATTATTAAAAAAAAATAAAGTATTTTTTTAATATTTTTTTTAGCACCAGTATCAATTGTATTATCGACCCTGAGTCGCTCGTCGCTGACCAAAACAACGACCTGTATAGATATGGGCTATGAACCCTAACATAAGAAAAATAATGGAACATTTATTTGCAAATTAACAACACAAAATATTTTGCTAATATTATTTGAAATGCTGTAGATTTGTTCCTTTTGATTAAATAAATAATAATAATATCAGATCTCACCTGTAAATAAGGATCTCTATCTGTGATGCGGCATGGTTGGCTTGAGGTAGTATTTTTCTCAAATGTTACAAATGTTGCTGTTCGGTCAGCATGGGTAAATAACATGTGGGACTTGCACAGTACAACTGGAATTATTATGAAAAAGACGAAGAAACAATGTATTGGGAATATATATGGGAAATATGGACATCAGAGCTCCTGCATCATTATTTCATACATTTTTGTGAAAACCTATTTTGGGGTCAGTTTATTTTTAAAATAAAAGTTAATTTATTTCTCCTTTGAGTTTGCACAGAGTAGGTTATTTAAAGAACATATTTAAATCAATTTATCCACATTTAATGGAATGGTGAGTAATATAGAAAGTAGGTTCAAAAGGCTCAAAAGTAAACTAACAACTCTTACCATTTGTGACTGTTTGTCCAGACAACTTTCCAACAAAGTATCTGTCAAATAGAATTTGGGTTACATCTAACGTATCTGGTTTTACAGTTAGGTAGGTGATGACTCCCGATGAAAACACTATAGTTAGGAGAGATTCAGTTGTCCATTCGCAGCATACAATGTTCCTGTCGCGAAGTTTTGATTCAAGTTGCCGAATATGCCTCGGGCGAGGGGCGCGCCAGTGGCCGCCCCGACGCTCACAATAATTCCGTTTCCCAAAATCGCAAGCAGTTTCTTCAGCCCTTTTCTTTGATTCATACCTGGAAACAACTTTATATATCACATCCACAGAACAATATACCTAGATCACTTCAGAACAAAACCATTGAAAAAATACAAAATATAAAACTTACTTGAAACTTTTGTGATCGCTGCTATTTGTGTGTAATGATTCCTCGAATGTTAGAAATTTTACTTCATAATTAATCATTTTGGGTTACAGTTATCTCATGATGTTAGATGATAATTTAGAAAATATTTAAAACTAATTTTCAATTTTTGTTTTGTTTGGTCGCGCTCGTCGCCAGGGCTATGACAGCTCATACAATTGGTCTTGATTTTACGATTCGCTCAAACTTCAGACGCGTTCAAGAGAAACGGCCCTCGCTATTGGTTGACAGAGGGCCGCCATTTTGCTGGTATAGTAACTACATTCAGTTTAAACGCCGGTGTTTTGACAGATGTTTTCGTTGTTATTTCTTTCGTGTTCTAAACATAATACTTTGCGTTTGAATTAAAATTTTGGCGTTGATTTATTTGAATTTGAACAATTGCAAACAGAAAAGTTTCAATCAAACATTTTGAGCATCTTATAGCTCTGATGAAATAACTTCTGGACAGCCAACAGAACCAGTTATTGTCGAGGTAAGACACACAATTATTAATTTCAATAATGTATCACTATAAAGAGATCTACATTCAGTTTTGAAGGTGTTTTTCGTCTCCCAACCTACTACACTCGGCTAGGTTGGTGAATTAGTTTACCACAGTCTATAATAACATAACCTAAATCACTTGATGGAAAAATGGTCCAAGAAGTTGACGGAATGGACACCTCGTTACAACACTAAAAGAAAGAGAGGTAGACCTCTCATGAGGTGGTGTGATGACTTGAGGAAGAAAGTTATTGGCCAGCTATGGCAAAGGCTGGCAAGAGACAGGGAGAGGTGGAAGGCAATGGAGGAGGTCTTTGTGTCGGGAGGATGCGCTGATCAGGGGACTGATACAGATCAATTTGTGTTAAATATTTGAAATTTTAATAATGTTATATTAGTACTCTGCTTGGTTAATAAAAGGCTTGAAATTGAAATTGAAATCACTTGATGAGAAGAAGCCCAATACCATGGTTGATAGTAACGGATTATATATTTTGTCAGTCTTTTTAATTTAATATAAAATAACAAGTTCCTCATAATTGCAGGCAAAGTGGGATGACATAATTGAAGTCTACCAAAACGACTGGAATTGGACAAATTCTAACATTACACAAAGTTACAGAAGAACATGTTATACCTGAAAAAATAAAAAAGTTAGCATTACTGGAAAAGTGTTTAGTGAGCGCATGGCAGCTATATTGAGATACACAGCAACATTTGGTGAGTTGATTATCTTTTAAATACATACACATATAGATAACTAGCAGTTCCCCGAGGTTTTACCAGCATTCCCATCTTATCTTTTCCCAAGGTAAAAAGTATCCTACATGTTATCCCAGGGCATACCCCTACAATACTAATCTTTGTTCCAAGTTTCATCCAAATCCGTTCAGCCGTTTATGTGTATTTGAGTTACAAACTTCTAAACTTATAATATTACAGTAAATAATTACAACCAGACTCATATCAAACAGACATGTTCATTGTTCATGCACAAAAATGTCTGCCCAGGGTGGGAATTGAACCCACAAATGCAGTGTGATAGGTAGCACCATACGAACCATGCTAACCCGGGTTAAATACTAGTTTTATATTATTTATACTTATAAATAATTTTGTCATGGTTTCAGATAAAAGGGTCAATGATGAAGAGATCATCCAAACACCATCATCCAAATACTGTAGATGTGATCCAGTTTTTTGACATGCTGATTGATAGCTGTAATTGATCCTGAGGTGGTCAAGGTCCCGGAAAACTAAGAGGATCTGTAAAAACTAACAGCAACATAAGTAGTTTTGGCTTGATGCCATAAAAACTTTAAAGTACCTATTGTATTATTACATAATATATATACAGAGGGTCTTTGGTAAATAAATAGGGGCAGATCAGACATAAACTAATTGGATTTAGGGAAAGAATGAATTTGAAGGGAAGTAACCTTATTGTGGAGAGAAATTTTTATTGTGGAATTTTCAAAATTTATAATATGAATAATTATCAGATGCATGCCACAAAATAAATATTGTATTAAGCATATAATATGTGTAGATTTGAAAATTATTTTAATTGGATGGGCTGCCCTATTAGTAAGAAAGATTTTATAAATAATTTAATACATATTTCAAACACAAAAAAATACACATTACACACAATTGGTGTACGAGCATAAATAAAATATTGAATGGGGCAGTCCTGAAAAAAAATGGGTGAAAATATTCGTGACATTTATAAAATAGCTCACAACAAATATTTAAAACAAGGAAAATAAAAAAATTATTCATTTAAACTGGTTTTATTTCATTATTTAAATTGAAATATCAAAAATTCTAAATACAGACACTGCTATCGACATATATACAACACTAGCAGTATCGATATCGATATGGTACAAACATCAATGTCAAGCACTAAATACAGCGCAGCAGCGCCTCACTCCAAATCGTGTTGAATAACCGTAAACTACATAACTCTCACCAATCCCGTGTAGCTGTCTTATCTGTTGTGTATACAACATATTCTATATGATCTGTGCTCGTCGCGCTTTTACTTCCTTTAACTTTTTTTTTAAATATTTTTTTTTTTGTTAATTTGTTCGTGACCATGGATACAAATTCCTTCAGTTGCATACATTTTATTTTTAACATCACTTCAATATAGTCTGCACATTAACTTTCACATATTGGAATTTTCCTCTGGACTTTTTGGCGGGAGCTTGCAGAGTGACATTGCGTTTTCATTTTTATTTTCATAAATTCGTGTATTTTGAGTTTTATTGTGTATTTTCGGTGGTATTTTACCTAATAAAGATCATCGATGTGCACCAGTGAAGTGAAATGAAATGAATTATGAGTATCGTGACTTTTCAAGTTGTCTCAAAAAGGCCGTGAAGAGTTTTAGTACAATGACCACCATTGTAGTAAAATACGACTTTTATGGACGGTGACTGACTGAGGACTATATGTGAAAGTGACTGGAAACTATAATATAACTCGACACTGGCAGAAATGAGCCCTAATTTGGGCTTGGTTGCCAAACTTAAAAATAAGAAGAAGAAGAACTTTCACATAGTCCGCATGATCAGTTACCGTCCAGTCATGTTTTAGTAAAATGGTGGTCATTAAAAGTTAAAACGTAAAAAAAGTTAAAAGTACTAAAACTTTTCGTGGACTTTTTGAGACAACTTGTAAAGTCACGATACACATAATTCATTTCATTTCATTTCACTGGTGCACATGGATTGATCTTTATTGGATAAAATACCACCGATAATATGCAATAAAACTCAAAATACACGAATTTATGAAATTACAAATGAAAACGCAACGTCACTCAGCAAGTTCCTACCAAAAAGTCTCTTCCGTTTACTTGTTTTTTGTTCCCTCCGTCCGTAGCAGTGTTCGCAACCGTACGATAATTATCGTACATGTACGATAATTTCATAACTACGTACGATGGTACACGACTATCGTACGCAGATTGTACGATAATTTCCATTCCGATGAAAAATTTTATGATTACTCAGATAGCCAATAGCCCATAACAATTACAGTTATTTTTTAGTGTCAGCACATCTATTGGCTCATTTCTTTCTTAGGAACATATTAAGAACACATGCTGTTGCTTCATGGCGCAATTTTGCTAATGTCTTCCAATCAGTGATCGATATCGATATCGTCGTTCGATGTGGTGGAGTGTTGGCAGTTATTGTCTTTTCGAATTTGTATATAAAATATTAAGTTTTATTAATATTTGTGTAGTCTGTTCTCGCAAATATAGAATCTATTCAGTTAAACTTTTAAAAAATATGCTTGTTTTCATGTGTCTCTATCCTTTAAAATTTTTTTCTTCTTTATAAATTCGTGATGTTGGCGCGAACTATTATTTTTTTCCATTTAAAAAACCAGTTTACAAGATTTAAACTATAAAGTATTTGCAACATATTATTGTCACGTTTCATATGATTTTTTAAAGTATTTTAGCCATTTTCCTGATAGATACGATAATTTTGATCCATATACGAGCATATACGATAATTTTACGGCCCTGGATAGCTGCCTGGCTTCAGGTTGTGAACACTGGTCCGTAGCATCTCTCCCTAATCTGGACTTTTTGGCGGGAACTTGCAGAGTGAAGATTAGTATTGAAAATATATCGTAATATGCCTTGCTATGATTTATATATATATTATAGCTACGTCTGTGATGGGCTTTATTGTTTATTTCTTTCTTGTATGCGTGCATTGTACGCGGCACTTCGTAGTCCGAGCGATTTTAAACAAGCGCGCGGTACTGTTTACTTGTATGAAGATTTTTTTGCAAAATATCCTTAGTTTTGAAATCATTGGGGACTAGTGTACGTGCCTTCCGAAGCGCGGAAATGCTTGATTTAAAATACCACTAGGCGGTCACCTATACAGATATCGACCTTACAATCGATAATCATGCTACATCACGAGCGCTTCATTTAGATCTTATAGGTAATACAACATAGATCAGGCGGGGCTACCGCATAAGTCAATCTTAATTAACTTCATTAAAATGGTCTTCCTTTTTCTACAATTCTATTTCATTTATTTATTTATGGAACACGTGAATATGGCACGAGTTAAGAAAGCCATCCATTGACTCGTCCGGTGACTCGCTTGAGGTCTAAATATTGGGATTTCAATGAAGCCCAGTTTCCCAGTTTAATGAAATTCATTAAAATTGACTATGCGGTAGCCCCGCTAACCTCGCAGTCGCAAGTTTATTAGTTACCATACTTTTTTTTTTTTTTTTTTTATAATGTGTTTTACATCGGTCCCCGCACTAGGCAAGCCTGTATCGCGGGAGACCATCTAGAATTAACAAAACCAGTTTAACAGTGTAGATACAGGAGAGCACAAGATATTTAGTACTAGGTAATTAATTAATTTTACATTTACATATTTTATGTGAGATGGCAGCAGTTAAAAACAATATATATATTAAGTATTAACTAACAATTAGCAATGATATATGATGCAAACATCCCTAAAATAAAATTAGTCTATAGCTTATTATAATGATAATAAATATTAAATATGTGTGTACTCGATATAATATTAGATCTTAATTAAATGTTCTTGACCAGAAGAATTTCAGTGTCATCATAATTAAGGGTATGCAAAAATTTTGTAAGTTTGTTTTTGGCATCATTAATAGTGAGGTCTTTAATAGGGCACACAACATCAATTTTTTTATAAATAAAAGGGAGAGCGAAGCTGCTAAAACGCTGAGCAAACGCGGAATTAACCTTAAGGTTGCCTATTCTTAGACGTCGGTCATTACAAGAGGCAGAGTAGGCTGAGGAGTTAATAAAAGACTTATGAAATTTCAAAGCTGCTCCCAAAATATAAAGTTGACGTACAGTCAACGTCTCTGCTTCTCTGTAGAGACAATGTGTTGGGTATCTGAAATTACGTTTGAACATGACTTTGAGTAGGTATCTTTGGGCTCTTTCTATATTAAGCATTGCACTTTTGCTCGCACTACCCCAAGCAGTCACACAATAGCGAAGGAGAGACTCGCATAGTGCTTTGTAGACGAGGGAGAGAGTATTCTTACTAGCACCATTTCTAAGCAGCTTCATAATATAAATTAGCTTTCTCACACGGCCGGCGATAACATTAATATGTGAAGCAAAAGTTAACCTCTCGTCAAGAGTTAAGCCTAAATATTTAGTTGAATCGGCTCTTTTTAAAGCATAGCAAGAGCAGATTCCACCATCACAGGAATGGACCCTAAGTGACAGAGAGCGAGGTGGCTCAGATGGTTTGGTTTTGTGGAAACAGATATAGTTAGTCTTTCCTGTATTTAATGTAAGAAGGTTTGAGCTTAACCAATCTGCTATCCGCTTCATCCCCGCCTCAGCTTTAGAGAAAGTGGCATCCCAATGGCGATCTCGGAACAGAATGACAGTGTCATCAGCATAACAGACAACTTCCGTGTTATCGGTGAAAATATTAGTTATATCATTGATATAAACAATAAATAAAAGAGGCCCCAGAATACTCCCCTGCGGGACTCCAAATGTGACTTTACAGGGTCCACTTACGTGTTTATCGACGATCACAAATTGTTCTCTATTGCTAAGATAGCTGGAGAACCAATCCAGGGCAATCCCTCGAATACCAATCAGTTCTAGCTTCCGTAGAAGAATTAAGTGCGATACCGTATCAAAGGCCTTGGAGAGATCAAGGAAAACTCCAAGGCATGATTGCCCAGAGTCAAGTGTTGACGATATTTTGCTTAAAAGATACGTCGCCGCATCTTCAGTTGATTTCCCTCTACGGAAGCCAAACTGGTTCGATGATAATAGGTTCTGGGACTCCAAAAATCCGGAAAGGCGCATATTTACGATTCTCTCCAGAATCTTCGAGAATCCATTGAGAAGGGAAATTGGCCTATAATTAGTAGGTTCTTCTTTAGACCCTCCTTTATGGATGGGCACAATTGCTGCAGCTTTCCAACAGTTCGGAAATTTCCCAGAGACTAGGCTCATATTAATTATATTGGTAAGAGGTTCCAAGATGAATGGGCAAATTCTTTTGATGAGTCCATTACCAATGCCATCCAGACCGGGAGCACTGTCGGTCTTTAACTGTTGGATAATGCTGAAAACTTCAGAGCTATCAGTGGGGAACATGTAAAAGGAATTAGTTGAGCTCGAATGAACCTTTTTTCCTTGTGCCAAGTCAGCTTCCGTATTGTTGGTGTTGCTTAAAATTTTCCTTGCTAATGAAGGACCGACACTTGCGAAAAACTCATTGCACAACGAAAGAGATTCTGAAGGAGATTCTTTAAGAGTGCATAGCTCACACCCTTGTTTATTCTTTGTGTCCAGAGCTTTTTCGGATTATTCTTATTTTGTTCAAGCTGAGAATTATTATATTGAGCCTTAATCTTCTTTAAAAGGTCGTCTAGGAAGTTTCTATACCTTTTGTATGAATCTTGAAGAACTAGGTTGTCAGGCTCACTCCTCGCTCTCAAGTGAAGGCTATCTCGATGGCGCTGACATCTCATGAGACCAGGCGTGATCCATTCTTTAATGTTATAGCGCGAACGGGTAACAGTTACTACGTGTGTATTTCCACGGATAACATTTTGCAATGCACTCATAAACCTCTCTGCCGCATCCGAGACATCACTGGCAACTATTATCTCCGTCCAGTTCATCCTAGAAAGCTCCGCTTCTATATTTTTGTGGTCAATTTTAGTGACGTACTTTTTATGTTTCGGTCTTACAACAGTGGAAATAATACTAGCCATTGCCATATCATGATCTGTAATCGCAGTCTTACAAACGACTCCTACAGCTGCAACCCTGGAGCCAACAAAGACATGGTCAAGACACGCCCCTTCTCTCGTGGGAGTTGAGATAACAGGCTTAAGACCCAGTGCTGCAGTGACGCATAAATAATTCTGAGTGTTGCTATTATGAGCGTCCAGTGTATTAATATTAAAATCACCGACAAGAATAACTTCATGTGGAGATAAGCTACTTATATAAGATTCAAGGGATTCAAGGAAGATGTCAGTGTTTTTGGTGGAAGGAGATCTGTATATACCAAGAATAGAACGAGAGCCTGGAAGTTTCACTTCAATACAGTCTGAGTCTAGTAAGTTGGGTTCACTTGCGATTACATCCCATTTGTCTTTCACATACATTACGACTCCACCTGCCTGATTAATAATCTTGGTAGTGTGAAAATGCATGTATCCGGGTATACTTCTAATTAAAGAACAAGTTCCTAAATGGCATTCGGTAAGAGTAATTACATCAAAGTCAATGTCAATCTTTTTCAGTGCAACTAGAAATGCGTCAAAATTCTTTTGTAAGCTCCTTATATTGAAGTTAAGAATTTTGATATTGTGTTCTTTTATATTTAAGGCTAATTTACAATTTTCCAGTGTTAAAATCTTGACATGGAACCTGGAGATATTCATCTAGATCATTCCCAGTATTTAAGTTGGCCATAGAGAAAATAATAAAAAGTACTTACTGAGTAAACATAAAGCTTGTGTCACGTTAGTTGCATGATTTAGCCAAATGTGTTGGTGATTAATGAAATAATAATTTTGCTTAAAATAAGTATAGCAGAAAGATATAATTACTGTTAAATCGAAGTAGACAAAATACATTACTATATGAACATTTAAAGCATAAATAATAGAAAATAAAATAAAAAAGTGGTCACAAAAAATGCGGGAGCAATCGAATTTCATAGTTGTAGCGTTAGTGAAGCAGACAATCAACAAAAAGGAGAACCCAACAAAAATAAGAGCAGTTAAGAATAATTTAAATATTAAAATTAAGCATAAAGCAAGGAGTAAATTAAGCAACAGCCTGTGATGATTCAGTGCCTGATGAAATATTCTCGGGGGATCCAAGTTTTTCTGTGAGGTCAGCTTGTGATCGAAGTTGTATCGCTGAGCATCCCTCTTTCTTTCGAATGTACACAAAGCCATTATGGGTCCAGCAGAACTTGTAATTAACTTTGCTGGCCTGATTTCGGGCATTCCGAAATAACAGACGATTTTCTCGAGTCAAGCGTTCGTTGATATAAATATTTTGGGGCTTTGTATTATCGCCCAGGCTGAGATCTTTAGTGTTTAGATTTTTTCTAGACTTTCCAGCTTTAAGCAATACATCACGCTTTATCCTTCGTACAAACCGAATGACTATCGGTCGAGGTAATTGGTTGGTATCCGATGTCCTTTTAGGTCCAGCCCTGACGGCCCAATCAATATCAACATCCTGAATCGTTACACCCACCTTGGCAGCAGTCAGTATGGCGATGTGTGAGAGGTTTTCATTTGGAGATTCAGGAATGCCGGCGACTTCCACCTCATTACGCAGTACCAATTGCGATTGAACATAATGCTGTTCCTGCAGCAAGGAAACTTGTGACCTCAGAGCTGCAATTTCGACTTCGCGTCCCTCAAGGACTTTAATCCTATTTTCTGACTGTGCCAGCCGGGTTGTTGTTGCGTCGAGTCGATCATAACAATCATTTAAGAGCGTTTATAACGTAATAACGCACAATGCCGCAATATTCCAGGTTTTCGGTGTGAAAATACTCAGTTATATTGATAGTTATTCATTTGTGTTGTCGTAAATCCAATAGGACATTTATTTTTCTACTTTTCTTGAAGAAATAACATTAAATTGACTATTTGTTATTTAGTTTAGAGCAGTTCCTTGAGAGACCTTTTTTGAATTTTACGGAACATGCTGTCTTTGCAGTCAAATAGGTATTGAAAGTACTTGAAACAAAAAAATACTAAAATACATGTTGAAAAGAACATATTGTCTTCTATTTTTCTTGAAGATAGCATCATAACGTTTAGTACATTTTTGTTATGAAAATGACAAAATAAAACTGCGTAAAAATTAAGATTTTTATCGATGTTTAGCGCCGTTTTTAATATGGAAATCGTTTGTCAAACTTCATAATTACTATTTATTAATACGCAGCAGTTCATGCTTAAAATTAGTAAATTAAAAAAATCCGTAAAAATATTATAATTATTTTATACCGAATAATTTAAAACTGCTATATAAATCGATTGCGGAGGCCACGGCTCGGCAGACCCGGCTCCGCCGTCTCAGAGAGAGGACGTATCGCTCTGTTTTCCGCGCGCTAAGTTCGCCAACATATTATTACGATTGAGAGTATTGGTACAATCGCCCGCATTATAGCGCGCTCTTACCACTTTTGATACCACTAGGGTAAGTTAAGTTATATTGATAAATGGTAACTGTTTTGAATTATAGCTGACAAATATTATTATTTTTGTTTGTTATAGTTAATAAATGTCTTCTACCGGAA
Source organism: Polyploca ridens (assembly GCA_951394255.1). Lineage (NCBI taxonomy): Eukaryota > Metazoa > Arthropoda > Insecta > Lepidoptera > Drepanidae > Polyploca > Polyploca ridens. The sequence goes on along the minus strand of OX596251.1, from coordinate 7,591,097 downwards.
ATCATCGACCCCAGAAAGGCACGATCGATCAATGCCAATCAGAAGTAATGGATAAATTTGTCATATTATAAGGGCGGCCTTATGTTTGAATTTTCCTCCGTTTATATACTCTAATAATAATACGATAAAAGAAAAGATGTATTTTGTATGTTTTGTTTGTTTGTAATTTCAATAAACTCAAAAACTACTGTACCGATCTTTCACCACTAGAATGCATTATTACCACAGATATAAAAAAAAGTCGGATATATTCTCGCTAACAAAAAAATGTGTCACTCGAGTCGGCCACCACGCTGTACGTACACACAACGCCACATCAACCTATACTGATTGGACTTTGGACTATTTGAGGTAGGACGGTGAGAATCGAGCGAGTAAGCGCGATATATTTTTGTTATTTCGTCCCACTCACGCGCAGGAACCGTACGTAGCAATACATCCATACTATACCTATACGTATGATGTATAGTCAATTGTAAAAACAGGTTCGAGCTCGTCTCGTAATAATTTGTGTTTTAAGATTGTTTTCAATTTGCGCTGCGCCTATGCACCTATACTAATATCTATATCTATACTATAATAATATAATAAAGCGGAAGAGTTATTTTTGTTTATTAAAATGGGCTAATCTCTGGAACTACCAGTAGGATTTGAAAAATTCTTTTACTAATAGGAAGCCACATTATCCCCGAGTATTAAAGAGTAACTTTTATCCCGGAAACTCGGGTGAAACCGCGGGGAACAGTAATAATATAATAGAGCGGAAGAGTTTTTTGTTTGTTTGTTTAAACGCGCTAATCTCTAGAACTACCAGTCCGATCTGAAAATTTTTTTTTGTTTACGATAGCCAAATTCATGAGGAATAGTATAGGCTATATATATTTTTTTAATAGGGATTCCTACGTAATCTCCAATAATCTAACCCAAGGTGTATACAAGACGTATGATCGTAATATCGCGTGCGCTGCGAAAACAAATGATGATAGAACAAAATAATGTTTTAGGGAATTGTAGGTCTTCAAAATATCCACAAAACAGTTTCAGGTGGTATATACCTATCTCCCATGGTTGACATACAGTAACCATTCCTGTTTTAAAAATGAATAAAAAATATTCATATTTAAAACGTTATTTGCTAAGCGATTTTGACCAATATAGTATTGAAATTTGTTGTTTGTGTGACGAGCGAGACTTACCAATTACGATATATGAGATACGCACTATATTATAATAATAAAATAAAGCGGAAGAGTTTTTTGTAAGTTTGTTGAAACGGGCTAATCTTTCGAACAACCAGTCGGGTTCGAAAAATGATTTCACTAATAGCTCAGAGTATATAGCTAATAGGAAGCGATAAATTATCCCCAAGTATTCTACATTTACAGGTTACTTTTTATCCCGAGAACGCAGGTAAAACCGCGGGGGACATCTAGTAAATGTAATAAAGTGGAAGAGATTTTTGTTGGTTTAAACGCACTAATCTCTGGAACTTCCAGTTAGATTCGTTTTTTTTGTATACGATAGCCAGATTCATGAGCAATAGTATACGATAAGTATATTTTATTTTCAAAAAATAGGGTTCCCTATGAAAACTCTAATAATATAACCCAAGGTGCAAAAAATACCGTTAAAATCCCTAATATCGCGTGCGCTGCGGAAACTATTGATGATAGAACAAAATGATATCCTAGATAATTATAGGTGTTCAAATTGTCTTCAGAAAAATCCGCGGTGTCATATACCAATCTCTCCTGAGGCCTGAAGTTGAAATATAGTAACCATTTTTATGTTTAAAAAATATTTATATTTAAAAGGTTATTTTCTAAGCGATTTTGACCAATATAGTATTGATCCTTATCCAGTTAAATATTTTCGTTAGCTTATGCATTAACGGCCTTACTCATAACCGCTATTTAACTAAATCTACTGAATAAATGGTCAAATAAATAACGTCACCTTGCTGTCATTGTCAAACAATTTGACGTTATTTAGGTGACCACTTAATCAGCTTATTAGTTAAATAACGTTTTATGAGTAAGGAGGTTAATGTAGATTAAATGTGCCCTTTACATCATATTTTTAAATAAATACTTTTAGATAATATCACAGCTTTTAAATTACACAGACAAAATAAAAAACATTGTTTTCTTGGCGAGCGAGACTGATATCTATAGTAATATAATAAAGCTGAAGATTGTTTGATTTTTTTTTCAACGCTAATCTCTGGAACTACCAATCGGATGTGAAAAATTATTTCACTAATAAGAAACTACATTATCCCCGAGTATTATTATATATAACTTACTTCTTACATTGGGAACGCGGGGCAAACCGCGACGGCTTAGTTATTAGGTATATCCATAATTATCAATCTTTATTTGTTCGTGTTTGCAAAAACGACGATTATTGAGAAACTGTGTATCTTAATGTATTTATAAGGTTTTATCTATACATATAAAATGTTTTTTTCTGAATGACTGGCTGATGGATCAACGCGCAGCCTAAACCGCTGATCGTAGAGACCTGAAACTTGAAGCGTGTGTTCTTTGTATGACGTAGGCATCCGATAAGAAAGGATTTTCTGAAATTCTACCCCTAAGGAGGTGAAAAACGGGGGCAAAGTTTGTATGGGACAACGTGATTCCTTAGTTCAATCTACTTTAATTTTTGCATAGGTAAACATTCTTTAACAGAATTGATGGAAGATATGTTTCGTATTTTATTGAAACTCAACCCTACGGGGTTGAAAAGGGGTAGAAAGTTATTTTAGGCGTGATTTGCATCGAAGTTGATATCAATACTCCTTAGTGCTTTTGATTTAAATATTCTTTTATATTTGGACATTCCAATTTTTAAAGAGTATTGCCACAGGCATTGCATTGCAACAAGCTTTTATGTGAGTTCAACTTTTTTTTGAATAAAATCGGATTGAGTTATTAAACATGTTTGTCTGTCTATTCCGGTTTATAGCTGATGTTATAACGAGTAACTTAGCTACTTTTATTTTTGAAAAAATAATTCCTTTACCAAAATTGCTTTAGCTTCCTTTTTAGGGGGGTCCGACGACGGTCAGAGTCACTGGGCGCTGCTGGATGCAAGCGGCCCAAAACCGTTTATTGTGGAAGTCTATGGGGGAGGCCTATGTTCAGCAGTGGACATCTTTGTGCTGATATGATGACATAGGTAGTGCCAAACCGTTTAGAGAATATATATAGCTGAGTGCCTGAATGAAAAGAGTCAAACTCACAGATTTAGAGTTAGGGTTAAAATTAATTATTTTATGACATAGAATCCGTTGAAATTACAAATTAATTCTAAACATTTATTTATAATGTCCTTAGCATTCGATCTTACTTTCACATCGATAAGGTTCAGAGTAATAAAATGGGAGGGGTCCATTTTATTGATAGCATGACAGCTGTTTCCGAACGATCGCTAGGCTGAAGCTGAATTAACAATCAAATATAGATAACTATAAAAAATAACATAGCTAATCTAACATAAGTTAAGCGGTTGGCTCGCAGTTAAAAATATAGCAATGACATCAATTGTTATAATAGGACGCGCGTCCCTCGCGAGAACCAACGGGTTAACTCAAGAGTCAACATTAGTAACAAATATGAAAAATTACAATAATAATAACACAATTTAAATATGTGAGCAAGAACATCAATCCATACTTCCTAACTTTAATATTATAAATGCGAATGTGAGTTTGTTTGTTACGCCTTAACTACTCAACCGATCGCTATGAAATTTGGCACGCAGTTAGCCTATAGTATGAAAAAAGAAATAGGCTACATTTTATCCCGGGAACACGGGTGATACCGTGGGGAAAGCTACTATAATATATTTGTGTAATTAGATCATTATAATCATGACTTAGAAATGAATCAGTCTTTGGGAGGAATTAACAATTAAACCTAGTTATTTAATAGTATACGCAATTTGTGACTAACAAAACATAAAAATATGAGTTACCTACTTAAAATGAAAATAGATACCTATCACATAGATTTAAATATTTGCATTAAAAAATAATCATCAATACTAAATACTAATACGCAACCAATACAGAAAACTTGCAAAAGTAAACAATAGTCCAAACAATGCAAAAAAAAGTGCGCCTGTGTGTGTAAGCGCCAAGCACAACACCGCCCGGTGCCGGCGCCGGCGCAAGTGCCGCTAACACCGCCCCGTCCCCTCACCCCCATGCCGCTACCACCGCCCTGCCACGTCTGCCTGCACTATCCCTTTCTAGAGTATTTGTATATTGACTGTAGCGTAGTTATGGTTATATAGGGTGTCGAGCTTGATCTGTGGCTGTGTGTACAAGCCGGCACGCACACATCCACACATTAGTTGAGCGCGAGTAATCGACTCTGTGTAAACGGCGACAGAGTCTAATTTCCCGCGGAATAGCCAACTAAGGTGTGCGTGAGAGGTGGCCGACTCCATAGACACAGTTTTTTGTGAGCGAGAATATGTCCTCCGTAGTCTGTGATTATTACCTATCATATGATATTTGTGAGACCTTGGGACCACAAAACATGCATCTTTGCTCATAATTTAAAAAAGAGTCCGCCATTTTGAACTATTTAGTTACTGGTCCGATTGCTCTCAAAATTGAGATTTGAGAGGCCTTGGGATTACAAAACACGAATCTTTTTTCAAAATCCAAAAATGTGTCCGCCATTTTGAATTATTTTGTAACTGGTCTGATTACTCTCAAAATTGATATTTGAACATATAACATGAATCTTAGCTCATAATTTAAAAAAGTGTCCGCCATTTTGAACTATTTTGTTACAGGTCCGATTGCTATCAAAATTGATAATTGAGAGACTCTTGTACCATATATCAAGAATCTTTGCAAAAAATTTTAAAAAAGTGTCCGCCATTTTGAACTATTTAGTTACTGGTCCGATTGCTCTCAAAATTGAGATTTGAGAGGCCTTGGGATTACAAAAAACGAATCTTTTTTCAAAATCCAAAAATGTGTCCGCCATTTTGAATTATTTTGTAACTGATCTGATTGCTCTCAAAATTGATATTTGAGAGACTCTTGGAACATATAACATGAATCTTAGCTCATAATTTAAAAAAGCGTCCGCCATTTTGAACTATTTAGTTACTGGTCCGATTGCTCTCAAAATTGAGATTTGAGAGGCCTTGGGATTAAAAAACACGAATCTTTTTTCAAAATCCAAAAAATGTGGCCGCCAATTTGAACTATTTAGTTACTGGTCCGATTGCTCTCAAAATTGATATTTGAGAGACTCTTGAACCATATAACATGAATCATAGCTCAAAATTGAAAAAAAAAATGTCCGCCATTTTGAACTATTTTGTTACAGGTCCGATTGCTATCAAAATTGATAATTGAGAGACTCTTGTACCATATAACATGAATCTTTGCTCAAATTTGAAAAAAAGTGTCCGCCATTTTGAACTATTTTGTTACTGGTCCGATTGCTCTCAGAATTGATATTTGAGGGACGCTTGGACCATATAACATGAATCTTTGCTCAAAATTGAAAAAAAGTGTCCGCCATTTTGAACTATTTAGTTACTGGTCCGATTGCTCTCAAAATTGAGATTTGACAGGCGTTGGGATTACAAAACACGAATCTTTTTTCAAAATCCAAAAAAGTGTCCGCCATTTTGAATTATTTTGTAACTGGTCCGATTGCTCTCAAAATTGATATTTGAGGGACGCTTGGACCATATAACATGAATCTTTGCTCAAAATTGAAAAAAAGTGTCCGCCATATTGAACTATTTACTTACTGGTCCGATTGCTCTCAAAATTGAGATTTGACAGGCCTTGGGATTACAACACGAATCTTTTTTCAAAATTGAAAAAAAGTGTCCGCCATTTTGAACTATTTAGTTACTGGTCCGATTGCTCTCAAAATTGAGATTTGACAGGCCTTGGGATTACAACACGAATCTTTTTTCAAAATTGAAAAAAAGTGTCCGCCATTTTGAACTATTTTGTTACTGGTCTGATTGCTCTCAAAATTGATATTTGAGAGACGCTTGGACCATATAACATTACTCTTCGCTCAAAATTGAAAAAGAGTGTCCGCCATTTTGAACTATTTAGTTACTGGTCCGATTGCTCTCAAAATTGAGATTTGACAGGCCTTGGGATTACAAAACACGAATCTTTTTTCAAAATCCAAAAATGTTTCCGCCATTTTGAATTATTTTGTAACTGGTCTGATTGCTCACAAAATTGATATTTGAGAGACTCTTGGACCATATAACATGAATCTTTGCACAAAATTGAAAAAAGTGTCCGCCATTTTGAACTATTTATTACAGGTCCGATTGCTCACAAAATTGATATTTGAGAGACTCTTGTACCATATAACATGAATCTTTGCACAAATTTTAAGAAAAGTGTCCGCCATTTTGAACTATTTTGTTACTGGTCCGATTACTCTCAAAATTGATATTTGAGGGACGCTTGGACCATATAACATGAATCTTTGCTCAAAATTGAAAAAAAGTGTCCGCCATTTTGAACTATTTAGTTACTGGTCCGATTGCTCTCAAAATTGAGATTTCACAGGCCTTGGGATTACAAAACACGAATCTTTTTTCAAAATCCAAAAATGTGTCCGCCATTTTGAATTATTTTGTAACTGGTCTGATTGCTCACAAAATTGATATTTGAGAGACTCTTGGACCATATAACATGAATCTTTGCACAAAATTGAAAAAAGTGTCCGCCATTTTGAACTATTTATTACAGGTCCGATTGCTCACAAAATTGATATTTGAGAGACTCTTGTACCATATAACATGAATCTTTGCACAAATTTTAAGAAAAGTGTCCGCCATTTTGAACTATTTTGTTACTGGTTCGATTACTCTCAAAATTGATATTTGAGGGACGCTTGAACCATATAACATGAATCTTTGCTCAAAATTGAAAAAAGTGTCCGCCATTTTGAACTATTTTGTTACAGGTCCGATTGCTCTCAAAATTGATATTTGAGAGACTCTTGAACCATATAACATGAATCTTTGCACAAATTTTAAGAAAAGTTTCCGCCATTTTGAACTATTTTGTTACTGGTCCGATTGCTCTCAAAATTGATATTTGAGAGAATCTTGGACCATACAACATTACTCTTCGCTAAAAATTGAAAAAAAGTGTCCGCCATTTTGAACTATTTAGTTACTGGTCCGATTGCTCTCAAAATTGAGATATGACAGGCCTTGGGATTACAAAACACGAATCTTTTTTCAAAATCCAAAAAGTGTCCGCCGTTTTGAATTATTTTAACTGGTCTGATTGCTCACAAAATTGATATTTAAGAGACTCTTGTACCATATAACATGAATCTTTGCACAAATTTTAAGAAAAGTGTCCGCCATTTTGAACTATTTTGTTACTGGTCCGATTGCTCTCAAAATTGATATTTGAGAGAATCTTGGACCATATAACATTACTATTCGCTAAAAATTGAAAAAAGTGTCCGCCATTTTGAACTATTTAGTTACTGGTCCGATTGCTCTCAAAATTGAGATTTGACAGGCCTTGGGATTACAAAACACGAATCTTTTTTCAAAATCCAAAAGTGTCCGCCGTTTTGAATTATTTTAACTGGTCTGATTGCTCACAAAATTGATATTTGAGAGACTCTTGTACCATATAACATGGGGGCGGGGCTGGGTCTATGCTTTTAAATTTTATAACATGCTTTGCTTGGTAGTATAGATGCAGGCCTACCTTGCCTTACTCCTTCTGAGTTGGCAAGGTGGCGTGGTCTTGAGGGAGAGCGCTACGGTCGTGTAGATCCTCAAGGCAAGTGCGGTGATGTTCCTTCTCGAGGTTGCCGCCCCGTTATTGGTCTAATTCCATATGAAATAGACGTAACAAAAATCACCGGGCTACTTAAAACAGGGGTGGCGGGGTCATGCCCCTGGGTGTCCACCATCGAACAAGACCAGATGGTGGATAGTAATGACCTCCCGCGTGTTTGTGCCGTGCGCGGGGACCCGTACGGGAGGATGATGGGATCCTGGTGGCTGAGCCGATGAGCGTAGGCGGTTTAACGTCTCTGAGGCAACACTCCACTTTGGCCCGGATTTCTCCTTACACGGGAGGCCACAGCTTAGCCAGCTGCGGTCAATCGGCTGCGGGGTCCGGTCAGACGGCCCCCAGGCGAGTTCACTCCCATTGGGGACTTGCAGACGGCGGCGCTCGCTCACAACGCTAGTGGTAGCGGTGTGAGTTGGTGCTGTGCAGTCTCGTGAGTAACTAATGGGAGGGGGACTATATCCCTCGACTAATCCCTGGTGCTACCGTAGCATCGCCATTTGAGCACTCCATGGCGGGTGGGGATAGTTGAGGGATGAACAAATTTAATCGGGATTTTTAATGGATTCTAAAAACAATAAAAACCACAAGGCGGGACCGGCGAAAGCTGGGCCTGCGCTCCATAAGGCGGGACCGGCGAAAACTGGGACTGCACAACACACGGCGGGACCGGCGCAAGCCGGGACTGCATCCACTTCAGCAGGACCGCCCAGGGGCGGGACTGCAGCGGGATCGTCTCGAAGCGGGACTGCGGCGGGACCGTCAAAAGACGGGACTGCTGCGGCACTGCAGAGGGTCGGCACTGCTGCGGGACCACCGCTGGGCGGGACTGCAATCAAGCCCACCGGGCATAAGGGTACTGCCAAAGCTGGCGTGACACGAGAACCTTGTGTTAGAGGTCAAACGACCTCGGACCTTGGGGCCACGGACGCGACCGGCAGAGGCAGCACCTCTTCGACACCCGGCGGCGGGCACGAGTCAGGCGGGCGCCGGGCTCGACCATCTGGGGCGCAAAAGAAGAAGCGCCAAAGGCTGAGGCAGCAGGCGGCTCTAGAAGGGACTCCTACGGGAGGACCATCGAAGAGGCCGCGTGCTACTCTAAGCAGCGACAGCGGGGACATGGCGGCCAAGAGGATGAGGACCCAAGGTCAATCGTCCTCGACCGGATCCTTTAGGGATGCGGTGGCGGCTGTGAAACTTGCTGTCGTCACAGTCAAGTACCCGGAGGAGTACTTGAAGGCGGAGGATCTGATGCCTATTCAGGAACTCATAATTGAGAAACTAGAAGAGGCACCGGATCCTCTACCTGTCGTCATAGTTGCTCCCGGAGTTGTCGCGGGTGCAGTGCATGTCTCCTGCGACAACTCTGACGCAGCAAACTGGTTTCGGGGTGCCATCCACAACGTGGAACTTGGCTCCCTGAAACTTAAGGTCGTCAACGCCAAGGACCTTCCAAAGCCAGTTAAAATGGCATGGAAGTGTCGCAAATTGGCGTTGCAAGACTCTGCCCGGGCCATTCGGTTGCTCCAGCGGCTAAACCCTGCCTTGAGGACGGACGACTGGAAAGTCGTGAATACTCACATTGAGCCGACCGGCATCCGTCGTATCGTCCTCATGGACGGGGTATCCGCTGGAGTTATCAAGGCCGCGGGCTACTCTCTTCCAGGAGGAATTGAACGATACTCGTTCAAACTCCTGGAAGAAAACACGGGAGAGGCACCCACTGCGGAAGCAGGTGTGGAGCCCTCCGAAGAGGGGCCACCGCAGGGTGCGGAGGCCATGGACGAAGCTCAAGCTCAAGACGGAGCGCAGGAGGCAGCGATCCAGACTGGGGCGTCAGAGGCGGACTTCGAGGCTGACATCCTCGAGGGCCTCGATACCCTGGGGATTGCGTCGCCAACTGCTCTCGAGGAGAGCCTGGCGCTGGAGGGGGAGCCTCAAAACTGAGGCCCTCCTACAACAAAGCAACCCATCAACACATCAAAGATGGAGGGACTAAGGTGTGTACAAATTAATCTGCATCATTGCAGAGCCGCTACTGCCCTTCTGGCTCGGCAATTGAAGCTTAACACATACGACATTGCCTTGATACAGGAACCATATTTGTATAAAGGGACTATAAAAGGCTTAGGTGGGACAGGGGGCATGCTGCTCTATGACTGTCCAACTAATGACGCGAGGACTTGCATCCATATCAGGGGCGGTATAGAGGCAATGCCCTTACGTACTTTCTGTTACAGGGATCTCACAACAACTCTGATCCAAGTGGGGATGGGAACAGAGAAAAGGAAAATTATCCTTGCCTCTGCCTATCTCCCATATGAACAAAAGGAACCAGTAACACCACTAATCAGAAGACTGGTTGACTACGGCACCCAAGAAAACCTTGACCTGATACTTGGCTGCGATGCGAATGCACACCACGTCGTTTGGGGCAGCTCAGATGTCAACAAACGAGGGGAGGATTTGTTGGACTTTGTGGTAAGCTCTTCTTTACAAATCCTTAACGCAGGCAATAAACCTACCTTCAGGACCTCTGCGAGAACTGAAGTTATTGACCTGACACTGGCTTCAAACAGGGCCAGTGCTCATATTGAAAATTGGCATGTATCGGACGAAATCTCTCTGTCTGACCATAATTATATATGCTTTAGGTTTAGGACGGCAGAAGAAGCCGAAACTAGACGAAGGAGAAACCCAAGGCACACAAATTGGGACTCGTACAGGAGGGACCTTAAAGTAAATCTAGGGAGCCCTAAAGGTAAGCTTAATTCCATACTAGACATAGAATTTGAAGCGGACAGAATCAAGGCGGGCATCATCGGTGCTTGGATAGATAATTGCCCAGAGAAAAAGGCCTTTTGCAAAAAGGTACCATGGTGGACTCCTGAACTATCTAAAATACGTCAGGAGACACGACAGGCCTTCAATGATGCAAAAGCCAGGGAAGATTTCTCTGGCTATTCTAGCATGCTGACGAGGTATAGCACGGCGGTACGCAAGGCCAAAAGAACCAATTGGCGGCAGCATTGCACCTCCATCGAAGCTCTGCCGAGTGGAATGAGGTTGTGCAAAGCAATGTCCATGGCTAAGACAAACCCACTATCATCTGTAAAGGATGAAAATGGGCATGTCACGGAAACTGGACAGGACACTCTGGGCGTGATGTTCAGGACTCACTTCCCGGAATGTATACTGCGCGATAGCGATGAAGAGGAACCAGTCACAAATGACGAGCTCACAAGGCACACGTCCAAAGATAACTGGCTCACGGCAAAGAAAGTGGTAGATGAAAATAAACTGAAGCTTGCCATAACGGGCTTCCAGCCTCTCAAATCCCCGGGCCCAGATGGCATCTACCCAATACTTTTGCAAGAAGGGGCATCTATTTTGATACCCCATTTGAGCAAGCTCTACAGAGCCTGCATAGCCTTTGGGTACGTACCAAAGGCATGGAGGGAGGTCAAAGTCACCTTTATACCGAAGGTGGGTAGACCGACTTACGAAGAAGCTAAAGCTTACAGGCCCATCAGTCTATCATCTTTTCTCTTAAAAGCTCTGGAGAAACTGGTAGACAGGTACCTAAGAGAGGGACCACTTAAAGTATTCCCTCTAAATAAACTACAGTGCGCCTACAGCCCTGGCAAATCTACGGAAACGGCATTGCACTATGTTGCGAGTCGAGCCGAGGCTGCGCTAGAGGGACAAGAGATCTGCGTCGGGGCTTTCCTCGACATAGAGGGAGCCTTCGACAAGACAACATTTGAATCCATACGCATTGCTGCAAAGGAACATGGCATCAATGATACCATGTGCAACTGGGTTGACTATATGCTGAGAAGCAGGATAGTTAGATCGGAGCTGATGGGAGACAGACTTAGCGCAAAAACAACAAGAGGTTGTCCGCAAGGCGGAGTGCTGTCACCATTATTGTGGTGCTTGGTAGTAGACTCGCTACTCACCAAACTCAATACCGGACCATTCTACACAGTAGGCTATGCAGATGATATAGCTATAATGGTTAATGGTAAATTCCCGAACATAGTCTCTGGACTGTTACAACAGGCATTGAGGATGACAGAGGAATGGTGTACAAAGAACCACCTCTCTATCAACCCAAGCAAAGCAGTCATTATTCCATTTACGAGGAAGAGACAACTAGGAAACCTAGGAGAGCCCTCCCTCAATGGAATAAAGCTGCCCTGGTCCACCGAAGTTAAATATCTGGGTGTAACGCTCGATAAAGAACTCAGGTGGAAAACTCATGTGGAAAATATTACGACAAAGGCCCTACGAGTGTTCGGCATGTGTCGTTCCACGTACGGTAAAACTTGGGGGCTAAAGCCCAAAGTGTTACGATGGCTGTACCGGACAATGATAATACCTATTATCACGTACGGCAGCATAGTGTGGTGGCCAAGAACAAAGCTTGCCTCGTGCAAAGCGTCACTCACAAGGTTACAAAGAACAGTGTGTCTTGGAATCACGGGTGCTTTCAGGACAACACCTACGGCAGCGATTGAGAGATACCTCAATATCCCTCCTCTGCATATGATGGTTGAATTGGAGGCAAGGAAGGCATTACATCGGCTTGCTGTTGCTGGACTATGGGATGCTTCCAAGCCAAAGACTAACCACACAAAATTCGATGAAAACGAAGGCCTGGATCGGGTAACAAGCATGATATCCGACAAAATGCAAACTACATTTGTGTTTGAAAGGTCTTTCAAGGTCCAAATCCCTACAATAGAGGACTGGACGGAGGGACTCGATCCACCAGAACCGGAAAGTCTGGTTTGGTACACTGATGGATCCAAAATGGAATCAGGTACAGGAGCGGGAATATACGAAAAAGGTTACAAATGTAGCAAAAGCTTAGGGAAGATGGCAACTGTATTCCAAGCAGAAACATACGCCATAATAACCTGTGCTCAGGAGAATATAGATAGAGGTACCAAAGGTAAATCCATCTATATTCTCAGTGACAGTCAGGCTGCAATCAAAGCCATGGCATCCTACAAAGTGGACTCCAGACTTATTCTGGATGCTGTCCAAACCCTAAACAGACTTGGGAAGCATAACAGGGTAAGACTGATGTGGGTCCCTGGGCACAAAGGAATCCATGGTAACGAAGTGGCAGATGAACTGGCAAGAGAGGGCTCAGCAAATGACTTTGTGGGTCCAGAACCATGTGTAGGCATATCGACGTGTCTCGTAAAAGCCACATTTAGGGAGTTTGCAGATCAAAGACAACGAACACACTGGCTGTCTAATGCCGGTCTACAACACTCCAAGAAATTCCTAGGCCCTAATTTCAAGGCCCGGGAAAGCATTTGGAATATGAGCAGGGGGCAAATCCGCTACCTGCTTGGGGCCTTTACTGGGCACTTTGGAACCAACGACATGCTCATGAAGATGGGTCTAACCGCGGCACCCATGTGCAGGTTGTGTGGGGAACATACGGAACGCATGGAGCACCTTCTGTGCACATGCGATGCACTGGCTGGTAAGCGAATGAGTCTCCTAGGGATCGGATATCCAAAACCAGAACACTATAGGCTCATATCTCCTAGCCTCGTTGTAAAACTCATGAAAAGAGTTTTCAACGAGACTGGGGATGAGTAAGTTATCTAGGGGACCACAATAGATCCCAATGGGTCGAAGTGTCCGAGCTATTTCTCGGCCCCTCCATAAGATAAGATAAGATAAGAGTCTCTCAAATATCAATTTTGAGAGTAATCGGACCTGTAATAAAATAGTTCAAAATGGTGGACACTTTTTTCAAATTTGAGCAAAGATTCTTGTTATATGGTTCAAGAGTCTCTCAAATAACAATTTTGAGAGCAATCGGACCTGTAACAAAATAGTTCAAAATGGCGGATACTTTTTTCAATTTTGTGCAAAGATTAATGTTATATGGTACAAGAGTCTCTCAAATATCAATTTTGATAGCAATCGGACGTATTATAAAATTGTTCAAAATGGCGGACACTTTTTTCAATTTTGTGCAAAGATTCATGTTATATGGTACAAGAGTCTCTCAAATATCAACTTTGAGAGCAATCGGACCTGTAACAAAATAGGTCAAAATGGCGGATACTTTTTTCAATTTTGTGCAAAGATTCATGTTATATGGTACAAGAGTCTCTCAAATATCAATTTTGATAGCAATTGGACCTGTAATAAAATAGTTCAAATTGGCGGATACTTTTTTCAATTTTGAGCAAAGATTCATGTTATATGGTCCAAGAGTCTCTCAAATATCAATTTTGATAGCAATCTGACCAGTAACAAAATAGTTAAAAATGGCGGACACTTTTTTCAAATTTGAGCAAAGGTTCTTGTTATATGGTTCAAGAGTCTCTCAAATATCAATTTTGGGAGCAATCGGACCTGTAACAAAATAGTTCAAAATGGCGGATACTTTTTTCAAATTTGAGCAAAGGTTCTTGTTATATGGTTCAAGAGTCTCTCAAATATCAATTTTGGGAGCAATCGGACCTGTAACAAAATAGTTCAAAATGGCGGATTGTTTTTTCAATTTTGTGCAAAGATTCATGTTATATGGTACAAGAGTCTCTCAAATATCAATTTTGATAGCAATTGGACCTGTAATAAAATAGTTCAAAATGGCGGACACTTTTTTTCAATGTTGAGCAAAGATTCATGTTATATGGTCCAAGAGTCTCTCAAATCTCTCAATTCGCGATACCGTGACCGGGGGGGTCGAGAGGGGCGCGCGGGCGGGCGCGCGGGCGGGCGCGCAAATCGCTCGGCACCTCACGACATTGCACCCGTGGGGAGCCGGGGCGGGTTGCTATTATAATTATATTAATAATAATATAGAATTATTTTAACAAAATAAAACCAAATAAAAGTTTAATTGGATAACAAATTATATAGGTACCTGAACTACTTTGTTTACTAGTGTAAAAAAACAATATTCAGTACATTGTACTATATAACTACTTATAACCTAATTCAACCTACCAGATACCTTGTTTACATCTACATTTTGTTTTGTCTACATCGATCGACATGAAGCCATACTGAAAAGTATCAAATAATAACGCGCGCAGTAAGTAAGTTGGCGGAGGAGCCGCACCAATGTTGGCCCCGCGTTGACTCGGCTTGGCGCTGGCAAATACCTAAATTCGAGCGCGGCCGGGTAGCATATATCCTCTTAGCGCCATTTGATACTGTAATAAAAACATCCAGGCGGGTACAACAATGTACCCACAGACATATATTTATCTAAAAATTTACCTAGGCAAGCACCATGCGCTTTATTTTCCTAATGATGTTTTCCCGTCATTGTGGATTTAATTTCCTTCATTTATCCAGAGCAGCTAGGGTGGATAGTGGATACACGATCTCTAGTGGTACGAACCGATCGGGTAGTCTACCACATAAAATTGCATCGTTTTGCAATTCACTCCCGTTCAAATTAAGGCAATCCATCGGCACCAAATATTGTCGATCCTTCGTTTACGATACGATTTAAATTAAATTGCACCCGAGAGACGGTAAACGAGTAGGTTTGAATTAAAGGATAAGTAGGTATTTCCTTTACAATGAAAAAATTGCAGCATTAGACAACAGCAGTCAAGAGAAGGAGCGAACATGGAAGAGTTTTCATTACAAACGAGAATTTCTTTATTTTTCCGCAATAACATAAGTACCTATAATCTAAGCTACCCCAGTTATGATCTGATATTAATTGTTTCACCTTTCTGTCACATTGTAGGGGAAGTCCGGGCAAAGCGGATACCTTAACCTTTGACAGCCTATGGAAAGAAAATCGATAGACATAGAAATAAAATAGTGACCGATATACTATGAATCAGTATTTATTACAGTTTTTAATATAATCAACAAAAATTATGTAATCTTAATACTTTACTCGAAAATATTAATAGTATTGCAATTGGTACCGCTATACGTTTTGCCCAACCCTACGGGTAAAGTGAACAGGACATTGGGCAAAGTGAACACACGGTCAATTAATGAACAATAACCGAAGAATATAAGCCAAAATATAATTTTAGAAGAATAATATCAGTGACGAATATGAGAGAGAACTAATCACTTATCAGTGCAGTTGTCACAAATAAATATGCCATGTCCTTCGCAAACCGTGCATATCTCGTGACTGCATTGAATTGCTTAAAGGTGTTGCACTACTAGATCAATCATCATGGGTGCCCATTGATTTCAATTTAATCTACTCCACAAAAATAAATCATCATTTTGTTTGTTTTTAGATTTTATAAATTTTGTTCGGCCGTGGGAAGTGGATATCTTATCCACTTTGCCCATGTTCACTTTGCCTAACTTACAATAAAATCCAGAAACAAAATCTCTATAAAACTCACAGCTCTTCAACATGAAACCATGCTCTTTAAAGATATAATAAAGTCAAAACAGTAACATCACATGTCCATGAGTAATTATAAAAATTCGTTCCTTGAAATATGGTAAAAGATTATACCTTTTTGATTTCTTTTATTTTTTTCTCGAACGACGCGTGACCACGCGCTTAGGCTGTTTTTTTTTACGATTGAGTAGTAGGGGAGAGACCTTGTGTCATAACATAAAGAAGGCGTGCTCAGATGCATCATTTTGAAATAGTAAAGGCTTTGCCTGGGCTATTCACTATGCCCGGACTTCCCCTACCTAGGTATATCGGCGAGCTGCTAAGCTACTTAGAATTTATTTTGTCTTCGTGAACGGACATGCCATACCATCATATTTTATAAATTATCTCAATCCTGACATTTAAGTTGTGAGTGTAACATTATTTCAAATCACATTAGTAAATTATACATCAAAACACAAAGTTGTATAGAAGTTAGATATTTACCAAGATACGTACTTATTATCTGAGACAGTGAATTAAGATGGATGACAGACTCGAGGCAACTCAAACTTTTTAAATTTAAAACAACACTTTTATAATGTAGGTAGAATACGTGAAATGAATACTTTTTGATGCTTACTATTATTAAAAAAAACCAGTAGATATATAATTATACAATTTATGTGACAGTACTGTCACAGATTACTAAATAGTGGTACTGTCTTGAATAGTGGTGTAGGTACCAGCGGCACCAATTGTAGGCGTTTTTCGCTTTTTTTTCATTGAAATTACTACAATTGAGTAGGTAATGCATTGCTCTAATAAATAATTCTGTACATAGTGTACGTATACATAGATAAATGCTGTGTTGACTGACACCAAGTTATGTTTACAGTAAGTAAATTACCTTCTACATAACTGAAGGTTATTAATTTTTTTTTTACCTGAAACAACACACTTGAGACTGTCATTAAAACCTGTCACGAGAATGTTAAGAAGGGTACGGATAAGTTAAAAATATTTGGCCAAATGTTTGTCAATTTAACATGAGGAAAATACAATGGCAACGTGAAAATAACAAATGTTGGGCACACGTGAAGCGACGTTAAGTTTCGTGTGTAGAGTTGTATTTCAAATTATTATTGTTATGATAAGAGTGGAGCTTCACCTTGTTAGCGTGATTGCGCGTTGTAGGATCGTCAACTTTACGACATACGTGTGGTTTATTAACAGCAACCTACGTCAGGCAGTAATAGGAGATACATATTTACATGATTTATCCATAGCTACTGAGAATAGCGCTCTTTGAATCTACAACGAGAAACCGTTTGTTAGGTACGTATAGAGAAGACGCCACACATCACAACTATGTTCCGTTCAAGTGAGGCCATCCGGCCACACTTGTTGTTGTAATACGATGAACGAAACGCGTAAGCGCCGTGAAAATCACGGTGTTGGCGAGATTAAAATACTTCTAAAAGCGTTCTGATAGCGCTACGTGTTTCTACTGTCTGCTTAGACTAGGACTAATTATCGTTTCAGCGCTAAGAGAACTTTAGTTGACTCTCAAAAAATGGGACATAACCTTTGTTTATAATAGCTTTTCTATACGTAGTAATAATAGCTCAATGGGTACCTAATCATTTCCCTGCGCTGAACTGAAAGAATTTTCCTAATCCCACTGGTAGTTCCAGAGATTAGCCCGTTTAAACAACCAAAAAATAACTCTTCAGCTTTATCAAATCGTATTAGTATAGATTACTAGCTGTCTCGCGCGGTTTCACCCGCATTCTCGAGGGATCGTATGTTTTCCCGGGATAAAAAGTATCCTATGTCGTCTTAATCCAGAACATATTCTATCTGTGTGCCAAATTTCATCCAAATCCGTTCAGTAGTTTTTGCGTGAAAGAGTAACAAACATACATACTTACAAACTTTCACGTTTATAATATTACTAGCTTTTAGTAGCCGGAGTCGCCCGGTGAAATTTAGGTTACATGATCGGAGTTTTCCTAGGGATCCCTATATTTTTCTAAATAATATTTAGCCTATGTTACTCAGTGATAATTTAGCTTTCTCATGGTGAAAGAATTTTTAAAATTGGGCCGGAAGTTATTGAGTTTATTCATTACAAACAAAAATACAAAAATCCAAATCTTCTCTTTATTATTACTGTAGAATGTAGTGTAGTGTACGCGGTATAGGATTTAATTTTGTAAATTTTATTTAAGCTCGTGTACAAACGGCTGCTGAACCTTTAATAAATATAAACGCGTCGTAGGTAAGCGCCCAATAAGAAGGTATTTTTCAAGATTCAGTACCGCAGAGGTGGAAACGAGCCATAAGCTCATTTTTAAGATTCTGTATATTTCAGAATTCATTGCGCCTAGAAGTGTGATAAATCTTATGTAGTTTAATTTAATTGAACACGTTAGTAGGTATTTAATAGGTTATTAAGGCACGTATAGTATATAGGTATCTATGGCAACCCCGCAACGTGTTTATGAAATCTCGGGTGAAACCGCAGGGCGAAAGTTTGTACAACTTTGCACGAATGAATAGTGTTGTGTACCTAGTTATAAATCGATACAGCTTTGTTCACGGAAATGGTGCTTCTATGCGAATCATATCTTTTATAGGAAATATGTCTTCACAGTCCTAAATAAATAGGATAATACTCATACTGTCTATTGAAAATGAGTGGACATGGATACAACGAATCTGTGCACGTATAGACCTCTTTTGGAATGGTTTGTGCTCTTTGTGACAAAGTAAATATCAGATATTACAAACATACATTCGAGAGATATACTTACCTACATTATTTTTAAACGATTTCAAAAAAAGGAGATTATAAATTCGACACTAATATTATTGGAACTGCAATATATTCATTTACATATGATAATCTATTAGGGCTTCCAAACAAATGTTCAAAATTTCATAGGTGTATGTATGTATGTTTGTCCATGTAACCATTCTAATCCATTTTTATTAGTTTAAATTTACTGCAACTTAGGGAACAGTGCAAGTTTCATCGAAATCGGTTCAGTCGTTTTCAAGATATGGACAAATATGTGTGACGGCCTGGCGTATTGATACGAGCTACGGGTGTGGCAGCGTTGCCAGATATTTTTTCGGGCAAATCGGGATTTTGTAACCTCTTGAGTAAAAAAAGCGGGATTCTATCGCCGAAAGCGGGACATACCTACATTTTTTTTACAAGTTTTTTTGGCCGGTTTTTGCCAAGTGCGAGTCCTGCTCGCGTACCGAAGGTTCCATAGAAACTTGTAGTTGTGTGTAACTTGTATTTAAATAGTTAATTAATCACGGGAATCGAGTCTCGAAGATTTTTCACCTTTTTTCGATTATGTTCTAATATAATGGCATGTTTTTTTTGTGTTGTAACTACAAAACTCTTTCCGGATTTCTTCCATTATTTGTGCTACATGGAATTTCTTCTTTCCAAATTTTATGATTCTAGGTCACAGGAGCTTCAAAATATGCGGCATATACGGTCGTATCTTTTGATTGCGTTGACTTAGAAGTTGGATTTTATGTCACAGTGACATTTAGCGCACTTTGGCGCGGTTCTCCACACCACTGCCTCAGATTACTAAATAGCTACTACGTAACCAAACACTGCGGTGTTTAAGACTCGGAAAAGCTAGTGCCATTTCTGTGCAGTGGTGTACTTATTTCCACTTCCACGTCCAACGATGATTTCAACGTCGAGTAGGTAATCCTCGAAAAGCGGGACAGAGCCTGTCCCGCGCGGGACTTTTCATTTTGGGCTAAAAATCGGGACGTCCCGCCAAAATCGGGACGTATGGCAACGCTGGGGTGTGATGTCAAAGGAAAAACATCTCAAAACCTTGGTCAAATTCTAGTGCATTTAAGAAAAACTTAAATGACGAAATAAAAACGTCTGATACTGATTTGAAGTCAGCGAAATATTTTCAAAGGAATACGTCGTGCTCTTTCGCTGACTTCAAATCGGTGTCAGATTAGAGTTATTTCATACTTTTTAGTGTATTTTGAAGTCGATTTAATATTTTTAAATTATTTTTTTATTACTGTATAGATAATTATCTGTCCCTAGTTTTATTATATAATTAAACTGGTTTCTGTGAAATGGAATAATGACAGGCATCTGGACGCTAACGTCGTTCTTTCACGTAAAGTGGGCTCCGAATAACTCGCATTATAACCTCCTCGGTACTGGGTCCCAGGTAGATGTATAATATTGAAATTTTAATTACTTACCACCAAGGGGCAACTTCGAGTAGATTGAACGATAAACTCCGCGTTGTTAATTTTAATTTTGCTTTAATGGAATTATAATTTCCTTGAAAATGTCCCTTACAACTTACAAGGCGAAGAGACTGAACAGAACAGTGCTATGTGGTGCTATATTTACAGCGTGCCCTTAAATATAGGGTTTTTATTTTTTAATTTTAAAGAACATCATTGTATCAGTTGTTTGATGAGTGCCATACCTAACTCATTAAAATTAAATTACCATCTCGGATACAATTTTGAAGGTACTTATGTACCACAAAAAAAACCTGTTTGTTTGTATGAATGAAGATGTATTAAGATGTATTTTGTTATTTTTTCATATGAGAAGAATGTATTCACTATAAGTAGATAGGTATCTATCTATTGCAATAAATAAATGTAATGCTCTATCTATGTAGTGAATAATTTAAAGAAATAAACCAAACGCACGTTAGGCAACCCTAATATAATCATATCTTCAGTGTTCAATGGCCCCGATCCGTATTTCATAAATCTTCGATGAAAAATAATAATTCAAAAAGTGATACCATTATCACTTCGTACGCGAATACATTTTATACAAATGGCGTTAGTCGCTATAAAAAAGAAATATCGGTCGCGAGTATCAATAAACAAAACCAAGTACCATGATACACTAGTCTGGTTTTTTTTTGATAGGATAAACAGTTTAAACTTGATTAAAAATACACGTGATCGAATGGTAATTAATAGGTAATATGCATGCAAAACATTTCATATTTAAATATGATACATAGGTGCATAGAATTGGTAATGGGTAGGTATTTTGATGATGATGTTTTACTAATTTGACTGTACCTCAAGATTGGATCTCAAGACTAGATTGTGTTATTAGATAATAAACCTTATGTCATAGTTCCAGAATTCAAATTCAATTGTTTCTCAACTACAAACTTGCCATTATGATTGATATTCATAATAAGACTAGTTTATCCATAATCAAATATTACACGTGTATCATTTTTATCAGACTTAAAAAAAGAAGGAGGTTCTATGTTTTTTTGACGCTATTCGCATGTTTTTTTATGATATTAAATTAACCCTTTAATAAGAATAATGCTGTCCTCACTCACCGAAAAATGCCAATTGTTTGCACGATTTTCCTATTTTGAAAATGTAAAAGGATGTTATCGTGCTGAAACTCCAATCCCTCAGATTCAATATTTGTGGAAAAGGCCACTCACGCACGAGCCGCCCCGATAGGGTCATATCAGAGAAAACGCTCCTCCTTATATGTGCTCGTAGCTATTTCGAGGCGGCTCATTGAGAACATTTAAGCCATCATTGAGCGAGTTCTTTTGCCACAAATATCTCAATAACGTATAGAGATTCCACTGACATGGATAAGGAATACATCAATTATATTAGATATATACATTTATTAGAGTGCAATGCGTCATATCTCAAACTAAATCTATTGCAACTCTATGCTAAATCTACGTTATGCCTAAGCTTACCGCTTACTTTATAAGCGTAGCTCCATACACATAAATTGTCTGGTTACCTCATTATTCCGATATTATTCACACTTGTGCGGATAAGCAATGGATATTCTCATGAGTATTATTAATCTAGCATAGAGTTATGTAAATATTACAGTAGGATTATTTGGTTTGTTCTACTTACATTATCTATATATTTATATCCCACCAAAAACATATTTATGTAAAGTGTTGCCAAGACATGGCTCGCACTGTCAAAAAGTTATTAGATGTCATGTAGAGCCAAGCTTATAAGTCTACATACACTTACTCTACAAGCCCTAACTTCACAAACTACACACCATAGTCAAAATATGTGGCTTGGCCGTTTCGCTACCGTCACATGGGAGTAGGGTGAAAAATGTATTCACTGTTCATTACTTTTTTGTTATTCAATAGTTCTTGTAGTAGTGAAACGGCCAAGCCACATATTTTGACTATGGTGTGTAGTTTGTGAAGTTAGGGCTTGTAGAGTAAGTGTATGTAGACTTATAAGCTTGGCTCTACATGACATCTAATAACTTTTTGACAGTGCGAGCCATGTCTTGGCAACACTTTACATAAATATGTTTTTGGTGGGATTTCACTTCTTTTTGTAAGTTGTTATTGTTTTTTTTTTGTTTGATATTTCAGACTTTTATAATTTTTTTGTTGATTGTCTACTAATACAAGCTTACATACCAAATTTCAGCTTTCTAGGACTTCAGGAAGTACCCTATGAGTTTTGATGATCATCAGTGAGTCAGTGACGAAATCGGGGTTTTTTAGATATCAATAAAATCTAAACTATTAGAGCTATGTTATTGAAACTTAATATGCTTAATAAGTTCACTATTGACATCATATCCAGAGAATTTTGTTTATCTGGTATAATCCAAACCCAAGTTATGAGGGTTCAAAAAATCGACGAAGCGCTTCGAGAAAAGGTAGGTAGTGCCCTTTCGCTTCGCTAGGCTGTCTTGGCGGGGGGCACTTCCGTGCCCCCAGATAAAAATCAATGGTAATCTATTTGTAACGTTTGCATTCCTATTTTATCCGACGATAGTGAAACTTTGTTGTGAATGAAATTGAGTTGTTGTGTGTAAGCCGGGGAAGATTTCTAGCAGTTACTCCTAATAGAGTCCGTATGTTCTGTAGAGATCTTCGTGCGCTATATCGGTCATTTTAAATCAAGTATAGTCTGACAAAGGTAACCATTAGGCTAACACTTAACCTTATTTTCCATCTAAGCAAGTCAGCAAAGACCTACCTTACCTCCAGTTACGCGTTGGCCATATTGGCTTTCCAGTATTTTACGCCAAATTTTATCACACAATCAAGTTATGCGAGTGTGGGGTAGTGCAGTGGGCTGGAAGAGGGATTTGTGAATAATATTTCCTTATTGCCCTAAAATATAAGTAGGTGTATGTTTCCATTAACATTTCCTCTAATTATTCCACGCCCATCTATGTAGAAATTAATTAAATTAATGTGCAAAATTTAAGTCACGAGGATATCTCAATTTGAATCACCATTATCTGGCCTTTTACCGGTCATCGTTCTGTATTTTTTTTTTGTCTAATTGTCTCAGGATAGTTGCCATTTGTGAAAAAAAATAGATAAGAGAAATCCAATTATCAAATAAGAACTGTTAAAACATTAAACAGTTTAAAACAATACGTTGTTTCCTTATCGATAAATAAATTGTAAGTAGACATTTGTAATTAAGGAACCAATGTTCTATATTATTAATGCAAATCGCATACATACATTGATCTATTGCTATACGCCTCATGCATATAATAAATTAAAACGCATGAAATATTCTCCATATTATATATCATTTCTTTGCGTCCTATTTTTGTCCGCAAGGTCGTTTCGTTTCATGCAATACATTTTTAATAAACATAACTCTAAATAGATAACGCAAGTCCCTCCATCCATATGAAAACCAAGCGTGCCACTTTCTTCTACCTACCATAATTTCACAAGAGCGCTTTAGTTAGACTGGCATTAGAGATATATCGTGAAATGAAGCGATCCTATTTGCTAAACACATCTCTGGAGGATAACCTTATTGGGGTTTCCCTGTCCTAGTGAAAAAGTTTCAAAAGAAGAGCATTGCTCTTTTTTTTTTTACTGTTTATAGGCCTGTGTTTGACCGCAATCTCACCATGGTAAGTGATGATGCGGCCGAAGGTGGTAAGCACACAAAGCCTAGAAGGAACTGGCTCTCAAGTGCAGCTGTCGGAACACACCGAAAGGTGCTTGGCGACAGATTTTTAACTTGAGGATGTTGTTAACCTCACGATGTTTTCCTTCACCGAAAGCTCAAGCTCATTGTCGGATTCGAACCCGGGACCTTCGTCTCGGTATCCGACGTCACTACCACTGAGCTATCATCGCCAGTATATACCATCGCGGCATCTATTTAGATTTATATTTGTGTCCTATATCCAAACATAGAAACTTTACCCGAGTTATAATATAATATTAGTTTAGACCTAAGGTAATATTCTACAATAAACTCTTCCACAATTATTTGTCCCATTTTCCACCTAAGACCTAAAAACATGCAAATGCAAACATTACACAAGTATGCACCGTTTACAAGTGCCATTCATCTGCTTTCAGTAGTTGATTGGATTATCTTTGAACACATGTTTTATTTTAAGAAGATAAACAGCATGATGCTGTAGGGATTAAACTGCCATGAGTGACATACATGGGCTGCATTCTCAGTAGGTACCTACATATCTTTCTATTACGATAATTCTATGACGTCAAATAAACGTATGATTCCTAGACTTTATCTATATTATAAACTAGCTTCTGCTCGCGGCTTCGCGCGCGTGGCATAAATATGACATATTTTTCTACAACAATAAAACAAAACAACTTCATCCCGCTTCGAGGGTGGAATTATTAAAAACGCTGAAACACGTATACATTAATTTTTAATCTTCAGCATAAACACAATTTGAAGATCCTAACTTCGAAACTAACTTTCATACAAACTTTCATCCCTTAGGGGAGGAATTTCGAAAAACCCTTTCTTAGTGGATACCTACTCTTCACAAAGAATATACCCTCTAAATTTCATGTCTATAGGACCAGTGGTTTAGGCTGTGCGTTGATATATCAGTCAATCAGTCAGTCAGTCAGGACTTTGAATTTTAAAACAATCAGTTGTCAATTGGATGCAATTGCGTTACAACAGGATCTTTCTAGGTTAGATGAATACTGTGCTGCTAATAAATTTAAGTGCTCAGTAATGACTTTCTGCCGTAAAATGAAACCAATTTATTTTAATTATTCTCTTAAAAAGCAAGTACTCAAACGTGTAACTGAGATGAGGGACTTGGGGGTGATCCATGACTCCAAATTAATATTCCAAGATCACATTTCATCCATAGTTAGTAATGCTTCCAAGTCTCTCGGATTCATAATGAGATCATCCAAAGACTTCAAAGAAACTAAAACCCTTAAGATTCTGTATAGTACCTATGTGCGCTGCCATTTGGAATACGCATCTCAAATTTGGAACCCCAGATACCTAGTATATATTGAAAGATTAGAACGTGTCCAACGCAAATTTATCCGTTATCTTAACTACAGATCAAATTGCAGGGAGATGGACTACTTGAAAGCATGTGCTAAACATCACTTTCTTCCACTAAACTAACGCCGGGACATATCTGACATAATATATTTAAAGAAAATTATTTGCTCCCATATCGACTGCCCCGACCTACTACATAAAATTAATTTGTATGTACCCAAAAGGTCCTACCGAAATAGTCCCCTTTTCTTTCTTCCATCAGTCACTACAAACTATCGTAAGAACTGTTTTATTCATCGTGTCTGTAAAACCTTTAACGAACTTCGTCATAATCGAAACATCAACATAGATATATTTCTGGAAAGAGTACCCGCAGTGAGGAAACAGCTTACTGATAACTTCTTTCGTAACAATTGTTAGTGCAGCGGCGTCGTGTGCGGATCTGATTAACATTAATAAAGTGTCTACGATAATACAAACTTTATTCTAGTTGTATGTTGGCGAGTGCAGTGCTTGATTTTTTGTATTACTATTCGGCAGTATTATTTCTATTGTTTATTTTAGCTAATTGTTACTCTGCATGTTCTACCCATTCAATTTCTATTAGTGGAGACTTTTTAATGGCTTTCTATTGTTATTCTATGTTATATTTCTGTTCAAGTCGATAGTCTTCCTAAAAATGAATAAATAAAATAAATAAATAAATATATATAGATATACTGTAGACGGAACTATAAATCTCTCCATGAATGCTATTATCGTGATTTATAATGACATGTAAAGACGTAGGTATATAACAATAAGGTAGGTAGCTTACATTAGCTACTGGCTAAGGTAAACATTTTGTTTACAACTTGAAATTAACAACCCTGAAAAATGTTCGGTTAGATTTATGAAGGTAAGATTTGTAGTTAATTAAGCGAGTCATGTGTTTGGTCGGTTTAATTAAAAGCCGCAGGTTCTTTACGTAACCGCTGTCGTTTGTACCCATTAACGAAGGAGGATATTTGCATTCAAATTAAAGTTACTTGTTCAAAGCGGTGGAAAGCTATTGTGAAGTGTTTGGCGAACGTAGATTTTTAAATACCGAAATTAACATGTTTTTTTTTATAACTACATAAGTACGAATATACTTATTTTGTTTTCTTGAGAACAATTAATTGCATCTTACCTACTATTTAAAACTGAAAAAAAAAACAGTTGAAATTTTATGATTTTTTTGCGGTAACATTATTAAACTTTACTAAAATGAAAAGTACCTACTTTAATAAATTCTACTTAGTTTAAATAAATTGAAGTCAAGCGGTTTCAATAGTAGGTATACCTACAACAACAAGGGTAGGGTGACAAGTGAAATCTGTCGCAGTCGCAGTGAAATTGAAATATAGAAATAGCCCAGCTATTTCTAAAGCTCTTCAAGCTTTGTGAAAATGCGATTTATTGTATTTTTTATTTCACCAAATATATCTCACTAATTGAGAATAGTTCGGCCATAATATCCTTGCTGGATAGTTCTTTCACTGAGGCTTTTCTACAGTTTGTTGAAAACGGACCTTCCTAAACTAAAGCATTATCCCACTTTAATAATGTTGGGCAAGAAGCTACCCGGGCTTCCAAAGCTTACTATGGTAATTCTAAATGTTATTGGCTGGGCGAAAATTGAGAATATCGTCAAGAGAAGGAATTAAGTTAACATAAATTCTCTGTTGGCCCCACAAGTTGACAATTTAGATGAAGATTGTTCCAATTTTCATTGTATCATAAAAAAAACAAATGTTAAGAAATTTGGTTATATCTGATTCGTCTTGTCCTTCCTTCTAACTTATATTATGAATGCGGATGTTTGACTCAACCACACTGTAATGAATAATTTGTATGGAAATTGGTTGGGACATAGATAGACGAAATAAAAATAATCTCTAGATTTATATTTTTAATATGTATTAAATATGACAAAAATCGCAGATTAAGGAATTAATTAACCCCATTAAGTACCCCTAAAATATGTTTTTACCGCTGTAGAGCAATCACCTGTTTTATAAACAGCTATGCTATTCTGTAAAAGGTAAATCATCTCGAAAGTCATCTCGCAACTCACCTCGCAACTCGATTTGGCGCTGAATTATGTTTCAGAATACCAAATCCTACTGAAAACCGTTAAAATACTCACCTGTCGTAGTACATCTCACTTCCGTCATCATTCGGTGGCGCTAGTGTCAAACTCACTGATTTTAAGAATATGAAACTCTAATCTCATCGCGGATTCAGAAGTGATATTGCAAATGAACTTTACAGAATAGCACTGCTGGTGATTGCTCTACAGCTATTGTTTTACTATAACATAGCCTGTGGTTACGCCGTCGATGTACCTAATTGATCTACTTTCACAAGCTTTTATTTAACTTGCAATGTTTTGATATTTCATTAGCAACTTTTCACTAACAACAAGAAGTGAATCCCAACAATAAAAAAAACATGTAAAATGTTGCCAAGACAAGACCGTATGGCTCGCACTGTTAAAGTGTTATCAGATCTCATGTAGAGCCAAGCTTATAAGCTTACACGCCCTAACTCTACAAGCTGTAACTTCACAAACTCTATACACCTTCGTCAAAATATGTGCCTTGGCCGTTATACATGGAATGGTCTATTTACAAGCTTTCATTTGATACCCATATTGTTATAATAACGAAACTTTGATTTTTAATACCCCCCCTATTTTTTTATTCTTAGGCGCCATATAAAAATAATATACCCTATGACACTCCCCCAGTCAAGACAAATCTAACGACACCTCATATGCTTAAATCCATCAAGCGGTTTAGGCTGCAGAGCGGCACAAAGAAATAGACATACATACATACATACATACATATATACATACATACATACACTCGAAAAACATAACCCTCCTTCCGGGTCAGTCGGGTAAAAACTAAATGAAGAAGATAGTAGGTTACGTATATTTAATAAAATTAAAAGATTTATGTTTCACAATGAAATCATAATGTTTTTATTTTATGGGATCATGATTCATGACCTGGGCCTCCTTGAAACTTAACTTACGAGCTTACTAATTACTAGAACATAAAAAGTTGTATTCAAAATTGTATAATATTATTCTTTGGGAAACTAATTTACATGTAGCAAGAGATAATGTATATTTTTTGTATACCTACATTTAAATTATATTTTAAAGACTTATAATTGAGATTTATGTGGGTAATATTTCATTTATACTATTTAAAGGATTCTTTTCTATGTGATTCGATCAAAACTTGATTGAGTAAGAAACAGTCACACAAACTTATAAGTAGGCTAAATATTTGTTAATAGCGTAAATAAAAATATAAAAAAAAAACCCGACTGCTTAAAACATAAATTAACTGAAAAGAGAAAAACAAGCTCTTAAATCTATAGAATTTTGAATATAACTTGAATTTTATAAGGTATTGCAATCGGGGACAACCAATAACCTAAGTATGTATTTTTTTGTAATATTTGTTTATCCCCGACTGCAATACCTTATAAAATTCAAGTAATATTCAAAATTCTTGTTTTTCTCTTTTCAGTTAATTTATGTTTTACGCAGTCGGGTTTTTTGTTTCTTTTAATAATTTAATTTATTTCAGACTTTTTAGTTTTATACAGAGTTTAGAAGAGTTGTACGTATTATAGCGGTACGGTAAAGGAACGCTAAAAACCATCGCAACTCTGTGATTTACGTATGGTAACGGCTCAGTACCTACTGTCCTTGCATTAAACGTGGTTTTTTGCAGTTTACGTCAAAATGGTAGCATAAAAGTATTACAATATATACATATATGGAATGGTCTATTTACAAGCTTTCATTTGATACCCATATTGTTATAATAACGAAACTTTTATTTTTAATACCCCCCCTATTTTTTATTCTTAGGCGCCATATAAAAATAATATACCCTATGACACTCCCCCAGTGAAGACGAATCTAACGACACCTCATTTACTTAAATCCATCAAGCCGTTTAGGCTGCAGAGCGGCACAAAGAAATAGACATACATACATACATACATACATACATACATACATACATACATACATACATACATACATACATACATACATACATACATACATACATACATACATACATACATACATACATACATACATACATACATACATACATACATACATACATACATACATACATACATACATACATACATACACTCGAAAAACATAACCCTCCTTTCGGGTCAGTCGGGTAAAAATAAGTGGTGAAAAACTATTGCCGTCACACCTAGGCGCTCGCGTCCGATTGAGATATAGCAATTAATACCTAGCTACCTACCACGCGCGCGGACGGCCAGATGGAAATGGAAGCAGATAGAAAGGTAAGTTTAACAAAATTTCACTAGTAGGTACAAATTACCAACAGTGGAATTGAATTTTTAATTATTTAGAATAATTACAGTGCAACTTTTATTATTATTCCAATGTGGAGTTATACAGGGTGTTGTTTTGGTCGGCGACAAGCGACCCAGGAGCGGTAGTACAAAATATATATTCCCCAAAAATGGACTTAATTCCATTAAATACTGTAAATATGTTGAGAAATACCTTATTCAATTTGAAATAAAATTACTGCAAAGTATGGTTACTAGGCACGTGCACAGACTAGATCTATGCTCAAGCCGCCATCGCCCCACCCCTTTACTCCCTCGTACTCCCGTTGAGTATTATGTCTACACTTTAGCTTATTACATGATTTTCAAAAATATTTTTTTTTATTTTTATTATTTAAAAAAAATAAAGTATTTTTTTAATATTTTTTTTAGCACCAGTATCATTTGTATTATCGACCCTGAGTCGCTCGTCGCTGACCAAAACAACAACCTGTATTTAAACTTTAATGAATAACAAATTAAGTACTTATTTTGGTACTAACTGATACTGATACGCTTGAATAGGTACAATATTTCACATAACAAGTAATCAGACGTTTATAATCCGAGGTTCTGACTGTCTCCACATAATAATGTATGGTAAGTTTGATAAATAATACATATATTTATAAAGAAGTTAAATTAAAGGTAGTCACAATTTCAGTACATGGATACCAATGGATACAGTAATGTAGGTTTGTAGAGCGTTGAGCGGTCTACTATATCTCCTTCACTAATTGCACTCTGCGGCTTGCATCCAGCGCTGACCTGCGCTTGGGGAAGCACATTATGCTTTATGACAATTTACCCGACATTTGAGCTCGGTTAGCACATTACCTGTCCAGTAATAAAAGGCCAAACAAAGTTTTGGGGCTTCCGCCTTCCTCCGATAGGTACAAGGTAAACTGCGTGTTATTATAATATCTTTAAAACGTAGTAGGTATTTAGGTAGATTACTTTTACTCAGCCCATGTTTTCATGTTAGGTATTATAAATAATTAAATTAAAGTAGGTATTATAGTTTTATGTATTAAATAGACGGAACTATTCTATTAATAAAATAAAATACTCAGCAATAAGATTAACTCATCGATGCTTCTATCTAAGATACCATTTATTACTAAAACTCGTCTTCCTATGCGCTCCTCACGAGCAACAACTCATTTTAAAAAAAAATACACTTGCAATTGCTTTCGATGGAGATAGCGTGTTTCGCGGCACAAAAATGAACGAAGCGCTTCTTATCTAAATAACTCGTAAAGTATAGAATATTTTAAAAAATCGTTAGTAGCAGCCCTAGGTCATATGTTAGTGATATTATTTATCGAATTTTTCTCTTAATTAGATACACCATGAACGAATAAAACCGAACATTCATTATTATTAAAGGTAGCTTTGTGATTTTTTTCTATCGAGGAAATTTCATTCCATTATGTTTTTGCTCAGGCAGAACCCTCGCGTATATAATGAAAATACCCATATAAAATATTTTTTCATTTAAATACTATTTACTTGGGTAAATTTCAATTTTAAGATTGTTATTTTGCTTTATACGCAGCCTTAACGCTTATAACAAAGAATTTATTGAATTTGATATCTTTAACAACTCTTTGAACTCGCTTAAGGCTCAACTATTTAATAAACTTGTCAACAATGATTGTGTTGGTTGATGACTAATAGCATGGACGAATAGATACTAATAGGTACTATATTTTTTTTTATGTTGTAAAGGACCTACTGAAATTTTTGTAGACCTATAATAATCTTACAACTCTTTTCTTTTTTTATTTCTTGTGTTTAGCTTTCTTTTCTCCACACCTAATATAGTAGGTACTTTATTATATGTATATAATAGTGGTATTTAATAATACTTTGTTAATGTTATATCACATATAGGAATTGCTTTTGTTAACAAGCTCAAACTAATAATGGTAGGATGCTTCCCTATGATGTGGGGGGAAGGTGGAGAAACAAATCTTTTTTTTTCCTACTTCACACTTCTCGCAGAGTTGTTGGGCATCCTATCATTTTATTTGCTACATTTCGGCACTCGTTGTCTTTTATTATATTTAAGATATCGTCTGCTTACTGGTAAAACATGATAAATGCATTTTTTTACTAAATCGAGTTAAAAATGCAGTTACATGTAATTTTTTACGCGCTATCTACTGGTAAAACCGAATAAATGCAATGTCCAATGGCTGCAGAGATAATGAGTTTGTAAAAGTGATATATACTCACATTTTGAAAAAAGATACTAGTATAACATAATAAATAATCTTATGGCACATTCCGTTTCAGTTTATACAGGTAAAGAACAATAAATACGGTTAAAACTTTTTACATTATATATTTTAAATAGTTAAGTGGCAATAATTATTCTGAGAATATGTCATAAACGCATTTATTCTATTTTACTAGTTAAATAATTCAGCTTGGTGTGCTAATGTCTCTACAGCAAAAACGAAATAAATGTCATTTATACTTTTTTACCAGTAAGAACGAGAGCGATTGATCGTAGTTGTCACATTCCGTGCGCACGTGCACTGCGTAGAAATAAATTGTGCATCCTCTCATAATCTGAAAGTAGGCCTAAAAGTATCTAAGGTGTGGAATGTAAATGATATTTTACGTCCCAAGGGTGGTAAAGAAAAAAAACTAAGTATACTATGTAACTATATTCGTCAATTGCAGAAGCTTATACGGTACAGCCACACTTGGATAAAATGTTTAAACTATGATCTTTTTATAATTATTATGATCAAAATGGCTGCTTTTTTATACTTCTAAGGTAAAAGACTCATCAAACCCTTGTTGAAGAACCCCATGCTGTACTCCTCTGGGAAAACCATGGCGGGGAGCTCATTCCACAGCCTGTGTCCGTAGTAGGAAGCATCTTTGAAACTGCACAGTACGAAACCATTTTGGTTCAAATATATGAGGATGAGGATGGACTCCCCGACGATGGTGAGATTTGCAAACGTAAACGTCAAACAATTCTTCAGAACACTGTCCGTTGTACAGGCGGTAGAACACACGCAAGGAGGCAAAGTATCTCCTTAGACTTAGCGGTTCTAAGCTGCTTGTGTGCTCGGGATCTCGGGGTAGACAATTCGAATGGCTCGCCGTTGAACCGAGTCAAAAAGCACAAGCTGGTATTTAGGTGCCCCTGCTCACACATGGCAGTAGTACTCCTTATGGAGCTGGACTTGCGACTTATAAAGTTGCAGTCTATGCCTCGATTCACCGCTAAGAAAACCCCATTTGCTGTGGTGCTCAATAGATCGAGGCTGTACTTCACACAGCCTCGCTCTATTGAGCACACCGAGCTTTTTAGATGCCAACTTGACCTTATCTTCCAAATGATTAGGATACAGAACGTCGCTAGAAATGTCGACGCCAAGGATTCCAATGCTCTAACCGATGTTCAAAGACATGTTCTGGAATTGTTGACAGTAAATAAGGTTTTCTTAGCGGTGAACGCGCAGGCTTGTGGGGTTGATATGGACTAGGTTTAGTCGACCCCAATCGGAGATACTGGTTAGTGTAATCTCGATGTCAGACAAAAGAAGTTCGCGGCTTTCCACCACCACTGTTTGAGGGATATTGGCACAGCCCGAGTAATAAGCGTCCCCAGTACTGTCATCCGCATAGAGTCCGTATTGAATGCCGTCAATACACAGCAAATCATTGATATGCAGCAGGAGCAGCGTCAGGGACAGCACAGAACCTTGTGGAACGCTGGAATTTATGACCATGCTATTGGAGCAACAGTCAACGACGGCTTTAATGCATCTGCTGGACAAAAAACTAGCGACACATTTGCATAGCCCCTCGGGAAGCCCGTACGCTGGTTACTTTGTTAAAAGACCCTGTTGCCAGTACCGATCGAACGCCTTCGCCACATTTAGGCTCACTGCCAATGCCTTACCTTGACTCTCGATGGCGAGTGACCAACGGTGTGTGAGATATACTAAAAGGTCACCAGCCAAGCAACTGTGCGATTTAATCAGGACCCAAACATCTCTTATGCAAAACGCTAAAAATGCTACCTCGAGGTTCAGTAACAAGCCTTCCCTCTCGAGTCAAGCTGACTGGTCTCTTGCCAAAGCTGCTGAAGGGAACTTTTGCCAGTCGTGCTTGCCTCGTAGAAAATAATTTATTTTTATTCATGATCATTTTTGTATGAAGTTAGCACCTAATAAGTGACATACTTACACTAAACTCTACAGGTAAAACAGGTTAAATGTATCAAAAATATCATTATTTCAGCGAATTTTGTCCAAAAAAAACTTTCCAATCAAGTAATTGGTGTAAAATATAATAAGCCATTACACAAAACTGAAATTAGCCTATGAAATCATTGAATTCAGAAGATATATCACTTTTGTTAAGTACAGGTAAAACATCATAAATGCAGTCCGCTTTCGATCTAATTTAATTTTATACAGTTTTTACTAATACCAAATATGATATAAGAGTAAATATTAAAAGAAGGTTAGTTAATGCAACATTTTGCTTTAACAGGTTTTTAATTAACGAGTTTGAAATAGATCAAATTAAAACTTAAACTTTGAAAAGTCATTTACTCGAAATGACACTAACTGCACTTATCACGTTTTACCCGTAAGCAGACGATATTATTGTGTATTATTTTTTCTGTATGACTGTTTGTGCCATAATAAAATAAATAAAATAAGAATAAAATTAATGTTGGTACCTACCTACAACTTACCGACATCTAAATTACTTTTCCGGGATTACAAAGTACTAATGTTTTATTACAAAAAATGTGACGTTCGTAAATACTTTTTATTCACAGAATGTCATTGCTAGAAACGTGTTTAATTTATGTAGGTGTTTTGCTAATATCTTAATACAATAAAAATAAGCGCCAAACATCTCTGTGTGATTTTACGGCCGGTTGCTAGAACGTGTATGAAATGTCAAATCAGGTGACAAACCGTCACAATTAGCAATCTGTTGACAGTCTTTGAGTTGCCGAAAAGAAAAATATAGATAAATTATCTAATTGATTGTCAACGGATGATTTATTTATTTCATTCACTTTCATTCACTCCTTTGTGTTTTGTTTCTGTCTCTCGCGTAGCACTGTCCCTTTCATTGTCGTTGTTGTTGTTTATGATATTCGCCAAAAGGCAGGTAAAGGTTGAGCCATACAGCCTAGTCTTATTTTGATATACTTATACCATGCATTTACCTATTCATCAAATTCAAAAAAATCTTTATCTTATTTTGACAATATAACCATACACATATTATGGCTTACAAAACAGCCAGTGTCATGTTGGTTGTTCCAGCCATTTTATTTCATATCAACCAAGATGATCCTGGCAAGTTCAATTGGTCGTTTATTGCATTTTAAAATAGCTTTTCATGCAAAAAAGTAATTAATTTAAGGTTTAAAATTGATTTTATATTCAGTTTTTATATTGAACTGCTTTAAAACCTATTATTTATCACAAAAAACACTAATTCTCGATTAATTGGTCCATTATCTCCAATTAGCTAACTCCACTGACAATGTGACAAGGCGTTGACATGCGAATAAGCTCTCCAGAAACCCAAAAATGCGATAAATTGACGAATAATTGGTGATTTGACACTTGGAATAACAAACTGTTGACAGATTGTTATTTGCCTCTTTCAGCAACTCTAAACACGATTGACTGGAGATTGACAGCATGTTACGTAATTTTTCGATAATATGTATGCTTTCTAGCAACCGGCTGTTAAATAACAATATTTCTAAAATAATGTAATAAGTGTAATAGTGTAACATGGACGTAATATACAAACATATATTTGTATATTACATCCATGTAGTGTAATAAAATAACTCACGTAATAAAAAAAAAACTAAATGTAATTTCAATAAAAATCCCCGTGAATCTCCTTATTTGAAAAGAGGGAAACGAATAAAACAAATACACTCAAATATAGGTATATGAATATTTCTTCAAGAAGATAAATAACATTAAAAATAAAGTAAACTTTCATTTTAAATGAAATATAAATTAAATTAAATATCCGGCATCTCTTCCATACGGATGGAGTAAGGCACGTCATGAACAGAGGTCCAGTTGACTGTATTAGAGCGAGCTATCACGTCCGACACAAGCTGTTCTCGGTACTCCTGCCAGCGTCGCTCTTCTATGAAAGATTTGAACAATTGTTTCTTTGTTGGTATCTGCAAAGAACCAATTAAAACATAATCAGAATTAATCCAACAATATTCCCTATATTCTGATCAATGTAGCTTCTTCCAAAGCACCATAAAACGCATACATGAATGGTCCCGTAACATCCACTTCATTCACGTAATGCTTTTTTATGAAACTGCGAGTAATGTAGATCTCTAAATACGTTAGGCTGTTAACACACTGCCACGCACCACGCAGCGTAGCGCGTGACGTGAATGCGTGTTTTAACGTTTCTTGTAAGTATCTCCGTTTGTATGGAAAAGACG
This sequence comes from Polyploca ridens, assembly GCA_951394255.1. Taxonomy (NCBI): domain Eukaryota; kingdom Metazoa; phylum Arthropoda; class Insecta; order Lepidoptera; family Drepanidae; genus Polyploca; species Polyploca ridens. Next base: position 7,554,638 of record OX596251.1, on the reverse strand, counting down.
CACAGTCCAACACAGAAAATGCATCCACGCGCGTTCATATAGATCACGCGCCTACATGCGAAGAAACATCCACACACGCGCGTGGGTGCGGGGCGAGATGCAAGGTATTATGGCAAACTGAGTCTCGCAGTGCCGTGCGTGATTTTGGACCACAGCGAACGGCTTTGAATGAAATGAGTTAGAGCCGCCGTGAATCTACAAAACGCAACTAGGCGCGTGAGTGTATAAATAACCCGCACGATGATGTAGATCTGCACTCCTGCAAGTACGCGCGTAGGTGCGTTGACACGCAACATGCAGCGTGGTGCGTGGCAGTGTGTTAACCGCCTTAATATTATTTTTTTCAAAAGACGTTGGTGAAAAAACTTGGAACGTGGTGGAAATTATTAACCGAGTACTTATGTAATCGCACCTTCTTTTCTAAATAATGCTGTATACGCGACCATATATTGGCGGTATTGCGTTGTAAAAGCCATACTTTTGGCAGCAACATGCAGTCGACTGGGGTCAGCGCCACAATGCGTCTATCACGCATGTTCTCGCCAAAACCAAAACTTGAACCGGCATTAAATTTGCATACCTGTAAAGCAATGGGTATTTAGGCAGTACTTTAATATTACTGTTAATGTTTTTTTTTTTTTTTTTATACTACTTAGGTAGCAAACAAGCATACGGCCCGCCTGATGGTAAGCGGCTACCGCAGCCTATGCGCTATGGACGCTTGCAACACCAGGGGTGTCACTCACGCGTTGCCGACCCTGCAGAAATCTCTTCAGACCCTTTTTGAAGAACCCCATGCTGTACTCCATTGGGAAAACCACGGCAGGGAGCTCATTCCACAATCTGAGCGTCCGCGGAAGGAAGCTCCTTTGAGACCGCACAGTTCAAAACAATTCTGGTTTCAATATGTGAGGATGGACTCCCTGTCGATGGCGAGAGTTGCGATGGTAGAAGGTGGCCGTGGGCATCATCTTAAACAATTCTTCAGAACACTGTCCGTTGTACAAGCGGTAGAACACACATAAGGAGGCAAAGTCTCTCCTCAGACTGAGGGGCTCTAAACCGTTTGTGAGCTCGGGATCGTCAACTATTCTAGCAGCACGTCGCTGAACCGAGTCTAGAGGCGCAAGCTGGTATCCAGGTGCTCCCGCCCACAGATGACAGCAGTACTCCATATGAGGCCGTACTTGCGACTTATAAAGTTGCAGCCTTTGCCTCGATGTGAAGTACTGCTTCGCTTTGTTGAGCACTCCATGCCAGCTTAACCTTGTCTTCTAAGTGATCACGGTGAAGATGAAAATATTATACAAACCTGCATGAAAAAGGTTTTTAGATTTTCTGGTGGTTTTTCCGCAACTGGAGCAACTGGCGTAAGGCTTAACCTGAAATCCCCATAAGATCGTGACGCATTATTTGTTTTGTAAAGATTTAATATTTTTTTGTGTTAACGTGAAAATTATAAATAAATTGGCTGACGGGACAAGTTAGCAGGTATTCAATACGTTTGAAGTACGTACTAATACTACTTTGTCTTACTATAATAGTAACCTATGCGTGTGCAGTTCGATTTACGAACAAACTCTCCCTACCATGTCGCAAGAGATTTCATAGGAATTTTAGGGTTCCAAAAAATAACATTATATCCATTGGGATTTTCATATAGCTTCCTTGGGATATAATGCCTTTCTTTACGTTGAGATTGCGTGATATATAATTCGACTTTGTCGAGCAGGTGGTATGAAATAGTAAATTATAACCTCAACGAGTCTCGAGTTTGGTCCGATGGTTGTAAGATAGTTTCAGAGTGCAGATTTTCAAAAGATATCACTTGGCTACTAGTGCTAGGTGGTCTCTTGAATTCCTTATGATCTTCATTTATTAGTACACTCTCATGTTTGGAACCTGTAGATCGTCTTTGAGAGCTATTTTTTTTTACAATACTATCGCTACGCTTCGCGGGATCTGGTACAGATCCACTGTCTTTTTCGTGATCTTGGCCCATGTCTGCTGATGTTGAAGCATGATTAAGATTTTTGTATGCTCCAAAATATTTCGTATCCAAGTCCTGTTCGCTTTCGTCTTTTGGTACCTATGAAAGAAATACAAATTCTGTTTGATTGTTTAACTTTATAAAGCTGTGTGTACATAATTTAAAACATACAAATGGATCATATAATGCAAAGTAGTTCCGTCCCAAACGAGATGTGACGATCACTTGCAATGATTCAATCATCTGACAATGACCGGACAGTATAAAGTAGACAAAATTAGCTACTCCCACTCCGTCCCCAAGGAGTGTCTCGTTCATATCATACGACTTCATCTTGGCAACTATGCAACCTTCACGACGAGCCACCTAGTAATAAAAAGCAATCCTTTAACTCATGAGTCTGAAACCTTTTAAAATATACCTCAACTATCACTAGCTCACCTCATCCAAACCATCAAAATATGTAAACTCTGACATTGCATGTCGCACTTCATCCCATTGCTTCTGAACCGAAGCCTGGAGTATATTTTTAAAATCTTGGTTCATCAGTGCCAGTAACTCACAGTGACCTAATAACCGATAAGTAAATATTTGGTTCACCCTCCTAGCAGACACACTATTATTTACACCGTGTTAAACCCCTTCTGAATAATAAAGTCAATGGTTACTATGCTACACAAGTTTAGTTTGATCGACATGACTGTATTTACTCCGCTTTTGAACATCCTTCTTTATGATTAGGTAAAAGACGATAAATAAAGCTTTAATAAAATTCTGGCTTTTTTCCACAAGATAAAAATGATTTATATTGTATATCGTCATAATTAATGTTAGCGAGGCTTTTTAAATGGGGTTGCTTCTTGATTATATTATGACCTAGTTTATTTATAAGTAACTTTGGAAATTATTAGGGAAGCGCTTATTCGACTTTATTAATATTCTAACCAATAGTTGTACAAGTGGCGGTCCTCGGAATATTATGCAGCAAAGACACTTCACCAAACATATCACCAGAGTGCATTACACCAATGTCTACAGACACGTATTGTTGAAGCAGTTCATCGAAGATCATCTGGCTGACTGTGACGTCACCAGTTACAATGAAGTAGAGGGCGTGTGCTTCTTGATGCTGACGTACAATGGTACGCCCTGGACCGTAATATTTAAAGTAGGTTACCGCCGCCAATTTCTTCTTTACATGCTGTATAATAAATAACTTTTTAACAAAAATGATGTTTTGTTGTGTGATTGCGTAAACAATGCATATTTATGCGATAGCAGCAATCGCGGCTGATTTGCTGTAATTTTTTTAAGAGTTCCGTTGTCTATCTCCGAAAATCATCATCAGATCTATATGAAATTTATATGGGACCATTTCGGAATATACCCCTTTCGAACAAAAAAAGAATTTTGCAAATCCGTCTATATATGACGGAGTTATGCCCGAACATACATAAAAAAAAACATATAAACATCCGAATTGAGAACCTCCTCCTTTTCTTGAAGTCGGTTAAAAAATCAAAGAAAGTAGAAGTCGATCGAAGTATATCGAATAGGTTATGGAATCAAACAATGAGAAGGTCGACTACGTAAACCTACCAATAGCTAAGTTTAAAAAGTAATTATATTCAGCAAAGCGTAAAAATATCAAACTATAGCTTACATTAGGATAGCGTTTAAAGCATTTTAATCCACCTATAATTCGGTAAATATATTTCATCTCGGAATCAGTGCGGTCTTTGGCAGGTTTATTTAAAAGCGCTTTGTCCTGCAAGATATCATTATTTGTGGTGAATATCAAAGTTTTATCAATATATCTATTTCTATACCAATAAAACAACATATCTGCAATTCTACATCACAGACGTGTAAGAAGTTCAGACAGAAAACGGCTCGCCATAAAAGTGAAGCCAAAAAACTCTGCTCCTCTACCGTAGGATACATGTAGGTACACAACTCACTCGGACGGACATATGCATAAAAATTCTGCTCCTCTACCGTATACATATACACAACTAACTCGGACATATGCATAAAAATTCTGCTCAGCCCTAACATTTAATTTCACACCTGCGCATTTATCCATAGTCAAGTGGCTTCAGTTTGCTAATGGCAGCGATTCGTCTGAACTTCTTTTACATCTGTGTTCTGCACTGACTGCCTTATCAACGTCAAGCTGAAATCGCTGAAGCTAATTACATGAAAAGAGTTCTAAGGTTTCTTTTGTAACGTGAGCATCTACTAAGAAAGTATTTTTCGAAACTCGTCCTTTAAAAAAAAAGAGCGCACGTAATTTTGTATGAAAATGTTCGAAATTTGGAATTTGGTCTTTTCGTTGCAAATTAAGTTCGAGGTATTTCAGTGTTTTTTGAAAATCATCTTTTTTAAGGGGTCATTGCGTCTCATATTTATGACGTTAAACAAGAATTTATGATCATTTTCGGGCAGTTTGTACAATGTCCTATTTATGAAGATCAATGATAATTATTATATGTATAACGAGAAAGTAGAGTCAAATTACATGTAAATAATCTTAGAAACTATCTTACGGTTATAGTTAAAAGCTGTTTCTTTTTTGATTTTGATCGAACTGCTTGCTCTACCCTTCGCTTGACATCATCACCCTCGTAATGGTCCACGTTCTCGATCAACCAATACGTGTTGACCATCACCAGTCGTCCAAGAGCGCGAAAGAGGCATTTATACCGGAACTTCTTTTTTAACAATTCTTCAGGGTCCTGTTAAATATATAATATTATTAGATGCTGCATTATTTAATGTTACTTGTACCACTTTCCCATGTCCGTTTTAGTCATCGAACAATTAACCCAAAGAAGCGTAATGACGTACATTTTGGTTGAATTATATTCCGCCAATTTCCCACCGCCGACAATGCGCTCTGATTGGCTAAGTCAAGAACACGTGCACTCTGATTGGTCAAGTCAAAAACACACGATGCAATGATTGGTCCTAACTGTTCAAAATCAGTGACAAATCACTGACTAGTTGTGGAATTTGATTGTTCGATATTACTACTCTATAGGGCTTTTTCCTCGATGGTTTTAGTACAGGTGCTTTATTTCAAAAAAGGTATACATGATATGCATATGACGAATTTGAACGCGATTTTTGAGAGGATATTTTGCAAGCATACTTCCAAGCTACCCGTGCGCGATATGTTGAGACTTGGCGTGGTGACGTTACAGTTACGTGCTTGTATAGGTACTACACATCATGAAGCATGGCTCCCGTATTGTACGTGTAGCGGGATTATTGCTTCATGCTATAACTACAATACAATACGTGCAGGGGAATCAGGCGAGGGAGTTGCATTCCACTCAGGTCTAAACTTATCGCGCACGGGTATAAGTACGTATTTTTATTGTATTGTATGTTTTATGCACTTAGCATAGACCATGCAAAGACGGTACTACAAAAAATTCGGTATTTTTTTTGTAAAATAATATATTGTTACATACGATTTCTTTCTTTGCAGCTCCACGCGCTGCCATTGTTTAATTAAAAATAATCTAAATTATATATAATACTTATAAAAAATATTACGATATAAAGTAAAATAATGTTAACAAAAGGTTTTCGATTTATCAGATATGATTAATCTGTGTCAAAATGACGTGAAAAACTAAATTAGAGAAAAAACACGACAGCTTTGCATGAAAAAACTTTTTACAAAAAAATAAACCTCCATCAAGGTAGGTACATACACTAATAAAAAAAAACCTGAACCACCTTTAAAGTCACCTGACACTGTTTTGAAGTCGGCTAATTAAATACTGAAGCTAGCGAATAGAAATACTGAGTGGGCGAATTTAATACGAAGTGAGTGAATTAAATCATCTGTTTCAATCATTTTTGAATTTTTTGTTCAAAAGAGCGGTTTTCTGATAACATTTTTACGTTCTGGTAACTAAATAAATAACAAATAAATAGGAATGTACATTATATGTTATTTTATAAACTTTTTTATGTTTTTGGTAAGTCACTGCCACCATGACATGATATATGAAATATTTCATTTAGCATATAGCGCAGCACTCTTGAAATAAAATATATGTCAAATTATAAAGATATTATAATATTAACTGTAAAGCTGTTACTCAAATGGAAAATTGTTCGCACAAAAATTATCATACAACTTGTTCTTTATAACTAGTAATTAAAATTTGTATTGACAAGTCAAGCAGTTGCCCGCTTTAATAGTATTTCAGTTTTCAGTATTTTTATACCTTTCATATTAATTTATATTTTCTTGTTTAAATAAAGGATTGGCGTGAAGCGCTATCACGTCTCAGTTAGTGTGTGTGAAACTACAGACGTCATCATTGTTGTAATAAGTACTCAATGTTAATTTATTCAAACAGACATTGAGTTCAAAGTTATATAGTCTATTCATTAATTCTGTAAATGTAACGATAAATCTAAAGCAAGAATATTACAATAATTAATTAAGATATCGTGACACTGTATAACAAACAAGTACCAAACATAGAGTTGGGGGACGTCAAAGTATATTCTAGATGATAGTTCGCTAGGTTCTCAGACATTTGAAATAAAAACTTCAAAGTAAAATAAATAACTTGATTGAGCCGAAAATCTTCCTTCCTTTGCCAATTTAACTGAAATAAGATATTTGTTGGAGTTATTCTACAAGTTTTACTTAAAATTTCTTGTACCTGGCTGAATTCTGGAGCGCATGTTACAGGATAAAGTTTTCTACTTCTTACCTTTTATTTCATTTAGGTACAAAGTAAGAGTTCTTGTACCTACATCGTACAAAGTGCAAACGCAAAAAGAAATGTTCTATAATGTCGCAAGCAAGAAGATTCCTTTCAGCTTTTTGGAAGCAAGGATGATTTTTGTTCAGATTCCTATTTCAAACGAATATCTAATGTACAAATATTTATAGTGCCTTCCGAGATAGTCCCATCATCTCTTAGCATCATGTTGGCATCATGAAAACTATATATTATATAATGTTCATAGGTACATATTTGTAACATAAAAGGGGTATTGATGTCTATAGAACAGATGCCATGTGCATCTAGTTTAGGCGTCAATGATCAAAATGTGCTTGTATTTTAATGTACTAAAATTATGAGAAACACCTGTATCTTTTGTTTGTGTTGAATAAATATTATATTATTTAGTTGACAACGTCCTTAGTTTCGAGTTCAGTATTGACAATACGAAATTTACCAATAACAAAAAAAACACCGTAAAGAAGTACATTTTGCCTACGTCGTTATTTCATAGGTACTCTTCAGAGTAGATTCTATTCTTGGGTAAACTCAGGCCATGGGTGCCCCCCCTGACGGAGACCCTAGATCCGGGTCTGCTGGATCGAGTGGTGAACACGCTCTTCCCGGCGGGTCGGTCAAGTCCCTTAGTCCACCCCCTGACGTCGTGGGAGTGGCATGACGAGATGGGGGTGACCGTACAGGAGCTAGATCGAGCCGTTGGCCGCTTGAAAGCCCGAAACACCGCACCAGGACCCGACGGTGTACCGGGTCGGGTGTGGGTGTTGAGTCTGGCTGCCCTGGGGGACAGGCTGAGGCAATTGTTTAACAGCTGCCTCCGTTATGCCAAGTTCCCCACGGCCTGGAAGGAGGCAAGTTTGGTCCTCTTGAAGAAGGAAGGCAGATCCGCAGATTCTCCCTCTGCTTACCGTCCCATATGTCTGTTGAACGAGGTGGGCAAGTTGTTCGAACGAATAGTTGCCGCTCGTCTCAACGGGCATCTGTCGTGCGTTGGTCCCGACACGTTGGTGGTCGCCAGTGGGGATTCCTTCGAGGGGACCAAACAGCTCGCCGAGCTTGGGGTGGAGGTCGTCGTTGCCAAAATCCATGAGTTGGGTCTGAAAATAGCGCCTCACAAGACCGAGGCGCTATGGTTCCACAAACTGCCAAGAAGCAGGGAACCACCCGACTCGTGCGTCCGAGTGGGTGAGTCGGAAGTCAGGGTGGGGCGGTACATGAAGTACCTGGGCCTCACCCTAGACAGTCGCTGGGGCTTTGAAGAGCATTTTGATCGCCTTGTCCCCCGAATCGAGAGGGTAGCGGGTGCGATGCACAGACTGCTGCCTAATCTCGGGGGACCGAGGGAGGAAGTTCGCCGCCTCTATGCAGGGGTCATACGATCCGTAGCCCTTTACGGGGCGCCCGTATGGGCGAAAAGGCTGGCCATCCGTCGCTGTAGAGCGAAAATCTACAGCGTCCAGCGTAGGATGGCCCTACGGATCGTACGGGGATACCGTACCGTATCCTTTGAGGCGGCAACTATTCTGGCTCGCTTTCTGCCACTGGATATTCTGGCGGACATGGATGCGAGGGTCTATGACCGAATCCGCATCGTCCGCCAGAGCGGTGGAGGCGACCCAGAAGAGGCGATCAAACGGCAGGAGCGACTTATCGCATTCGCGACGTGGCGCGCAAGGCTTCATCAGGAGCGGTTTGCGCACAAACGCGTCGTCGAAGCAGTCCTGCCGGTCTTCGAGGCCTGGATGCAGCGAGAAGGTGGACGACTCACCTACAGACTTACACAGATAATCACCGGGCATGGGTGCTTCGGTGATTATCTGTATAGGATCGGACGTGAGGTGACGGCGGCCTGCTTCCACTGCGGTGGGAGCGACCAGGACTCCGCATCGCACACGCTCGCGGTGTGCCCTGCGTGGGAATCCGAGCGGCGGATCCTGGTCCAAGAGATCGGACGAAATCTCTCCCTGCCAGCAGTCGTGTCGGCGATGCTGAGCGGGGATACGGCGTGGAGGGCCGTAGCCTCCTTCTGTGAGACCGTAATGGTCCAGAAGGAGGCTGCTGAGCGGGATCGGGAGAGGGCCGATCCCACCCGGAGGCGAAGCCGCCGGGGCGCAAACGTGCCTCGTCGCGGCCCCCCTGCCCTGTAGCTCGGGCTTAGAATAACAGCTACGGTGTTCCCCTGCCTGTCGTAAAAGGCGACTAAACGGGGTCTTTGGGTCGTGGGCAATCAGAGCGGGGGCTCTGCGCGCCCAGAAGCGACACCAAGGAGGACGATGAGTCGACGTGGTCACGACTCATCGTGCGATAGCACAGCGAGGGTGCTGGGGGGAGGTGTCAGACCTCCCCCGGGACGAGCTATCTAAGCGCCGTGCTTGGAGGGGTGAGCAGGTACGCGTTCGACACGAGAGCCCGCCCCCCTCTCTATAGCGCAGGTGGCGACCACCGTGGGGTTTTAGCCGGTAAAAGTCCGGCATAACCTGACCGCTCCCCCCCTAGGGCGGTCGGGTATCCTATGAGGATTTCCCCACGCAAAAAAAAAAAAATAAAAAAAAATAAAGGCACTCTAATTTGACACTATTTAGAAGTCAGCGAAAGAGCACGATGTGTTCCATAGAAAATCACTCACTCGCTTCCTCTCTCCCCTGAGCTCTGGCAACCTTACTAACACGCAGGTATTTCTGGACTTTTTGACTTTTGGACGGTGGGTGACTGATAATGCGGACTATGTGAAAGTTAATGTGCGGACTATATGAAAGTGATATTATAAATAAAATGTATGCGACTGAAGGACTTTGTATCCATGATCAAGAACAAATTAAAAAAATAAGCAGTTTTTCCAAAAATTTTACAGTTGTCCGGCACCTTTTATGCTCTAGAATTAAGCAAAAAGAAACAAACTGAACCTGTCTTCATTATTTTAGCATGATTGCAGGGCTTTTCCACTCCACGACGTCGCCGCCGGTGTAATTTTACGGACTTCATCTTCAATCAATTGGGACATTTGAGAACTTGATTAACCAATATTTTTCTTTGCTACATTCGTCTTCATCAATATCATTCCAATGGCGTTCAAGTTACAGTGAGAATATGCTACCAGCTAGGCAGCTGTCACCCGGGGGTCCACTCGCATACCCGGGATAAAAGTAGCCTATAACACTCGGAGATACTGAAGCTATAATATCTATTACTATGAATTTTCAGATAGTTGCGGAGATCCGACCATCAGGCGGGTCGTACGCTTATTTAACGACTTCGTCGTATAAAAAAGAAATGAATTTTCTTTGTACGGATATTGTTAAAACTCATGAAGCTGAGGTTTTATCATCAAACTCCACGGAACAAAAACTGTTTTTTTTGTTCCGTGTCAAACTCCACCTTATTTTCTAAAATCTGCAACTTTTACATGGTGAATAAAATTATCAATGACGATGACCTTAGGTTTATACCATAGAGTTAGAATACCAATAGAGCGACTGTATCCTTTAGAGTATGGGCCGTGAGTACAGGTAGGGGCAAAATGCCTTGAAACAAAGTGCGCGTACATAGTTTGAACGACTAAAATACTTATAATGAATGCCAATTTTTTGTTTTTTATCGATACTTTTACTGAGAACAAATGGCAAGGATTCCATATCGACATTTAGTCTTGCTGTAAATCAACTAGTGTAAGATCTGTGAATGCATCTATATGGAAACTGCTCACGCTTCGCACAAGGTAACGTTGTTAACGCTATCACTATATAATATTCTAAATCTGGTAATGGTTTAAACATTTAGCAGTGATTTTTATAAAACCATTTTATTATTACATTTTTATTCAATTCATCGTGAAGGTTCTTCTCCACAAAACATAATCTTCCCTTTCTTTTTACTTATCAAGGTATGGATCTCGCAATATTTATTTCAGGACGGGAGATGTTCGAGTTGGAAGACAGTTGCCACTGCAATAGTTTTTCAAGTCCAGCGATATTTTCGTCAAACGGCTCGTTTCGGGCCACGTTATCGGTCTTATTTGATAAAGTAAAGGGCGTTTTATCTAATGATGACCGAATACTACGTCTTTGGACTTTCTTGTGGCATTTTTATTGTTACTTTATTTCAGTCTGGAGCCAATCAGCCGATAGAACGTTATGGCCAGGCCATATCGTTTTATGGTTATTTCATTAACGTTTTTTAAAGTGAAATGTTTATTGTTCACTGAGGGCATCGAACAATTACCCCAAAGAATCGCAATGATTTTCATTTTGTGTGAAATCTATTCCGCCAATTCCCCACCACCGACAGTGGCAGTTGGCTCTGCAAGAACACTTGCGCTCCGATTGGCTAAGTCAAGGACACACTAAACAGTGATTGGTGTTAACTGCTCAAAAATCTGTGTAAAAGTACTCAATATAGAATGAGTAAGTGAGATTATTAACTCCGTCATCCAACCGTGATCCAACCTCAGATTACCAAACAAAAGCACAGAATATTCAATATTTACTTCGGACATTCACCGAAGTCGAATGGATTTCAATGTTGGTTTTCACTAGGTTTCAAGTCAAAAGCCAAAAGACAATCCATGTAGTACCCCTACATGGAGGACAATCCAAGACAATCACATGACAAAACACGACAATCCATGTAGTACCCCTACATAACGCTATTCAATCACTTGAATAGCGTTCTGGAATCCTATTTTTAGGTTCCGTACCCAAAGGGTACAACGGGACCCTATTACTAAGACTCCGCTGTCCGTCCGTCTGTCTGTCCGTCTGTCACCAGGCTATATCTCATGAACAGTAATAAGTAGGTCGACAGATGAAATTTTCAGAGAATATGTGAACTATTGCCGCTATAACAAAATATAATAAAAATGAAATAATATAAAAAATTAAAGGGGGCGCCCATACATCAAACGTCTTTTTTTTGGTATTATGTTTTCATAGCACAATGAGTTAGTTAATATTGTACGGAACCCTCCGTTTGCGAGTCCGACTCGCAAATTGCCGGTTTTATATAAATACAGGTGATTTTTTTTTTCTAGCCAGTCAGGGCAACTTCTGAACTACAGGTCTTAGAGAAAAACGCTGAAGGGAACCCCGAGCTAAATTTTGAAGAAAATAAAAATGCCATAAAAAAAATGAAAAAAATATGTGTTTTTAATTTATTATTAATTTAATTTTTTTCTTTTTCTGCTTCTACTTCACAATACGACCAAAATTATGTATGACAATCTTGGTCTGAAGTTGCTAGAAGTTATCAAAATTGACCTCAATTTCTTTGTCAGAATGCTAAGAGCCAATTCTTTATGGCTAAACATAGTGAGGTCCCTGCGAGATCTGCTACACCTCGTCAAACTTTACGCAGCATAAAACCATGGTCAAGGAAAATATAAAATAATATTTTGGATAACTTCTAGCAACTTGAGAGCAAGATTGTCTTACATAATTTTGTTCAAATTATGACGAAGAAGCAGAATATCGCAAAAAAAATTTTTTTAAAAAAAATTCAATATCTTCGAAAATACGATTTTTTTTAAATAAATTTTAATGGCATTTTAATTTTCTTCAAAATTCAGCTCGGGTTTCCTTTCAGCGTTTTTCTCTAAGACCTGTAGTTCAGAAGTTGCCCACACTGGCTAGAAATAAAAATTCGCTCTGTATATAATATTTGACGGGCCAGTTGGCGCAGTTGGTTAAGGTTCACCTTATGCGCCGCAGGTCGTGGGTTCGATTCCCACACAGGACATACATTTGTGTGCATGAACATGTCTGTATGTCCGGAGTCTGGGTGTAATTATGTTTATTAAGTATGTATTTACAAACAAAAAGTAGTATATGTATTACACAGATTACAGAATAGTAGGCAGATGTAATTTACGGGACAAGCACTGTGAGGCTCGTATTTAGCTATGTGTGCGTGAGAGCACTGTAGGAACACGTGTGACAATGTGCGTTTAGGGATGCCAGGGTGTGTTTAGGGCTGCCAGGTTGCGTGTAGGGCTGCCAGGATAATGAAGAAATACTCCCACGTTTTTTATTGGATAGTTATTGGTGCCGATTCTGTTGGCACAAACTAAACTATTCTTTACTAAAATTTAAGTCCTGTCAAATCGACGTTTCCTATTCAGTTGGCGTACGATTAAACTAAAATTTTGTTTGACAGCACTAATATCGTTTTAGTTACTCAATTTAGTTAAGTGTGTAATTTTCCTACTCTGTTGGTCACGTTTTAGGTCAAATTATATCTAAAATTAGAAATGTCAAACTAAAATTAGTCGTCATCTAATTATATGTGGATTAAATTTAGATCCTATAGAAATAGTGTTGGAAAGTGGATATCTTGATCTGGATTATTCATAATACTAAATATTTGCATAGAATAAGGACAAAGCAAGATAGGGATATATATTACATATGTCACTGGACTACAAAATTATGTGAAAGGTGGCAAACAAGCATACGGCCCGCCTAATGGTAAGCGGTTACCGTAGCCTATGGACACACAACACCAGGGGTATCACTCGCGCGTTGCCGAGCCTGCAGAAATCTCTTCACACCCTTTTTGAAGAACCTTATGCTGTACTCCATTGGGAAAACCACGGCAGGGAGCTCATTCCACAGTCTGAGCGTCCGCGGAAGGAAGCTCCGTTTTAAGCCCGCACAGTTCGAAACCATTCTGGTTTCAATGTGTGATGGATGGATGTCGATGGCGAGAATTGCGATGGTGGAAGATAGCCGTGAGCATCAAGTCGAACAATTCTTTAGAACACTCTCCGTTGTACAAGTGGTAGAATACACATAAGGAGGCAAAGTCTCTCCTCAGACTGAGGAGCTCTTAACCACTTGTGAGTTCGGGATCTTCAACAATTCTGGTGGCACGACGCTGAACTGAGTCTAAAGGCCCAAACTGGTATCCAGGTGCTCCCGCCCACAGATGACAGCAGTACTCCATAAGGCCGGACTTGAGACTTATAAAGTTGCACTCCGATAGTGCCACAAGCTTATCTGGCCCAGTGAGAGTCGCTGTTATCGCATTTGGTGGAGCAAACAACCAATGAAAGTAGTGTTAATATTCTCTTTGACCAATAGCGATTGACATTTCGAAATGGCGTTGTTAGTTCCTCCTTAGGATAAGATAAGTTTTTGTTTGTAAAATGGGTATTTCAAATCACAAATTCACAAAGCGAATCATAAAAAAAACATGCTTTGCATTTATTTTTCAATTTTATCATGGAAGAATAAGTAAGGTAAACAACTAAAAGGACTTTTTGGTGGGAACTTGTAGAGTGACGTTGCGTTTTCATTTTTATTTTCATAAATTCGTGTATTTTGAGTTTTATTTTGTATTTTCGGTGGTATTTCACTCAATAAAGATCATCCATGTGCACCAGTGAAGTGAAATTAAATGAATTATGTGTATCGTGACTTTTCAAGTTGTCTCAGAAAGTCCTTGAAGAGTTTTAGTACAACAACCACCATTGTAGTAAAACATTACTTTTATGGACGGTGACTGACTGAGGACTGTGAAAGTGATAATTGTTGTGACTGGAAATTATAATATAACTCGACACTGGCAGAAATAAGTCCTTATACCACAACTTCAAGGAAAATACTTTCAATGTAACCTAGCAACACCAACCGATTTTTGTTGAGGTTTTGTGTTCCTAGTCATCAGTAACAAATACACGGAAAAATAATACAAATTAGTGAAAATATCTATACTTACCTATGAAACGATATTCCGTCTCGCTTTTTTTGTTTTTGGGAACATATTTTACAATTTTTCAAAATGCAGGACGGCATAATTTTTAAGATAAATTATGACACTTGTGACGTAGTAACAACACGAGGCCTTGTTTAGTACTGACCTCCTGTATAGGTCTATTATTTTACTCTTTGGTACTGACTCGAGTTTGTATTTACTTTTGAATCTGTATTTGGTGTGTTGGCGTCACTCCCGTGTTCCGCGCGCTCGATCTGCCTACTATTCTGTAATCTGTGATGTATTATATCAGTTATCTGGTTTCCATAGTACAAGCTCTGCTTAGTTTGGGATCAGATGTCCGTGTGTGAGGAATGTCCCAGGATATTTATTTATTTATTTATTTAATATACAGGATGTTGTTTTGGTCGGCGACAGGGGGAAAGGTGGCTTGAAAGGGACACGTATTGAAAGGGACAAAATCAAATTACCTGTAATTAAAAACGATTTCGAGACAACAATATTTTTGTCGTATAGCAGCCTTGATGCACGTTCGTTCGCGGCTAACTTCATACTCCTGTCATTTCAAACATGGCGGATACGTGCGGGTGTTATTATTGGCATTGAATAGTATTTTTTCTTTTATAATTGTGAAACTTTTTATCGGGTGCTGCGAGTTACTTATTTATGTGTGAATCACTTTTTAAAATAGGCTGGACATCCACAGACGCAAGAACATAAGGTCAGTGAACTTTAATTTAATATTGTAGATTTTGTGGTTATGATTTAAATTTATGTATGATATTTATGAAAGGGACACAACAAACGGCTATGAATGGGACGTCCCCTTCATAACTGTCCCTTTCAAGCCTGCTATTTTGCACTAGGCTTGTAATATTTTTTTACTTCTTTTTCAGATTAAAATGCCACCTAAGAAGAGAACGCGTGTTGATGCTCGCAAAATTGAAGAGGCAGTTAATGAAGTATTACCAAAAAGGCATTTCTGTGAGATCGGCTGCGAAGATAGTTAATGTAAGCAAATCTAGGGCTGGACAACTAAACAAGTCAGAGAACTAGCATATCAGTATGATATTCGTTTAATTTTAACTTTTTTGGCTCACAATGTCACTAAAAACTATAATGATTAGTATCTATGTTTACTTTAACATTTTTAAGACTGTAATTCAAAGTTAATGGAGACTGTTGATTAGAATTCTATTAAAAAACGAAGTCTAAAAAGTGATATATAAAATTGTTGATTTGTCCTTAATTTTATATAAGTGTTAAATTTCTTGTTAATTTATGGAAACTAATTATAAGTGTCTTAAGAAAAGCTATTAATATTTTTTAAGTTCATTTTATCAGAGAAAAACATTTTAATATTGTTGATTTCTATTTAAGTTACATAAAAGTGTTTATTATATTAGTATTTAACTGTAAAATTAAATAATGACAATAGTTCCGGACTTTTAAATTTGATTTATAACATATCTAAGTAATTATTGTACACATATTTTCTCGAAATTAGGTACTGTCCCTTTCATAAATTACGTCCCTTTCAATACAGTCCATTTATGAAAGGGACAAAATACACATTTTTTAAAGATGCGTAAATTAATAACTAAGAATTGATTAATGACAATTATTGCATTTCATTTCAATCATTTAATAATAAACGCTTCCTATTCGACTCCAACCTGTTCCAAATATTTTCTCAATCACTTACTAGGACCTCAAATTCAAAAATGTCCCTTTCAAGCCACCTCTCCCCTACTAAATATATATTCCCCAAATATGGACTTAATTCCATTAAATACTGTAAATATTATGAGAAATACCTTATTCAATTTGAAATAAAATTACCGCTAAGTAAGGTTACTAGGCACGTGCACAGACTAGAGCTAGGCGCAAGCCACCATCGCCCCACCCCTTTTCTCCCTCGTACTCCCTTTGAGTATTATGTCTAAACTTTAGCTTATTACATGATTTTCAATTTTTTTTTTATTATTAAAGAAAAATAAAGTATTTTTTAAATATTTTTTTAGCACCAGTATCATTTGTATTATCGACCCTGAGACGCTCGTCGCTGACCAAAACAACGACTTGTATAGATTATTTAACCCAACTTGGATTCGTGACAATATGAAGCAGCTAAGATTTGCATTATTTTGCCAAGTGCGATACTCGGCAACCCATAAAATATACTCCAATTTCACCACATTCCAGATTCTGCGGTGATTCTCGCCAGTCACTGACTTGAAGCTGGTTGAGGTCTGCGTACACCACGTCGCTTTAGTCGTGCCTAGGTCAACCGACCGAACGGCAACCAGTAACGCGGCTCAGAAAGCCTGTCATTTTATTGTAATGCTCTATGTTTGAGCGCCTTTATTTTACTCAGGCGTCTTTTACGGCCATCATTTACTGATGATGAAAATAAAATTTATCGTAACTAAGAGTATAAAAATGTGAACGACTATTGAAATAAAAACGCTTGTTTAACTTATAGTTTCAAGCGTAAATGTCTTTGCTAAACCAACCTACTAAATTTCGCTAATGAGCTTGCTAAGAAAGAATAGAAAAATAACATTTAGATAAGCCCAAATTACCGTACAGCTATATCGTCGTTCGTCACACCAGAATTTATGGCTGACCTGACCTAACAAGTATTTTTAGCCTGTCCCCCATATCATCTTAATGTTACACTACCTTTTGACATTGTGCCCTAAAACGACAGAAGATAATATATCGATGCCTAAAACTGATAAATTGTGAAGATTTACAGAACTATACTGCCATAATTAATTTCGGTGCAAAACATATCTTCTATACATATAAAATGCTTTGTCCTGAATGACTGACTGAGAATCAACGCACAGCCTAAACCGCTGATCGTAGAGACCTGAAACTTGGAGGGTGTGTTCTTCGTATGACGTAGGCATCCAATAAGAAACGATTTTTCGAAATTCTACCCCTAAGGGGGTAAAAAACGGGGGCAAAGTTTGTATGGGACAACGTGATTCCTTGGTCCGATCTACTTCAAATTTTGCATACATATTCCTCAACAGAATTGATGGAAGACGTGTTTCGTATTTTATTGAAATTCATCGCCTAACGGGGTGAAAAAGGGGTAGAAAGTTATTTTTGGGGTGATTTGCATCGAAGTTGATATCAATACTCCTTAGTACTTTTGATTTAAATTACATTTTATTTTGACACATGTTTGAAAACTCAATCCGATTTTCACAGATTACAGAATAAGGCAGATGAAGCGCGCGGAACATTTTTTAAACATTTTTGTCTGTCTGTTGCGGTTCATAGCTGATGTTATAAGGAGTAACTTAGCTACATTTATTTTTGAAAAATAATAAGTGTTCCGCACTAAAAAATACAAACCGTACGCGGGTGAAACTGCGGGGGTCTGCTAGTATAAACATAAGAATAGAAATCCTATGAAGATTCAAACCATTTGCGTCGTCCACAATTTTCCGAGGAATTGTTTTTTTCTTCTTAAATAGAACAAGCACGTTAAAAATATGTAGCGAGATCTCTTGTATCTGAAGAAGTAAAATAGTCTCGTTTGACTTAATCCGAGGAGCATTGTCTTTTTATGAAGATACTTAGGTTTTTTAATTGAAGCGTAAAACCACAGAGTTAATAATAGGTATACGAAGTACGTTAAGCTTGCAGCCGCTTGCCAGCAGCTTGAACACAGCAAGAATAATATCAAAACATTAAACAGAACATTAAGATGTGAAAAAATATTCGAAGGAAGAAATCGTTATTGCGCAAAATGCCAATGCTGAGGCCAACGCCAGTACATCGCAAAAACTCAGAGCAACTTCTGTAGCAGAATTAATGGTCATATTGATTTTTTGTCTGCTGCTCCAATACATTTTTATCAAAGAAATGCAAGAAAACTGCCATTAAAATACTAAGAAGAGAACAAACCCCTTATCATCAACTTTTATTAGGTACGATATGAAACTCAGACTGAACTGATAAGCGTTTTTGTGTCAAAAGACTTCATAATGCATGGAAGAAAAGATTCAATTGATAGAAAACAATTCAGTTTCGGAAAAGTTTAATCGCAAGAGTTGATGGTAGGCCTCCTGATGCTTTGCCATTTTCAATTCTTTCTTCATCACGGCGTTTAATAAAAAAATCATAAGAAATGTTTTTTGGAAAGAAATGGGCCCTGCCAGATTTAATGAGTACGGGACTAGATACTAAATTCCGGGGCTCTCCCGAGTTTCCCGGCCAAACTGGCAAACCTTATAATACCAGGTAAGGTTGCTTGGATCGCCTACCGAAAGTTTTACAAACTTGCAACTTCTGTTGGAATCTAGTAAGTACTGAGTTGGATAAAGGCACAGTCTAACAGTGTTTCTATTTTTATGAATATGTGAGAACACTTAAACACTTTAAAGAACTCGCCAGGCCATTTTTTATACTACATAAACTATTAATTAACGTATCATAGAGACTACCTAAAATGCTAATACAGAGAAAATCATTATATTATGATTATGTCTTCAATCTTATGCCGTTACAAAAATAAATTATATACATAATATAACAATATAGACCCAAACATTCATGAGTAAAATTGGAGTGATATACGTATAGTCCCAGATGGGCTAGCAGACGGATGAACGCGCTTGATAAAAAAATATATAGCTTATCTAACTAACTTTATTTTACTATGTCATATAGCTTATCTAACTAATTTTATTTAACTATACGGAACTCCAAAAGCGTATTTGACAAAGCAGAAAAATATCTTTACTAAGTTTATTATTAAATGCAACGGAAAACAAAATTATACTTAAAATAAAACTCAGATCGGCCCGCCTACGCCGTTGGACTTCCCGACTCCAAGAATGTTGATTATTGTCAGCGCACATCCCCGGAGTGCCATCCCCCGCACTCTTATCAGGCTTAAAATTAAAAAAGGAATGTTTCCATTTATTTTACTTTTAAGAATGCAAAAATAAGAAAAGGCCGCCATTAAAACTAATTAGAGTAAAATATAAAAACTAAAACAAGTGTGCACCTGGCACACTTGTTTTAGTTTTTATTTATTTATTTGTTACATAATCCACAGCTCTTAAAAACTAATATATATTATCTAATTAAATATAACTTACAGCCAATTAAGGATTAACAATATATTACCTTATCTTATAATTTAAAGTAAGAAAGATACCAGTATGTGCCCGATGAGCAGAGTATTTATAGGACACAAAATTGAAAACATAAAAAATAATAATATAATACAGTATGACTGTGTGTGGGTGGAGGTGTGGACGTGTAGGGGTGTGTATGTGAGTGAGTATGAATGTGTGTATGAATGAATGAGTTTTCGTATGTATGTTTTTGATATATATATTATATTATATTTTATATTTAGCCACTTTTATTTATTATGTTCGTAATGTATTTTTTGAAACATGTTTTAGGACAGTGGAAAACATCCACAGAGTCAAAGTCCTTATTATATGTACGTAATGTCCTACTTATAACAGTTTTTATTATTTACCCATACTTGATGTTAAAAAAAGTACCAAATTATTGCACATTTGGTTTATGAATATACATGAATATACAAATATTATGAATACATTTTTCAATTAGGTTGCAGTTTTTACAATTTGACTAGATACTGCAAAAAGATCCCAAAAAAAAAAACCGCTCAGAACAGTCGCAGAAGTGGATACTGCAAAAAGATCCAAAAAAAAAACCGCTCAGAACAGTCGCAGAAGTGGACAGCAGGTCAGTTTAGACAAATATTAATTACTTGCTGTTAGTGGCCGGCGTCGCGCGTCGTCCGGTTGAAATTTCGGTTACATTATTGCTGTTTTCCTAGGAACCCTATTTTTTTTAAATAATATTTAGCCTATGAGTTTATTCATTACATTACAAACAAATTACAAAAATCCAATTTTTCTCTCTTTATTATTTAGTGTAGATGTAGATAAATAATAAAGAAATAAATATCCTGGGACATTCCTCACACACGGTCATCTGATCCCAAACCACTGTAGTAATCTGTGCCCAAACTAAGCAGAACTTGTACTATGAAAACCAGATAACTGATATACTACATATTACTACTTTTTTTTATTGTAAATACCTGAGTCAGGCCATGCAGACGAGTGCACACAAATGCATGCCATGTTA
This sequence comes from Polyploca ridens, assembly GCA_951394255.1. Taxonomy (NCBI): domain Eukaryota; kingdom Metazoa; phylum Arthropoda; class Insecta; order Lepidoptera; family Drepanidae; genus Polyploca; species Polyploca ridens. The sequence goes on along the minus strand of OX596251.1, from coordinate 7,534,004 downwards.
TAATTATTTTGTTGTATTCAAATCATGGCGCACATATGTCATGCATTCAGGTGTAACCGGATTTTTCAAACTTGTGTGCCATTAAAAGATAATTGATGAAAAATATGTTGATTACCCACCATGGATAGCAGTGTAGATTGACATTGACCTTAGAATATATTTTGTGAGGGCAAAAGCAGTAACGCAACGCGCTGCGATGGAGCAGCGGTTGTTTTCAGTAATCAGTCGGCATCCAACCGCGCCGTACCTTCCACGTTCATTGTACGAGCTGGATTGAAGTCTACGATTTTCCGCAATCAATTGAAGTCACCAAATTGTATGAAATAAGTGTATGTCATTATAAAGTTCGTATTTGTGAAGTGTTACAAGTGTTTATGCAGTTGTTGGCAAATTATTCCCTCCCTGAAAAGTTGCGGGCAAGTTTGCGGTCTTAATGGATGCGAAGAATAGTTTTGAAGTATGTAAATGATTTTTATAATTGTATTTCTAAAAACTTTGCAACTTGGCACCAAAATAATTGAGTGGGTGCATAATTAATTAATCTACATTAATTAATTAATTATGCACGCAAATGGTAACAATGGGTTTCAAGCATAGACTTGTTGGTTTTAACTCGTTAAATTTTCTATTTAAAAACCATTTGAACAACGTAAAACGTAGTAACATAATTAAAATATACGTTGAATGCGATCCAAGAATTTCTCATTGAATGTTTCGCATAATACCATGATAAATCACGATAAGGCAGTTATTGTAACGTAAAATAGGAAAATTATGGCGAATTATCTGAATCAAGTGTTACCTAATATGTTTCGCAGGTATCATGTGTCTTTTTAATTAATGAGACTAATGGTAGACACAGAAATAAACAATGGCATTTTGGCTTGTTTAACAGTTCGGTATTTTTTATCATCATCATCATTTAAACGCACATATATATCGCACTTGGCCGCTTTTATTTTAATCTTAAAATCATCACTCTGTAGCTAGTTTTAGCATTTATATTTATTTCCTAAAACAAGAATTAATACCAAGGCTAATTTTAATTAATGGAGCATTGTGTTGAGGTTTATTCACGACAGACCGAATTTCGTAGTTTAAAAAAAAACTTGGCATGCTTCATATTATTTAGTAGTCAATACATATTAAAATATTTACTTTTATTATGTATATATGTATTAAGTACTAAATAATATGAAGGAATAGGTAGGTAGGTACCTAGGAAAGTAAAAAAAAGATTTCCCAATGTTAGTATCCTAAAACCAAGGACACTATTCCGAACTCTACACCCCGCCCGCCATCTTCCACGTTTATTTTAACACGTATTTCTGGGGTGCCTATCAAGTCGCCAGAGCTCATTGGGGAGAGCAGAAGGGTTGGTAACGCATGAGTGATGGCCCGTGTGTTGCAAGCGTCCATATGTCCGCGGTAACCGCTTACCATCAGGCGGGCCGTAAGCATTTATTCCGATTTCGTCGTTTTATTGGAAAGAATAAACTTACGTCGAAATGTGGGTCCATAATTGTATTATTGTTTTTTGATTTGATTTGTCAATCGATCTTAATTGAACTATATATTAATCTGATATTAAAGTAATTATACAAAAAAATATAAAAAGGGTAATGAAACTTGAAATATTAAGTGGAAATACACCTGTTTACAAGGTTACAACTGGTTTTTAAACTCGGCCGTCTCGTCAAATACTTAATAGTTGGAATTAATAAATTGGTCAAGTTACTACTATGAAGAATTTGTTTACGCATTCCATGTTATATTACTGTTTAGTTATAGCTTCCTTACGTACGTAAGGAAGTATATATTTATGGTGCTGAACATCGCTATAAATAAAGGTTTGACTTGACACATCTAGCATAATGCACTTTGTAGAGATAGATAGATAAGTATAAATCACTATATCAATATTAACAGTACAGCTGGTACTTAAAATAGGATAACCCTGTGCTATAAGTACCAGCAACCTTCAGTGACACAATTTAATGAGTGATTTGTTGGATATATACATGTAGAGCCAAGCTTATAACTTTATACGCCTTAACACTAAAAGCCCTAACTTCTAAAATACACACCGTATTCAAAATATTTGTCTTGGCCATTTTGCTAAGACTACAAGAAATATTGTATTACAGAAAAGTAATTGACAGTGAATACATTTTTCACCTTACGCCCGACAGTAGCGAAACGGCCAAGCCACATATTTTGACTAAGGTGTAGAGTTAATGAAGTTAAGGTTTGTAGAGTTAGGGCGTGTAGAATTATAAACTTGGCTCTACATGAGCTCTGATAACTTCTCGACAGTGCGAGCCACGTGGTCTCGTTTTGGCAACATTTACATGAAAATGTTTTTAGTGGGATCCATATATTAATAGAAGACAAAAGAGCAATTAGTTGTTTCGTATTTTAGATTAGCTAAAGTTTCAAAGTCATTTCTTGTAAATGAAATAATTCTTTTATAATAAAACAGCAGCACATCCGGTTAAAAGAGCAGCTAGGTAGCTCATTATATTGAAAACAAAGATGTGCACCTTGTTCTCGTTTTTGCCAAAGCCAGTAGTCATTATTATAAACTTGTTTATGTATATTTATGATACTTATTTCTTTTTTGGGTGTATGTTGTAGCTCTTTATTAAACAATCTATATAAAATATCTTTGAGGCTGGGGCAATATTTCTACCAGACAATATCAGCGCGCTTCGGACCCCCATGGTGCCATAGTACCTATTGACAGTAAAAAATGTAAACGTATAGTTTTGTCCAGCCAGTGGATATGTTTTTTTAGTACTTTTCCTCACGCACCGGTCGCAGTCAATTCGCAACTTTACAAGTAGTCGGCATGTGAGACCAAAGACATAACATCCGGCCTCTTGCTGTCACCATGCGTCAAGTAGAATGCGAAGGGCACAGTTTTATTATCGAGTGTATAGATTTCAATAATCCAAGACGCTGTTTTTTTATCTTTCAGGCTATGAAAGATAAATACTTACGATGAAAACTTTTCAATAGTAGGTACCTACCTATTATTTATTAAGTATAGCTAAATACATCATAATCTATCGAAAAGGCAAGAGATTGTAGAATTGACTAGAAGGTAGGATTGGCCTCAGATGGGTTTTAAACCCTTACGCGGTCAATTTCGGTGAGCGCAGTTGTAGAATATTTTACAGAACCTTCGAAACGAGTTCTACTTGCTATTCTTGCCTCGTTTTTTTCATATACCAGAGCTAGGTATAACTAGTAGCACAAATGGAGAAATTCATTAGGAAAGAAAATAGAGGTTTTTATAAGAGAAATGGTTATAGCAAATCACATGGCATAATAATACTGTTCAGAATGTTCTCATGAAAGCAGATTATAGTGGAAGCTTCAATTATCTGAAATAGCCGGTGATCGCAATGCAACGAGCCTACAGGGAGACATTATGCTGCTCGTAAATTTACATACTTATTAATATTATGATAACTTCAATCTAATCGTGATTAAAACCAAAGTTTAATTTGAAAATATGATATAAATGGTTATTTTATAATATGTTTATTCTTTCATATCTGTTTCATGTAGTTCATGCTAAATGCAAAGTAACTTGCCCATATCAAGTGAAACATTTATGAAGGCATTTCTAGTAGTTATAATGTTTCGGATGCTCGCTTTATGGAATTAGTCAGAATTTCTGTTCAACGAATTCTATCAAGCGTCCGTCTTTTCATCGCTGTCGTCGTCCATTTTATAGAGCCTATTGCGTGCTATTGGGGTACCTATATGCTCGTGCATAGAGACAAGTTGTAATATAGGACCAACAGTGAAATCGTGAAAACAAATCAGGTGCCCTGAACAAAAGTTAAACCTCCCCTAGGTTATTATGTTATGCATTTTTAGAGTTGATAAGTCCAGCCAGTTCGTAGATTCAATACAAAATCATTTATTAAATTAATATTACTTAATTTATTAGGATTCCGTATCCAAGAGGCAAAGCAGTTAACACAATAAGAGTTTTCTTAGTTTTAAGTGTATTACAAACCTGTGGTAGAGTCATTATATCTAACGTTAATAAGTGCCCGAACTAAATAAATGAGTTTTGAGTTTCGCTTTGTGTTTGAAATGGAGCCCTGTTACTATCTGTTTTTCTGTCTGTTCGTCCGAAGGGACCTACGTCACGGGTTTTTATATGAGCTAGATACCCGGAAAGAGTTTCAGACCTGAAATTTGGTGTAGAATGTTAGGCCAAAACGTAATATTTAAAATATTTTGCCGGTTGTTTATTCAACTGTATGTACCAACTTAACGTTCATAAGTGCCTTACCGGGCTGATTAAATGACTTTCTGATTATGATTTTCAGTTAGTCAAACAAACTTAGCCTACCATGTCTGTGGGGAGTGCTTCAATGTTTTAAATAACATTTTTTACAGGGTAAAAAACTAAACTAATTATGAATTTAAATGTAAACAACAAAAACGCCGATTTAGTTTAGCTGTGATCAAAACAAACATTTAAAAAAGTTTATAGGACGTATATAGCTAATTGGTCATTACGAGCCTAATAGAGCGAGGCCCGACTCGTACTTGTGATTTTAAAGATGCTTCGAAAATTGGAGTTAACAATGTGTCACACGCACCGTCGCGGCAAAACAATCTTGTTTTTTTTTTTTACTTCCTTAGATACTATTAATTCTTTTGTGCTTCCTTAAAAACAACTGTAGTTGCGTTACATTATGAGATATTTTACCTAACCAGCCCGTAATTATTACGAAACCAGTATTATTCCAAGATCAATTAATTACAGATCTCAATATCAAAATACCGTTAATTTCATTATGAGTGTATGAATCACATGAATATATGTATATATTTTTATTTACGTATCAAGAAAATATTAGACTTGGAATTTGAATGTATGTATGTAGGTTAGGTACACACATGTATATTTTACCTGAAAGTTACAAGAGGGCTCTGTTTTTCTGCAGGTGTTTTGTTGGATCTGTTCAGCTACTTAAATTGCTGACCGTACCTAGAAAATGACAAACAGAGGATACAATTTATAACTTTGTTGTAGCAATCATGTAAAGCTCCTTTTTTTTCCAATACCCATTAATTGACAAGCAATCTTGCAAGCAATTGTAATCTCCTTCTGATTTTTATTTACTTCGGTCGTAAACTTAGCAATGATGGCTATTTGTTGCATAATCTTTTGTCTTTTATAGTGCCGTCAGTAAAACAAAGTAAGCAGGTAATCTTATTTTATTGTTTTCCTCATGTTTTATTCTATTGAATATTATTAATGAAGTTAATTACCAAAGAACGTACAAAATAAAGTTTATGCATATAATATAATTAAGGAGCCTCTACGCTAGGCGAACCGAGACACTTTACTCTATGGCACGATCCGAATGTCCTGCACGTAGTCGCTCGCGGCGTCAAGTGTGGAGTTACAACGAGCCTAGTTGACGTGCTCGGTTCGCGTAACGTAGACCCACCTATTAACTATACAGTTGCGTATATATTCTGTCCATAAAATATGTGTCCTAAGTTGTGTATTTATCTAGGTGTAGATGAGATGCGTTTCTCGCGCTCTATATTGACCTTATTCAAACATGGCAATTGCCCTGCGACGACGCACGAAACAGTTTCGCGGCCAAAAATCTCTTTTAAGCATAGTACACCCTTAGTCACGTAACTTGGCAAGGTTTTGGCTCTCACTTTTTACCTGACTGACCCGGAAGGAGGGTTATGTTTTTCGAGTGTATGTATGTATGTCTATTTCTTTGGCACGCTTTGCAGCTTAAACTAAGGTTGTTAGCCTTACTTTACAGTACCTACCGCTCAGTTATTTACTTATATATTAATACATACACTTAAACTAAAAAGTCTGAAATAAATTAACTTATTAAAAGAAACAAAAAACCCGACAGCGTAAAACAAAAAATAACTGAATATTTTTATTAACTGTCGGTTTTTTTTGCTATATATTTTGTGCTGGCTTGCAGTTGTTCTTTCACTTTAATTGCTTGTTATTATTCTATTGGTATTTCCATTTTTTATTTTTAGACAAGTCTGTTGAGATTAAATAAAAAAGAAAAATAAGATATAATAAAATTGTATGTAGCTATTGTAAAATTTACGCTGTTTTATGGCTATGATGATGATCTATGACGCATCTACTTGTAAAACGTCATTGGTATTGTCTAATAAAATTATTGAATTATGAAGCCTGCACTTAGTGACCCCAGCTTGCAACATGCAACTGCGACAAAGCTAGAATGCCTCCTTCTGGAAGGAACGTATTTTTTATAATATCTAATAGAGTTGGAGTTGCGGTTATCCTAAATGGATATATAAAGAAATGTTTTTGCGATTATATTGGTTTCACGAAATTTGGGAGGGATAATTGGATTACGGAGAGAAACATAGGACCTCTTTTTCCCAGAAACGCGGAAATAGCTAGTTTTGATGAAGGAATGTTTATTTGGAGAATAAGGAGCATCTGATAAGTAGATTGTAGATTTATGTAGGTATGTATCACATGGTCTGAAACATTCCTATTTGTAATTTTAGTTACTCAAAATGTTATATTAGTTTTCCATTGCAGTTTAAATCCTAAAAACATACATTAAAATCAAAGCAAACACACATGTTAAGTGTATTTTTTGAGGATTAAAGCAGTGGATTAAAAGGAGAGAGCTTATAAATATCATTCATTTTGGTCGTGGTATGTATTCTGTAGATAGCATTTTTTTAACTTACCCTGGCTACCTATTGGAACGTTCTATTTTCAGCTTTATTTATAGTAAACCGTGTATTTTTTTACTGTTCTGTATATTTTGGTACAAATTAAAAGCTTTTTAAAATTTATAGTTGACCTTATTTCACGAGGAAACTTTCTTAGATGAACTACTGACACACACAAAGTTTATTTGAATATTTAGGAGCTATTAGTAACTTTAGGTGGAATAAAGCTTACAATATAGATGAATAGAGAAAACTACTTTACAGTGTCGTGTGGTGGCAGCTGTCGCTATCAATTCATTGTTGATGAACACCTAGAAGCAACTTGCATTTAATATTGAGCTTCGTATTAGTGTTGTAAAAGTCATAAGGGCAGCCCGTGGTTGCGTACAGATAGCTATTCGTAACTCATAGAGTAGACAGCTTGCCGTATAATTGGCGATCGTTGGGTACCAGAAGGCCGTAGGTGAGAATATATTCCGTCCATATTACCGGCTGTGCCTTCACGCAGATTGCTGCTAGCCTCATAAAATTTAACTATGACCCTCTGCGATCTACAAAATAAACTTCAAAGTATTTTTCAAACTTTATTTTCAATAAAGTTTCTAGTCAATATCTTTATGGTTACATAGCATTAGTGTATTTTATTATAATATGTAGTACGTATATAAATACTAAGTTAAAGAATAAATAATTAGGTAAGTATAGAATGTAGGTACTATTGATTTTGTGGATTGTGAAAATGGATCTAATTATCTTCGGTCCTCTGGGAACGTGGTATTGCTCCTTATAGTAATCAAAGATTCATAGAAATTTCGCCTTACTATAATAAAATAACTAGTAATCTAAAACCCTGACAGTACCTACTGGTAAGTAGTTTTTGTAGTTCTATAATGAGTCTGCGGTTACATAGTGAGATAATAAATTTTTTATCCGTTATGATATGAATACATATATGTATATTTATATTGTTTCTACAACTGCGCAAACCTGATTAATATTACCGATTTCAAAGCAAACAATAAAACTCAATCTAGTAATTTAGTGTTGCGGTCAGGGACAGCCAAGCGACACAAACAAACATTTTGTTTGTGTCGCTTGGCTGTCCCTTGATTAGGGTTCAGTGATATCAAGAATCGATGGGCATAGGGATGCAGACACTGCCTGCATCTCCGTGCCTGCATACGTACCGTCGGACCAATTAATTCATACATTGTAAGTTGTTGTTTTTTATGATTTTATTTATGCTTGCGTATGTACCTAATAAAAAAAACGTTTTAGAAAAATATTGCCTATATCACTTAGACCCGGTTTCAATATATATTTACGGACCGGTATCGGTTAAGATTTATTAAAATGAATACTCTTATAATATCTTTACTAATAATGAAGCAAAGACCTCAAAGCTTTGCATAGCTGACCCTCCCATATGGAAGTAGCTATCACAGGTAAAAATAGCTTACGAAATGATATCTATTCATTCCCAGTTCGGCACTAAAAAAACCTACCATTGGTAAGCAAAACGATTCGTTTTTTTTATTGAAACCGGGTTGATTGTTCAAAAGATATTTAAAAAAAATAACCTTTCTGTGTTTCTTGTTTAATAAATCATAATAATGAATTTACTTTATCTCAGGTACGGCCATGTTAGATCCTTTTTATAGTAGTTTGTTATGTACTAGGTTTTAAAAATGGCAACATAATCTACAATAATGACTTTAAGGTTGCTCTAAGGGAAGACATCAAAATAATGCCAGGCAATTTCATATGTAGTTGTTGAAAATATGTATGTTTTGTAGGATCATTCCCATAAATACCTATATCTTACGGAATATTATACATACAATGAACAATAAACGCGTGAATCCAACCAATACTGGTTTGGATTTTAAGGGTTCTGAAGCCAAATCAGAAACTCGTTTCGTCATTCTGACCGTAATCAGATGTCGCCTCAGCATTGTCGCGTAAAATTTGGTCTACATAATTAACATAGATACGGAACCTAACAGTATTCAAGGTCTTACACGTACTTGGCCGGTTTTTAATATATTTATTACCATGTAAAATTAGCTCTCATGTTTTAATAATATTTATAACTTTGTTCTTAAATACTTCGGGAAGTCATACAATATGTATTTAAGGTAACTAATATCAAACATAATTCGACCGTATTTCTGAAATGCTGATGCAAAATTATGAATTTATAATTAACGTTAATGAGCTCTTAACACTGCCATTTGGAAATGGGCCTCAACTTTGATGATTTAATGTGATCTTAATTTTTTTATTTTAATTATTCATAGGATTTGTTAGGGACTGGCTTCACGAGGTATATTTTTGCTGTAATCTGCTGTTTTTGAAGAGAAAGGGTAAAGTTTGATGCTTCTTCCTTCCTTGCATAATCAATCAAAGAAACTAAACTATGCCGCTACATGTTTTTCCTAATTTTTATACATAATAGTTATCTTGGCATTGGATAATTCTCAACGCAAACCATAAACAATTAACCCACAGAAGCGCAGTGACGTTCAATTTGCTTGAAATATATCCCGCCGATTTTCCACCACCGACATTGCGATCAGCGGGGCTATTTTAAAACGCTCGGATTCGATATCGGAAACGGATTCAAAAACTACCGAGGCGATTTTCCGCAATTGCTATTTTAATTTGCTAATTTCCGAATTCGAATATTTTTGATGTTTCTTTATGGAAATATCAATTCGATTCATCGAAAAGTTTTCGGAAATTGAAATAGCAATTGCTGAAATTCGCCTCGAATTTTTTTGAATCCGTTTCCGACATCGAATCCGTCGTTTTAAAATAGCCCTGCTGATTGCCTAATTCAAGGATACATGCGCTCTGATTGCCAAGTCAAGAACACTCGATGCAGTTGGTCCTTACTAACTAACACTGCTGTAGAGAAGGCCAATTTGTTTGCCTCTCTATTCGCGGAGAATTCATGTCTAGACGCTGGTTTACAAACACCACCAATACTACCCTCTTGCGATTGCCAAATGCCAGACATTGGTATCTGGCAGACCCGACGGCATTCCAGCGATGTTCTCCGCAATTGTCTCCTGTCTTGACTCGCCTAAGCTGTTTCTCCTCTTACTTCGAATGGATCAAGTTCTGAAAGTCTGAAAGCTTGCTAACGTGAAGCCTGTGCTTAAGAAGGCAGCCGCGCCGAGCCTACTAACTATCGACCGATTGCTATCACAATCATACTCTGCAAGACTATGGAGCGTGTATTGAATCGATTCATCGCAGGCTCCTGGCATACCTTAAAGATAAGGAATTCCCTAGCGACCGACTACCGACTTTGATTTCCGCCAAAATCGCCACTGGGGATCTTCTTGTGTATGCCACACATCTGTGGAGTAATGCCATTGAGAGATAGGGGAAGCAATTAGATTCTTAGACTTTCGATAGGGTCTGGCCACATATTTTGACTACGGTGTGTAGAGTTTGTGAAGTTAGGGCTTGTAGAGTTACGGCGTGTACAGTTAAAGGCTCTACATTACTCTACGAAATTGAAATAGCAATTGCTGAAAATATTTTTGGTGGGATTTCACTTCCTTTTGTAAGTTGCAAATGATAATTTATTTTTGCCAAGCCCATTCACTGAGATCATTTATGGGGCCAACCTTTGCGCGCTATCCAAAAAAGATGGTGGAGTAAAACCCATCGCTGTGGGTAATACTATCCGTCGAATGGCCTCCAAAATTTGTTGTCGTCACATTCTCCCGAAACTTTCGGAAATATTTCAGCCCATTCAACTCGGTTTTGGCTCAAAGGGAGGTTGTGAGGCAGCTGTTCATGCGGCTCGGACCTTTCTTTTAAATAACGGAGGTGAAGTACTGCTTAAAGTTGACATAAAAAATGCATTTAACTCTGTCGATAGGGTGCTTTATTGACCCAAATTCGGGATATCTGCCCTGACATATATCCTTACCTTTGGCAATGCTATGGGCATCCATCATAACTTTTTTTCAGAGAACACCCACTTATTTCCGCCATGGGTTGTCAACAGGGCGACCCTCTCGGTCCAGCTATCTTCAGTTTGGCCATCCATCCAATTATTTACAATCTAAATTTAATGTATGGTATCTAGACGACGGTATGCTGGGGGGTGATGTGGCTTCCGTTCTCAGTGATTTTAAAACATTGACCGAAAATTTTAAAAAGATTGGCCTAGAATTCAATAGCTCCAAATGTGAGCTCCTTATTTTAGATTTTTTCCCAGAATCTGAAAAACCGGAATTAATACAAAATTTTAATGTTTTGGCTCCCAATATTAAGTTACTGTCAAAGGAGTCGCTTCATCTTCTTGGAGCCCCAGTCTTAGACGAATCCATTCCTAGTTTCTTTGAGAAAAAGATTCAAAATTTTAATGACTCTTCAAATAGACTTTATGAAATTAATGCTCATTATGCATTTTTTATTGTTCGACTCTGCCTTTTCGTGCCGAATTTATTTAAATTCCATCACATATTAGATACTTTGGATAATATGATCAAAACGTCTCTTTCCAAAATTCTAAATTGCAGTTTTTATGAAAACAAAGTGTGGTCTCAGCCTCTCAGGCCACCCTACCCGTGTGTTATGGTGGCCTAGGAATGCGGAAAATTTCAAGCACCGGCGTTTCTATCCTCGGTATACAGTGTGGGCAACCTCGTCAGTTCTGTTTTGGACCCTTCTATTGGATCTGTTGAGGTTTCTTACCTGTCCGATGCTAGAGACGCCTGGCAGGCAGCTTGTCCAGGCACAAATATTCCGACCACCACCACGCTCTTGTCCCACGCTCTCTGAGAGTGACTCAATCATTCTCAGAGAGCGTGGGACAAGCCTCTTTGTGAAAAAACCTGGCAAAATTTATTTTCTAACTATAATATAGATACAGACCGCGCACTGTCTCTCAGAGTGACTCAGGTCACTGGCTACAAGCTATTCCATCAACAGATACTGGAACAATGTTAGACCGTATAACATTAAGTCTGTGTATTTGTCTTCGTCTTGGTTGCAGGACCAATCAACCTCATCGCTGCCGCTGCGGAGATCTCGTCAACGAGCTCGGCCACCATGGGCTTTCGTGCTCTCTAAGTGCTGGTCGAATATCACGACACACATTATCCGCAGGGCTCTTGTTGTCGCTAACGTGCCTTCCGTACTGGAACCAGTCGGTATTGCGCGGGGCGATGGCAAAAGACCGGATGGTATGTCTTTGATCCCTTGGAGTGTCGGCAAGTCGCTGGTGTGGGATGCCACATGTGTCGATACACTCGCGCCATCTCACTTACCGGCGACTTGTAAAGCTGCAGGGGCAGCTGCGGCCAGTGCGGAAAATTCAAAATTAAAAAAATACGCATCGATTGGACCCAACTATATTTTTGTGCCTTTTGCGGTCGAGACCATGGGACCGTGGGGGTCCGAAGCTCGCCGTTTTGCTCGCACCTTGTCATCAAAATTGATCGAGACCTCCGGAGACCAGCGGGCGGGGAGCTTTTTCCGCCAACGCGTCAGCTTGGCTATCCAAAGAGGAAACGCTGCCAGACTTCTGGGAACCCTGCCGTTAATCGGAAGCAGCGGCAGGCTTGAGGATTTTTTTTATATATAGATTGTATTTTGTACATATTTGTTGTAAATAAAGCTATTTGTATTTAATTTTATTTTGTAAATTTTTTTTTTGGGGTTAAAAGTTCCAAGTTTTAGACTTTTTTTGTTGTTTGTGTACTAATATAAGCTTAAATACCAAATTTCAGCTTTCTAGGACTTCAGGAAGTACCCTAAGAGTTTTGATGATCATCAGTGAGTCAGTGACGAAATCGTTTTATTTAGATATCAATAAAATATCAAGTACCTATGAGAGCTATTTCATTGAAACTTAATATGTTTAATAAGTTCACTATTGACATCATATCCAGAGAATTATGCTGGTATAATCCAAACTTATCGTAACGTAAATCCAAGTTATGAGGGTTATATAAAACGGCGAAGCGAGAAAAGGTATGCGAGCGAATGCTGCCCAAAGGATCTTTGTGAAGATAACACTGCCCGGGCAGTGCTTACTCTGCACCTGCAGGTAGTTACTTAGTTTTCTTTGCCTCTCAAATCTGGTTAATACGTTTGATATAAAAAAAAATAGTCATTAACTTTAACTTAGATAACTATATAAAAAAATCTTTTATGAGTTAACATAGATCTAACAAACACTGAAGGAAGGTAGGAATGAAATTGGCAAAATAAGGAATTTATTGTTGAATGCTCTCGCAGTTGGTTGACATGAAGATATTAGGTTTATATTGAGTCAGTTGTAACTATTAGGAACTGTGTGGCCTGAGCGTAACGATTCATAATATGTAAGCCTGAAAATTGTGACCTCTGGGAATCAAGATAGAATCAATGTCACAGAAAACTCATTACATTTCAAGATGGACTAACAGTCTTGTTAGAGCTTATATGAGCTGCTGGATGGGTCTCATAGTTTCCAAGATATTCATTCACGTTGAATATATTTTAATAATATTCGTTTATTTATGACCAAAGTCACATAGGGTATCCAACCAACTTTGGTGTTGCTGTAAAAATAGTAATAATAATTTCTTGTAATACAAGATGGAGTATGTGTATTAGCTTCAATCTCTCCGCATTTCTATAAAATGTGAATAAACGTGTAAACTATATTTTACAGTCTTTTTTCTATGTTCTCGATCCAACACCAGCAACCTAGCTACTTTTATTAATGTGGAGAACATAGAATTGGTCCTTCGAGCCGGATACTTAATATTCTCGTACCTACTTTCATTTTTTTTTTCGACAGCGGGGAATTCAAAATTACAAATAAAAAATAAAATATTAGGGGGTATACCTATCCGGGTATTTATAGTAGGGTTCATACCGACTAAAGAGTCATAAATATGTGGTAAAACAACAAGTAAATAAATTATTTTTCATACTACAATAGCCATGGACGTCATAAGAGTAGACGTACATAATATTTATGTGGTTGTATGCGGAACCACGAATGGCAACTAATAAATCAATGTTTCCCTATTGTTGAGTATCTCAAGTTTCTCAGATAATACCAACAAAGATGCTGCTGTATGTACAGGATCAGGCCCCATGCTTCGGTCAGGTCAAATATGTTATTTGATATGAGCTTTCAATTTCCTCACCATACTTTATTCTACCGTTTAAGAGTGCTAGCCGTATTATATATTAATACATGTGTGCAAAGTTGGTTATTAACACTCGCGCGTGATCCGCTCGTGAACGCGATAAGTGAGCCGAGAGTGTAATAATATGCACACGCGTGTCATACGACGTTTTTCAATACACTTGCATGGAAAAAAACAGACTTGTATTTTGCAATAAATGTCAAGAGAAAGAGCACGACGTATTCCAATGGAAATATTTCGCTGACTTCAAATCAGTGTCAGATTAGAGTTATTTCATACTTTTTAGTGTATGTTGAAGTCGATTGAATTTTTTTATTTTTTTTTTATTTTATTTAAGAAAAACTAAAAATAATGACTAGAATTTGACCAAGGTTATGAGATGTTTTTCCTTTGACACCACACCCGTAGCTCGTATCAATAAGCCAGGCCGTCACACATATTTGTCCATATCTTGAAAACTACTTAACCGATTTCGATGAAACTTGTACTGTTCCCTAAGTTGAAGTAAATGTAAACCAGTAAAAAGAATGGTTACAATCCAATTAATATCTTCGGAGATATGCGTGGACAAACATACATATATACAAACATACATACATACAAACACCTATGAAATTTTGTATATTTGTTTGTAAGCCCTAATAGATCAATATATGTGAATATATTTCAGTTCCAATAATATTACATACATACGTGTTGAATTGATAATCTTCTTTTTTTTAAGTAGATTAAAAATATTATAAATCGACATTTTATTTACAATAAATATGTAAGTACAAAGTACAACCTATATATGGAAAATGTCCTCGTGTCTGCCGCTGCTTCCGATTAACGGCAAGGTTCCCACTACGCTGGCAGCGTTTCCTCTTTGGATAGCCAAGCTGACGCGGAAAAAGCTCCCCACCCCCTCTGGTCTCCGGAGGCCTCGATCAATTTTGATGACAAAGTACGAGCAAATCGGCATTCGGATTTTATATATTTTCAAACATTTAAACTAAATTTACTGTTCAGACACGAAACATAATCTTCTCTTCTAAGAACTTGAAAACTTTTCCGGACAAATCCGGGGAAACCGGCCAGATGGCCCCTTATAGGCTCCGTTATAGTGTAGGTACTGTCACAAAAATTGGTTTACTGTAGGAAAAATTCTTCATGATTGATTGATTACGATTTAGCGAAGTGCTTATGAACAGTTTACCAAACCGAATTTTTAGTTTCAAAATTGTAAAGTACACGAATAAGCCACCCACGCTAATTTACTTAGTTTCGTGACTAAATCATATTTCAATGAACAGTCAATAAGGTGTAAAACTTTTCCGTTTGAGTTAAAAATAAATTCATTCATAAATTAAATATTTTAAATCTGATTTTTCAATTAACTTTTTACAAATAAATATGAAACTAGGCGTAATTTATTAACTCACCAACGGATAGACGCGGAATTAAACCATCAATCAAATAAAACGTACAATTCAAACCACATTCTTTCTGTAGATTATTTGAGCATAAAACGATTGCTTCTGACGGAATTAGCGTTTATATTATTAACGATATTATTATTTTTAATGTAAAATCACAGGTAGAAATCATATCTACATAAAATACCATCGACGCTAGTACTGAATTTACTAGATGAATATATATATTGCTACAAAATGATTGAAAATCAATATGTATCTATATTGATCGCTCAGTTACCTTTAGTCAGAGCAAGTCTAGATAGCAATGTAAACTGCTAAAGCCATGTAGTGGAACTCGAGTCTCGAGGTGTATACCTAACAACTAGTGAACCGAGATTCGTCCGTAATTTTCTTTAACAAATTTTCAGGGCAGCAACGTGCGAGTGATGGGACCCCTGGTCTACGGTAACCCCTTACCATCAGGCGGGCCGAATGCTTGTTTTCCATCGCTATCTTAGTGGTATAAAAAAAATATATAATTTATTTCTAAAACACAGGTATATAGTTCAAAAAGGGTGTGAAGAGATTTCTTCAGGGTCGGCAACGCGCGAATGATAACCGTGGTGTTGCAAGCGTCCATATGCTACGGTAACTGCTTACCATCAGGCGGGCCGTATGCTTGCTTGCTACCTTAGTGGTATAAGAAAAAAAAAACCCTTAATTAGACCTATGGGACATTTTACTCTGCATCAAATTAGTTCTCCATTTTAAAAATACTTGCATCACCATATCATGTAGAGTCACGATCGAGTAGAGCCGAACCTGAGACCTTATTATCTAGATAAATGTTCTACGAACACTCATAATATGGTTGAAAGCTCAATTGTCAGGTCACATATCTGAGAGCATTTTCCCATAGTAACAGTGCACAAAGCGTTGTCAATAGCTCTAATGCTAGAACTTCACCTGCGTGACGCAACGTCCAATAAACTTATACTTACTTATAATAAACTAACTGTCCCCCGCGGTTTCACCCGCGTTCCCGGGATATAAAGTCCATACCATAGGCTATCTGCATGCATAATTTCATGATGATCCGTTGAGTAGTTGAGGTGTGAAAGCGTAACAAACATACAAACAAACAGAGTTACTTTCGCATTTATAATATTAGTATGGAGTATGGATAGTATGGATGATGTACTAAGCTATGCTCTAAATGGGTGACCATATTATAATTTAATTTGAATTCGACATTCATAATGCCATTAGCTTAGCGCGCTAACTTCCAGTCATATCTGCGTACTATGTCAAATAACGCGCTAATTAATAACGTTACACGCAGGTGGAAGCCCTAGCATTAGATGGGTCCCAAATTAAAGTTTGCGACCGTATCTACCTAGTATTTAGAATACAATAGGCTTTCAACCTGCGGTTTCACCCTGTGTGTTAATCCGGACCCTACTAGTACTTCTACTAGCTTACACTATTGTGAACTATTCCCAGACATGTTACAATACCTTCGCTACGGGATCGCGCCCGACCTATGTAACACTAAAATATTTTGATACATATAATATATGAATATTTAATATTATATAATAACATGTGAATATTTACTCCTTCATTTGACTCACAAAATTTTACAATAATAGTTATTTTTACAATAATAATAAAACTGTCGACAACCACTAACTGCCAATGTCAGTTAAATGTCGGTTGAAATTATAGAATTAATGATAAAATATATTTTTTTATGATTTATTTGCTGTAGCTACACATTATACAGACTGCGACTGACAATAACTGGTTTGTTTTCATTTAATAATGTATTGCTCTAAAACTTTATTAATCCTCTAGCAAAAAATATAATTTTGATACTTGTTTGAAATTACACGGGCCAATAACAATTTATCGATGTTTTACATTTGCGGAGTCGTTATTCCAGTCTATAAAAATATCAGTACCATAATAGGACTTATGATGAAAGCCACGTCACTAAAAAAGTTATGAATATGAAAGTAGATGGATATACGGGAAGAGGAAGACCAAAAAAGAGATGGATGGATTGTGTGAAGGTTGACATGGGTAAGAAAGGAGTAGATGCTAGTATGACGGATAGAAGAGACGAATGGAAGATACATACATATTGTGCCGACCCCAAATGATTGGGAACAGGGCAGGCAGATGATGATGATGAATAGGACTTATGATATAAGTGTTTAAAGGTGGTTATCGTACACGAAACGGTAGGTATAAGGCGCAGCAGACCAGTGAGCTGTCATTACTCTGGCGCAGACTTTATTTTGTAAAGAATGTCCCACCCAGGAATGCCCAGGATATTAAATAGGGGTTCCGAAACCAAAGAAACCTTATAGTTATATCCATCCGTCATTCATTTCGAAAACTCAGATTTTCGTCGCTCATTGCTAGGTAGAAGTTTATAGGTAGTTGCGATTTTGCACACCTATTCTACACCTTAGTATTAATAATGCATTAAAAATAACCAAATTGAATGGATTATCTGACTAAACGTCATTCTATTGTTTAAAAATTACTATCTGGGATAAATGAATTATCATGCAAATTAACGATGATTCTATCACCGCAAATTAATATTGCAAGAAAAGACAAAGACAGGAGGTATTCCGAATACCTATCTCATAAAACTGGCCTTTGTTTGTTTAACAAAGATAGGGTCAGGTGTAAGGCGAACATTAAACGGTAGGTACTGTTCTTTTTTAGCCCATTTTAACTAATAATGAACAAAGAGAAAAATAGGAGTGCTCAGTTTGGTAAATAATAACAACGGTGTCTCGTCTGATATAATAGGTATCTTTGGCTGCATTAATAATCTGCAAGTAAAAATAGATTTGGAAACTGAAAATTAATTGAAGAATTGTAAAGATTTACATTATCAGGCATCTTGCCTCTTGGATGCTATTTCTATTTAATAAATTGTGAAACTTTTATTTGGTACCTATTTTAGATACCTACGGAAAATACTGCTATTTTGATATGAACCCATTCGCAGTTAACATTTCACACAGAGGGGAATAAGAAGGTCAAACAAATATATGTAGAAAGGGGAAATGTGAAAAATGATATGTGTCTGTCCCTCATAAAATAAATCAAGGCCCAAATAACTAAATGTCGTTGTAAACATTGGATACATTCATATTATTATTTTAATTACTATTATTAAGATTTTGATTGGTAGACAAGACAACATTTATATTTGGTTTTGGCAAACAATTTTAGATCCAGAGCGGAAATCTTCATGTGAGTTAAAAATTACAAGTAGGTACTTTAATTCCTCGTCTACTTATCTACATAAAATACCCGCATATTGGTTTCTCTGATCAGAGGCATGATTTACTAATCCCGAAGGATACAGAGAGGGTTGCATACACTCTTAGAGAAAGTCCTTGTAGTATCTTTGGGTCAATCAATTTTGTAATTTCTGTAGAGACCTACTTAGGTTGCTAATTGCTCGTTAGCGCTCGTGTACACGACGCGGCGACGCCGCCCGCAGCCGCGCCGCCACCGCACTGCAGACGCGCCTCTATGCTATTTATACGCACCGCCGCCGCACCGCCGTCGCACCGCTGCCGCGCCGCCACCGCACCGCCGCCGCTTGATTATAGCATACTATACAGTTGTCAGTAATACATTGCTAGCTATGGAGATGAGAGGAGATGTCGTGTTGCCCGTTCTTTGGCGGCTGTCATCAATGGAATAACTCAATTAAATAATAGCGGACAACGTCGCGGTAGCGGCGCGGCGGCGGCGCGGCGGCGGTGCGACGGCGGTGCGGCGGCGGTGCGTATACACAGCATAGAGGCGCGTCTGCGGTACGGTGGCGGCGCGGCTGTGGCGTCGTGTACACGAGCGCTTACACAGCTCGTTGTACGTCCACACTAGGCATCGCGAGCAACGAACGAATTCTGTTGGTTCGTGGCTCGGCTCGGCTCGTAGTCGGTTCGCGTAGCATGGACGCACCGATAGACTTAGCATTTCGCTACGCTGACGCACCATAATGCTAAATACTGAATAATATGGGGCTCTTCTTGGCTTTATGGGCGTTTATAAAGTGTTTAATACAGTTAAAACGCACCACTATATTATTAAGGAAATAATCAAAGCGATCACGACATTATACGACATAACGTTTTTGTGCTTGGATTTCAACTAATTTCAAGGATGTAAACACCAATCATCAAATTGCATAATAATTTGAACGAAGCCTGTTACGGAATTGTTAGTGGGGCAACTCGAGTCCCACTAACGTGCAGAACTCAGTAGAAATTACAGGAAATGTAGTTTACTATCACAAGTTTAGATAAAACATTGAAATTGGTTTTAATTCAGTGAAAATTTATTGACACACAATGACAGGTAAAAAAGACAAAAGGTAAGTAGAAAAATAAACTTATATAGAACAAAAAGGTCTGTATCAAAAATAAAAACTCTTTTTATTCTAACACTCCTCCTTAAGTTCATTTCTCTACTTTCATCCATCACACACTCACACAACACCCATATTCAGCGCACACCACTTGAACTTCCCTTTCAACAAAGGTTTCGTCAAAGCATCTGCAACCATATGAGCTGTCTCAACATACTCAAGTACAATATGCCCATGCTCGACAGCCTCCCTTATAAAATGGTGTCGCACATCTATGTGCTTTGTACGTTGATGGTGTACAGGGTTCTGCGCAATGGCCACAGCAGACTGGCTGTCACTAAGGATTTTCATTGGCGCCTCAGTTTGACCAGTGACCTCTGAGTACAATCTTTTCAGGAATATTCCCTCCCTGGCAGCTTCAGACATTGCTACATATTCAGCTTCCGCTGTAGATAGAGCAACCGTCCTTTGTTTTCGGCTTTCCCAAGAGATTGCAGCTCCCATGTGCAGAAAAACCATACCCGAGTATGATCTCCTATCATAACAACTGGCATGACTCGCATCCGCATAACCCTGAACTTTGCTCATTCCTGTCCTCTTGTACTGTAGCCCAAGGCATTTAGTACCCTTCAAATATCTCAGCACTCGTTTAGCTGCTATCCAGTGTTCCTCAGCATAGCAGGTATTGAATTGGCTAAGATAATTGACTGAATGTGCAATATCTGGCCTCGTGCAGACAGATAAGTACATCAGCGAACCAATTAGATTCTGATATGGAATCGTCAGATCAGGTTTGTGTTCCGGTCCAGGTTTCTCTAGCTTTTGACCAGGAACTGATGGTGTTGAAGCAACTTTGCAGTCAGCCATCCCAAAAACCTTCAAAATTTTGTTGACATACTTCTCTTGGTCAACTTTGACTCCAATATCGTTCTGCATTATGTGCATTCCCAGAATGTCTTGTGCCTTCCCAAGATCTTTCATTTCAAATTTTGTCATGAGGTCTCTTTTCACATTGCGCAACTCTTCTGCGTCATTCCAAAAAATAAGCATATCATCCACGTATACTGCTAAAATGATAATCTTCGTACCCTGGGATCTCGTGTATATGCACGGTTCATTTTTACATCGCTTAAATTTTAACTGCAATAACTCCTTGTTCAGTTTGTTGTTCCATGCTCTAGGAGCTTGCTTTAAGCCATAAAGCGATCGTTTAAGTAGACACACATAGTCTTCTTTTCCTTTTTCATGAAAACCTTCTGGTTGTTTCATATAGACATTTTCCGTTAAATCTCCATGTAGGAACGCAGTTTTAACGTCCATTTGGTCTATATTTAAGCCTCTTTGTGCTGCTATTCCCAGGAGTACTCGTAACGAGCTGTGTCTAACCACTGGTGAGAATGTCTCGTCGTAATCAATGCCACATCTCTGGCTAAAACCTCTGGCAACAAGTCGAGCTTTGTATCTTCTTCTATTTCCCGCCTCTTCTTTGATTTTAAATAACCATTTAGAATCAACGACGTTGCTTGCTTGTTCAGGTTTTACCAAACACCATGTTTTGTTTTTCTTCAAGGCATCAATCTCCTCCTGAATTGCTGCTCTCCACTCTCTACTATCAGATCTTGATAGTGCTTCTTGTACCGTAGTAGGGTCCAATTCTGATTCTGCAGCATGATACAGCAAGTAATCCGAAAAATCTTTGGGTTTTCTAGCTCTAAGTGGATATCTCCGTTCCACTTCTTGAGGATGAACATCGAGAGTTGTGTCAGATTCACAGTCTAGAAACTCTATGTCTTCTTGAGGTTGCTCATCAACAGTTGATTCAGTTTCAGGAACTGGAGGAATATACATCTCTTCATGAGTAACTGATTGTTCCACTTCTTGAGGCTGATCATCTACAGTCACATCAGGCTCTAAACCTTGAGGAACACAAACTTGTTCATGATTGTTAGTTTGTTCCACTGGAATCAATACTTCATATTCAGTCTGTTTCTCCATCCCTTTATCTCTCTTTGTTTCTTGTTGAGCTTCAATAAATACAACATCCCTAGCCTTATAAAGTCGATGCGTTTTTGTATCAACTAGTCGATAGCCTTTAGAGTTCTCGCAATATCCGACTAGAGTTAACTCCATGCTTTTTGCATCTAGCTTTTTCCTTTTTTGGTTTGGAATGTGCATATATGCCTTACACCCAAAAACTCTTACAAAACTGAGATCAACTTTCTTACCAGACCACGCTTCCTCTGGAGTTTTTCCCTTGACGGCAATGGTCGGCGATCTATTTTTCAAGAAAACCGATGTATGGACTGCTTCCGCCCAATAAGCCTTTAACAAATTTCCTTCCTCGAGCATGCTTCTCGCCTTCTCGATGATAGTCCTATTTGCTCTCTCGGCAACTCCATTTTGTTGCGGTGTATATTCTATCGTTACTTGATGTTGGATTCCATTTTTTCTCAGAAAATCATCCATTTCTTTATTGACGAACTCAGTCCCGTTATCAGTGCGTAGTATTTTAATTTTCTTGCCGCATTGATTCTCGGAAAACGCCTTAAAAATTTTAAATTTTTCGTAAACTTCACTCTTTTGTTTCAAAAAATATACAAATGTTTTGCGTGTAAAATCGTCAATAAATGTTAAAAAGTATTTATACCCGCTAATGGAAAGGATATGCATTGGTCCGCATAAATCCGAATGCACTAAACCCAATGCTTCCTTAGCTCTCGTCGCAACACCTTTGCTAAACGGTTGTTTGGTTTGTTTTCCCATAATACAAGTTACGCACTCCAGTTTCGAAGAAGTATTAGGAAAACTCACCCCTATGGCCATCTTATCTCTAAGAAGTGTGAGGTTGTGTATACCAAGATGTGCCATCCTCCGATGCCACAGCCTCTGCTGGTCGCATTCAGCTGTTGCCAGCGCAGAACCCTGTGAACAGCACTTAATTTTATAAATGCCTCGTTCTTCCACACCTTTCACAACAGTCTTACCATAAACCTCACACTCATTCTTCTTGTAGATGTCACATCCTTTCTCTGTAAATACTATTACGTGACCCTTTCTCGCAATCGCATTCACACTTAACAAATTAGAAGCTAACTTAGGTACATACGTAACATCATTGATTGTTAACCCTGCTGACTCACATACTACCGTACCTTCACCTTCACCATATACTTCATTACCATCTGCACAGATCACTCTCAAAGATTTAGAAGTATCCTTCAAGCTTCCTCTAAACCAAGCCTTGTGATTTGTCATGTGCTTCGACGCGCCAGAATCGATAATCCAGTCTCCTGCTTCCGGTGTCGACGTACCAAACGCGTAGGCTTGTAAAGCTTCTTTCTTCCCTTTAGGATTATCTGGACACTCAATTGCCTTATGTGGTCCGTCACAAATAAAGCATTTGATCTTTTGTTTGACCTTCTTCGGTTTGCTCTTGCCCTTATGCTTATTTGACAGTAATGCTGATGTCGGTTGGCTTGCACTCGAGCTTGCCGAATAGTTATCTTCCATTTGAAAAAGCTTTGTTTTGACATAGTCAGTAGTAAGTACCGCGTTACTGTTTTCTATGGCTAATCTCATAGGTTGGAACTCTACCGTAAGTCCTTGAAGAAGTAAAGCAGCCAACAGTTCATCATCAACCTCTTTTCCTAAGTCTTGCAGTTCCTGAGATACCATCATCACAGATGTCACATATTCCCTCACAGTTGGGAAATGTTCTAGTTTCATACTTACTAGTTTTGAAAGTAAACGACAACGGTTATTCAGACCTTTATCCTCGAACGCATCTCTTAATGCTTCCCAGGCACTTTTTGCTGTTTTAGATTTGCGTACGTGCACCAAGCAATGAGGTTTGACCATCAAACAAATCTTTGCTCTAGCTTTTTGGTCTTTTCTCGTACCTTGCGTGTCGGTTATTTCAGGCGTAACACTTGTATATTCCCACAAGTCATCATGTACCAGATGCATCTCCATAAGAAACTTCCATGTAGAATAGTTACTGCTACCTTCTAGTTTCTCCATAGATAAGGTACTACTGCCTGAACTACCTTCCAAATTCTGTGCCATTGAGTTCTGCTCTCTTTGAGAACTCCCGTTACCAGACGACATTTTCCCGTAGGTGCGATTCCCATAACCTGTTAGTGGGGCAACTCGAGTCCCACTAACGTGCAGAATGCGTACTCAGTAGAAATTACAGGAAATGTAGTTTACTATCACAAGTTTAGATAAAACATTGAAATTGGTTTTAATTCAGTGAAAATTTATTGACACACAATGACAGGTAAAAAAGACAAAAGGTAAGTAGAAAAATAAACTTATATAGAACAAAAAGGTCTGTATCAAAAATAAAAACTCTTTTTATTCTAACAGGAATGCTGTCAAACTGACTGTATTATTAATTTATAGGTATACTTTGACGAGTATACTTGTATTTGTATAGAAGACAAAGAAAGGTTTTGTTTTGAAACATTTCAGTATGTAATATAATATTATGTATTGTGTTCACATCAAAGTGTTATGTAGGCGTTATTATTAGCTATAAGGGTGCCACATCTGGCAAATAGAGCGAATAATGGTAAATCGAATCAACTAATTGTGTGCTAAATTAATGGTAAAGTCATTAACAATTAATACTTGTGCCGTATTGTGTGATCTTCTATATGAGACCATTACCCTATAAGTTTTTATTTTATACGACTAAAATCGGCAAACAACACACACTATGCTTACCGGCACTTTAAAATTATTTAATTTTATGTTTTACTCTTTAAGTGAAACCGTAAACAAGCATACTAACCGCCTGGTGGTAAGCGGTTACCACAGTTACCATGGTTACCAAGCCCTATGGTGGCTTGCAACACCCGGGGCATCACTCACTCGTTACCGAACCTTCCCCCTCCCAATGAGCTTTTTTAGAAGCGAGCTGTCATTCCATGATGCCAAGCTAAATGAAGAGCTTAAAACACCTGACCTCCACCGATAAGACTAATTTTGGTGCAACACTTTCACTTAGCAAGTAAAGTGGTTCTACTATTCTACCCAGGAAACTCCGGTACCGCGTGTTCGGTGTCACGCAGGGTTCCTTATCTAAACACGCGATAAACAATATAATGCGTGATGTAGAATTGACGGAATATAAGTAGACCGATCAATTAAATTTGTGCAATGATTTTTTATAATTAATTAGACAGATAAACCTGTCTTAGTACTCAAAATAAATGATATTGTTTTTAAATTTTTAACAAGCTTTTATTAGGTTGCCTGTAATGAAACCTAAAGGTGCGTCTACGCTATACGTACCGAGCATGAGCCGACCCGCCCTGCGCGTCACGCGCCGCGGCCTCGATCGCGGGGCGTTCATCTCGTCTCAATGCATTACGCGCGTTGGCGAGATACTGGGAGCCAATACATTGCGTCAACAAGCGTCGCGCGATTTTAAAATACGCGCGTAAATCGCGTAAATTTTCCTCATACTTTGACTCGTAATACCCGCGAAAGAATCGTGACGAAATCACCCCTTCTGGACATGGTCTTAGTGCCTGTCCAGAAGGGGCGAAATCGCGGCGATTCACTTTTGCGAATGCATTACGCGCGTACGGCGAGATACTGGGAGCCTATACATTGCGTCCACAAAATATACGCGTGTAATGCATTCGCACGAGAGATTCGCGGCGAATTCGTCCTTTCTGGACAGGGTCTTAGTCCATGCTTGACGCGCGAGCGAAGATGCGAAAAGGGACTCTGCTCGTGCTCGGCTCGCTTAGCGTAGAACTTAAGGAACTGAATTTCACTCACTTCTCTTAGCAAGTGCATACTTATAATTCCGATGACAATACAATAATATGGAACCATCGAGAGTTTAACGATGGAGCTGGACTCCTTTATGAGTAATAGCTAGCCTATCAAGTTTGGGCACATTCGATTTATTATATATGTTACCGGCCAAACCCGATTTTAGGCTAAACTAGATTGGCCTAGGCTCAACTAGTTCTTCCTATACGCGATAGGATAAACCGGTATAGACTAGGCCAAACTGATACATCCTAAGCCCAGTAGGAGAATCTAGTTTAGCCTAGACTGAACTAGTTTATCCTACCACACTTCAGGATAAATTGGTATGGCCTAGTCTGAACTCGTAGTCGACAATGATTGAGCGAGAATACCGATTCCAGAAGTAGACAAAGGAAGAGGTAATCTCAGAAACATAATCGGAGTTATTCTTCAGATAAATAATGAGGGCTTTTACAAAGTTGGCACCAAACAGAAATTATATTGCAGGTATTCTTTCTCTTACCCACCTACTTAAATTTCAATTAAATGAATCATGATTATTCTTTTCTTTTAATACTAGAAATAATTATTTCAATTACAAGTTTTCTTTAGGTACCTATTTTCCCTACACGTATAGAATAGGTGATACCAATTTATCCTGAAGTGTGGTAGGATGAACTAGTTCAGCCTAGGATAAACTAGTTCAGCCTAGGCTAAACTAGATTCTCCTACCGGGCTTAGGATGTACCAGTTTGGCCTAGTCTATACCGGTTTATCCTATCGTGTATCGGAAAAACTAGTTTGTCCTAGGCCAAACTAGTTTAGCCTAAAATCGGGTTTGGCTGGTAACATATATAACGAATCCTATTTATGAAAACGAGAACCTTCATGATCGACCGGGACAGTACATTACGGAATCACTTTGCAATGCTGAGTCTTAACAGATTTGCCGTTAATCGTTAGCAGGTATACAGGAAATTGTACAAGTTGATTTTGTACCGTTTATGTAAACAATTTTGCAGCGCATAAATTGTGCGACGATAGACATTATAAGTTGGAAAAGCTTACACGTATAATTTTTTCATTGTTTTAAATTTTTTACTAAGATGTCACTATTTGACAAAATACTAATATTATTCAAATAGGGCTTCAAAGATATTTATAAATTGTCTGACATCGGTTCGGAGGATATATTGACATCTTACCTTTCGCATCAAGCTACTTAGTATGTATGAGACGTACGCATTCTGGAACAATATATTATCTCTCTCAGATTGCATTATGCTGGATAAATGAGGATCAAATCATATTTTATACCCGCCTCTTATTACTTTTAAAGCATGAAATAAGAATACCTGAAATAAATTGAAATTTCTATACACGTAGGTACGCTGTGTGTACCGAATCTGAGGCGACTCGGTACCAGTATAAGGAAACAAGATACCTTCCCAGCTCCTTCAATTACTTTGATGTTACCGGTAGATTTACTGCAGGGTGCAATAAAAGATCTTCCACAAAAAAAAAGCCTTGCTGAGTTTCTTGCCGGAGTCTTCTCAGTTTAAGTGTATCCAACCGGTGGTAAATTCAACTGTATGTACCAATGTAACGTTCATAAGTGCCTTACTAGGGCCTAAACTGAATAAATTACTTTTTGATTTTGATTTTGGTGTCCAGATCGCCTATCAAAAATGACCACAAAAATATTCACCAAAACGATACTAAATTAGTAACTTTTCTCCTAATAACAAAACTTAAATGAACATTTTTCGTTACAAATTATATTAGTCAAAAAACAATGAGGTTACTATCTAGATCCACCGGCATGGTATGTAGTGCAACACATGCACGAACATACATACAAAAGAGCTATATTAGCAAAGATTTACCTTTCTTAGCTTATTACACTGCATTTGTTTCAATGGTCTGTTTGCAGACCGTATTATCATCTGAAATATTAGTCTAGCACAAATATGTTATCCCAATGTCTACAAAGTCAAAATTACTATTCCCAAAAATTTCCCTAAGAATTCGCAACAGCCTCTATTTTTCCCCAAAATTGCGAAAAAAATCCCAATCTGGAGACCCTGATTTACTGGTCACTTCAAAAATATGTTTGATCGGTATTTATAATTTAAGAACTGGTTTCTAATTGTGGTTATGCTTACCATCTCTGGTAACCGCTGTATCATCTGTCTGTTACAGCTTTCGTGATCTCAAACTGGTATACTATAAAGAATTGACTTTTATTTTAATTAGTTTAAATATTATGATTTATGTATTGGTTAAATAGAGTTAACTTTTATCTCTCCTTACACCATATTACGATATTAAAATGGTCCTTGTTTGTTTTACAATAAGTACATTCATTTTGCGTATATAGTAACCTAACACACATTCTTTGGGTATTATATTGTATATTTCTTAAGTTCAATTTTAAAGAAACGAAATAACACAAAGTCTACCTAATGAATGACAGGTCCAAAAAGGTAATTGTAAACAAAAGCAAGTTTTGATAATACCCTACTCCTTTGCAAGGTTAAACCCTCAATTAAGTTTTTTTTACGGCAATTCTCTAATTAAGTTCATATAATAAGATATAGGTAGGTATACATAGTTAGACATATTAACCTCTGGAGACGCTCGCGCTCGCAACGGAAAAATATAAAGTTAGTTAGTTTTTTATTTAGCGCATAATCGTTAGGTACATTAGGTACTGGTTTAATTAATGATTCTCTTATCTAAATTATCTATATTCTTACTTCTTCCAGTTTTAGTAATTTTTCATATCAGTAATAGGTTCGCAAGGTGCCTAGGTTTTTAGCTGGTGGAGTTGGGAACTCGAAAAATGTTATATGGGGCTCTCTTCTCTTTAAAGCTCAGAGGACGGCAACTGTTCCTATAATTAATTTATTTGTTTATATTTACTAACAAAAATACCGATTTGTGTTCCCAGAAATCGTTAACTAAAAACTCAGGAAGATTAAAAATCTGTTGAATTTAAACTAGTACAAAGAGTAGCTTGGAGTGCAACACCAAACATGCAGAGATATTACAATTTGCAAGAATAATCAATCTCTACAAATAATATGATTCCTCACTGCTTGAGACAACTAAGATTTATATGCACTAGAAAGGGAAAATGCTATTTTTACGGTAATTCCTTAATTAAGTTCTTATAATTATATCTTATATATACTACTATATTACTATTGTATTAGATGTAGGTATACTCGTATTAGTTAGATATTATAGGTAGTTACGGTAACCGCGTGTCACAAGGCGGGTGTGTGCTTTATGGTGACATATATAAAAATTTGCCGAAGAAATCAATAAAGCAAGAATAAAGCTATAGGGATATTACTCCATAACTGGGTGGATATTAAAAGAACTACCAATTTATTCCGATTTCTTTGGAACTACCTCATAAACTTATTCCCCCTTATTACAAGACATGGTTTAAAGCAAACCCAGGTTTTAAAATAGCCTCGTCTCTTTTTGGTATAGGACGTTAGAAAGTGACGGAGCGACTGGTTTTACTAAACTTATCTTTTCTTATGATGGGGATTCTATCTTATTACATGAGATGGTTTAAGCCAATTCGAGTAAAACTCAGGTTTTAAGATGATCCTGGGTATTTTGTTATATCTAGTTAGAAAGTGACGGATATAATATAAAACCTGGTTTTTGCTAGACTTGCTTTAAAACATCTCATGTATTGTGTTTAATGCGGCCATATTCAATGCTGTTTTGGGGAAGCTACTACTCTGAGTAAGCCCCCATAGATAAGAAAGTAACTTACTAGCTATATCTACCGCAACGTATGGCGTGGATTTCATGATGATTCCAGTGGGAGTTTTTTATTAGATGTTTTATATGATACCTTTTCAGATGTCTTAATAAAACAAAGTGCAGATTGTATTAAAGTTTTGTCATTTTGTTTTAAAGACGACTTATATTTTTATAAACTTATATTTTTCTTTTAGTAGACTGCTTGAGGAGGAATATAATCTGTACACCTTGGATTTAAAAAAAACAATCAAGGCGATATGGGCTTTCCGTAGCCTTAGTATAGTTTATTTTTATCACGGATTGGAAACCTGTTGGCAAATCTTAAAAAATAACCTTTAAGGTTCACCGTACGGGGGTTTCCACGAATACGAATAACAATCATTGTTAATTAAGTACTTCAATTAAATTATTTTAATTGTTATGATATGGTGAGAAAAAGTTAAATAATAAAATATATTTAATTTGAAAATCACATGAAAATACCAGAACCGAAGCAGGAAAAATAAAAGAGATATCGAAGTAGCCAATCTTTTGTGTATACAATTTCATTCACGTCTTTGAGTAACACGGTACAAAAGAAAATAGCAGATATAGATACCTAGCATGTAAAAATATGTAGAGGTACTAATCCTAATGCGTCAATAAATAGTAACCTTACTTGGTATTTGTTTGAAATAATAAATTTTGTGTCATTATAGTTTATAGAACTCCACCAAAAAATAGCAAAAAAAAAATCGTTTCCAAACTGGGTTTGTACCTACTACAACATATACAATCACGATGTTGGAACTTTAATCTGACTGTGTACTTGGGTCCATACTGTTTTGAGTGATTTTATTGGCGTTCCCTATTTTGGTAAAATCTAAAATTTTCCATAAACTACGCGTTAGTCTTTCGCTTGCTGTAAGGCTATTCCCATTTGGAGTAGGTTTATTTGATGACGGTTTAAAAAATATATATTTTCAATTGTGAAAACTAATTAGGCTTGATTGAGTTTATGTAATATTCTATTAATTTATTATGTAATGCTGTTTGTTTTCCTAATAAAATAGAATAAAAATTCTGAATGAATTATAAAAATAGTAGGTACCTACTAGTAGTTTTTTTTAAAAATCGCGCAATACAATCGTACGGGGGAAACAAAATTAAACCTTAATATTTTATATAGGTACCTACTAGAATCCTCACATCAGTAAATTGATTTCCCCAGTGAAATAATCACAAAATTCGGTCAAACTACACAATCAAAAAAGAAACGCACACAAACAAACGGTTCCCCCGTTTGTTTGTGTGCGTTTCTTTTTTGATTTTAGACACATTCCGCTTCCGTTTTTTAGTCTGTTAAAACATTGATAATTTTGTGACACCCTCGAAAAATATGTTTGCAAAATAAAACGTGTCATAATTGAAGTGGTATTTTTAGGCTACTGTACCAAAAAGGGAAAAAAGAAACCCTTGTGCGTTTATAAAACATTAAACAAAGTACAACTGATACCTAGATAAGTAATTCTATTGAATATCTCGATATCACTATGGCTACCGTGGATATGTTCCCGCTTGCTTTCAAAGCAAAAATAAAATTCTGAAGTAAGATTTAATACAATATGTACCTATTTTGCTATCTTAGGTACTTACTGATTAAATTAAAGCCAGTAGTATACCAAAATTAACTTTAAAGTTTTAATTCCAGACCGGAGAGGGGCTACCGCCGCGTAAGAAAATTCTAATGGATTTCATTCAATTAGGTAACATGATATATTTAATTTATGGTACCCGCGAATAACAGAAGAGTCAATAAAGCACTCCATGATGTGTATGAAATTGTCCAAATTGCGGAAAAATGGTAATCGGTTGGCATTAGGTCTGGTGAGTACGGAGGATGGCGTAACTCAGAGAAACTAATCCAACTCGTCAATCGATCTTCGCCATTTATTGCTCTATGGTAACACAAGACTTTACCAGAACTTAATTATTTTTCTGTCAAATGTATTATTTTCCGTACATTTTGTCTCCATTCTGAAGTCTTTTGACAAGAAACGTTTCAATTCAGTCGTTTAATCGCAATAAAAGTTGATACAAAATATTATAGTAGTGAGCAAAGATTTTCATACGGCATCGTGCCTCTACCCAGATGGATAGTCCGCCTTACTAAAGCATGACATTTAATATCACTCCGCTTGAGGGGCTCCTGAACAAATCGCTCTCAGTTCGTGCTGCGCACGGCTGTCATCGCGTCATACTCGCTGTACTGATTAAATAAAAAATGTCAACTTGCGTATTAAAATACTGTCACAACACTTATAAAAACCAAGGAAAAACTAAAAAACTAACCTTCCATGTGTAAGTATTGCGATTTCGTCACTTTTAATTACCTAAACTTATTACTTTTAAATACTGTCAATTATGGCTTCTTTATTTCGTGTTCCCATAGAGGCGACTATCCTTCTGGACGTTTTAAATTCTTTGGTAGTGAGCATATCCTACACAAATAAATTAAATGTAAGCAATTTTAAACAACCTTATAATAGGCATGACGCGTTTGTAGATAATTTGAAAAGTAAATTAAGTACAGTATTACCCAACTTATATGGCGCGTCGTGAATCTTCGTTCGCACAGAAAAGAAAGTATGGCCCCGAAGATTAACGAAAGAATGCTTAAAACTTACAATTAACCTTAGATCACTACTATAAGGTTCATAATACACTGCAGCTGTTAGTTCCGTCTCACTCGCAAGTCACGCCCCTCCGCACTACGCGCGCTAACATGACGGCAGCTGTCAGCTAATAGCGTTTCTCGCGCTTTGAAAATGTATCTTCTGCGCAGGTACATCGGTAAGCCATATTAATTGGGTACTACTGTAAGTAGGTACGTACCGGTTATGATCATAACATTGAAACGCTTTTCACGGAAAAGCTTTGGTAAATATATTCAAGCTGCAATTTTCTAGTTTTGTAATATTCTTCTTGAATTTCTTTACAACTTTAATACTAACGTCACTTCCACTACATGTAAGTAGCTGACATTCCTGCAGATTACCTAGGTAGTTTATAAAAGTTCCTAGTTGGTAAAGTTTCGCAAGGAATATCTTACGAATACTTCAAAACTTTTTTCCATTTCTAATCGAATATAATCATATTTTCTACTGGAGAAATTGTCTATATATAGATTGTGTTCTTTAGGTAGGTATATTTTTTACTGTGTATGAAACTTGATTACTCGAAAATCTAATTTTTATAGAATTAATTCATGTAGAATTAATAGATCCTCATGGATTTAATAAATCTAATTTTGTACAAAAAATAGTTTAAAACAATAATACTTGAGAAAAGTATTTAAAAATACATACCTATGTTTGGGTAGGTACCTATAATATATATTTGCACCTTAACATCTCGTATGCTTATCGTATGCTGTATAACTTTCTTGTGGATAGGATAGGTACTAAAAATATTGTTGTATAGGTATTTATCATACTAATTCGATTGCTTAATGAGGGTAATAGACGATTCAACCACAGGATGGTGATAACATATGGATCTGTGATATAAAATAAAATGAATAGATTTTTTTTATCAAGAATCATAGTTTGATTTAGTTATGCTATAATGCTGTATCCAAGTTCAAATTTTATAATAACTACCGTAAGAATGCTAATCTAAACAGATTCAAAGTGTATGATTACACTGGTAAATTAAATAATTCGTGTTATTTCTGAGTATTCCAACGACTTGTAATTACACGAGTGGTTCTCAAGGAAATCATTAGTGCAATTCTGTTCTTTTTTGACAGCTGACGACGACGACGTCCGTCGTCGCGGTCTATTCTCTATACATTCGTAGTGCGGTGCTACATTTTTCAATTGGTCAATTAATTAATGTTTAATTTTAGGAAGCTCCTATTAAGGTCGTATTATGTATCCATTATAAAAAAAACCTGTCACTTTGTGGATCACTTTCATTTATGATAGTTTCTGTGTAATGTTATGATATTTGAAGTAAGTATGTTTTATTACAAATTATTTATTATAAATCCAAGACTGTTCTTTGTCGAAATCAGTCAAAAACAAAGGCCCAGTTCAGCAGAGGACATCTCGTGACAGAATATGATGATGATACTAATTTTATAGTGGTTACAGAGTTGGTATACATATTTCAGATATCTGCAGCTCGGATAAGTCATATTATGGGCATCCTTAAATCAGCCAATGATGAAGATATCTTGGAAAAACGTCGTCAAGCTCAACAGTTGAGACTTTTGGCGAGTAATTCTTTAACTATTCTTGTTGAAATAAACATTGATTAAATTGTGCACAGCACTACAAAGTCAATGCATTTTTATTTACTGGAAATGCTAAAATTCTTCCAAATTCTATATAGAAGTCTTTGATATCTGGCTTATTTTTATTATTCCTTATAAAAAAATACCTCGTCAATTTAGTAGTATGTACTTACATACGAGTATGTTATTAAACATTATTCGTGAAAAAATGTTAATTGTTTCAATATTTTCAAAATATGGGCGCTATATCTAGCTTTCTTTTTGTGAAGTTTAAGTCGTAATATTAAGATAAAGTTAAACCAATGAATAGCCTTCATATTAAACCTTTAAAATTGGTATATTCAGTACATTAAAGTTTTACTAAAATATGAAATAAAATTAGCCTTTATCTAGTTTCCATATCATAAGTTTGCTTAGCTTGGGATTACGACTCAGATCATTAAAATAAATGAAATCCACTCGCAGAGCGCAGTTGATGTTTACAATACACCTTCCAGCCCATTTTAATTCTTTTGACCTATTCAAGTATTCAATTGTTTCGACATGCAATAGTCCGGGAGGTACTGATGCATTTTAGGTAGTATTAATACGCCGATCGATGGCCATCTTTTTCAATAGATCTTGAATGACTAATATGTGAACCACGCATCAGCGATGCACCCGCGGTGGGTTTAGGATTGGAAGGTTACGGCAGGGGTAAACTTTTTTTTTTACAAATTCATGCGAGCAGCTGACGCGTGTTCCCCCCTCCACCATGCAGCAGACGATTTTTTTCAGCTCAGTATTATGTCAAATACTTATGAAACAAGTTTGAGCCGGCGTACTATGTCTTTTTTTTTACTGGGAGTGGCTGATGACGGATGTAGAAGACTTGAGCACTTACTTGAGCAGACGGTCGGTTCACTTATTAGTCATATAAGATCAAACTTTACCAATTACAATTGAACACATAAATGAAGTTAAGACAGGGAATGAAAGTAACATACGAAAAAACACGCTAATTCTTAAAAAAAGAAAAATCATCATACTCACTGACGAAACTGGAAGAAATCTATCTAATTATATTAACATTAGCGGCCAATCAAATGAACAGATATTAACTTTGAGCAAACCTGGCGCTAATTTCCAATCAGTGCTGGAAAATTTTAAGGAAATAACCTGCAACCTTAGTGAAGAGGACACCGTCTGTATTCTATTGGGTAACTATCATAAATTCGATCACGAGATGAAGTCATATACTGCCCTTTTAAATAAACTATTGAATGATCAACCTTGCTACAAAACAATAATCTCAAGCTTTCAATATAATGGCTATGACAACGATGACATATTTTCAATAAATAAGAATCTCCATAAAATAGCGACATTTCATGCAAACGTAGAATACTTAGAACTTAATTCATGCTCAGATAATTGCAAAATGAACAAACCCAGCATATCGAGAGCAATCCTTAACAGGGCGAGAGCACAGGATAAGTTCTCACCATTAACGTTTATAAATTGCACAAATGAAACTAATGAAGACAAATCGGATTTTTCTATAGTCAACAGTCTAAAGAGAAATGTATAAAAACAGGATTAAATATTAGAATAATGCATCAGAATTGTAGGAGTATTGGGAATAAATGTATGACTTTGCAAATATTAACTGATAAATATAATCCAAGTGTCTTAATAGCAACAGAAACGTGGCTAACTCCCAGTGATGCTAGTACTGTTAGTCTAACCGGCTACACACACGCAAATCACTTTATTAAACGCCGTTTTATACATGGTGGCGTTTCGATATTTACCCGAAATGATATTAAATTTAAAACTTGCCCAGATATAGATAAATTGTCAGTTGAGTATCACTGTGAGTTGACCGCTGTCGAAATAAATACCAAACATGAAATATTATTAATAATAGGCTTATACAGAACAGGTAAAGGTAACTTTGATTTGTTAAAGCAAACTTTATATAAACTTTTTGATTTACTGCACAGTGTACCTAATAAAAGAGTGTTAATATTTGGCGATTGGAATGTAGATTTTTTAACGGAAACAAAGAAAAAGATAGAACTTGTGGAGCTTATGGCAATGTATGGACTACAAAACATAATTAATTTTCCAACTAGGATTGACGGAGATTCCAAGACCTCGATTGATTTTCTGATCACAGACAACCGAATACATGTCGACGTTTGCTCAATAGTGGAGGGGATTTCAGACCATGACGGTCAAATGGCACAGTTAGTAATGCAACATCATATCCTAAACTGCAACACTTTCACCGAAACCAGGTTTTTCTGTAAACATAAAATTGTTGAGTTTCGCGAGGCGATGATATCCTACGACTGGAATAAAATTTTTAGTCACTATGATAGTGAGACATTTGGTATTTTTTACAATAAGTTTGGCAAATTAACGCACACTTTCCACTTAAACAAATAAAACTACGAAACAAACAGCAGTCCAATCTACTGAAAACATCTTGGGTCACCAATGATATTAAGAAATTGCAACAAGATATACAGGACTTACTGGAATTGCAAAGGCAGTTCCCTGAAATTAATTTTCAAGATACGATAGTTGCTAAGAAACACAAACGAGACAGTAATATCGTTACCAGTAAAAACAGTTATGTCGAAAATAGAATAAAATGTTCAAAAAATCCGAAAAAAGAAGTATGGAATATTATTAA
This sequence comes from Polyploca ridens, assembly GCA_951394255.1. Lineage (NCBI taxonomy): Eukaryota > Metazoa > Arthropoda > Insecta > Lepidoptera > Drepanidae > Polyploca > Polyploca ridens. Next base: position 7,497,769 of record OX596251.1, on the reverse strand, counting down.
AGAAGAGACTAATAAAACAATAATACATTGGAACTGGGATTTAATAAATGCTCAAACAAGTGAGCCAATCCCAAAGAAAGACATAGCTGAAAATATAAATAGGTTCTTTATAAGTATTGGTACGACTTTGGCAGTTTCAAATTGTCCTGATTATAATAATGCAATTCTATACCTTGGCAACGTAAATCCCAAACCTAATTTTGAATTTGACTTAATAAATGCCGATAAATTAATCAATATAGTTAGAAATAAAATTGCTAATTCGTATACTAAAGATATTTATGATATATCAGGTAACTTCATGTATCAAATTACCCCTACATTATGTGATCATTTAACATTTTTAATAAATAACATCCTCATATCTGACATAGTCCCGAAACCACTTAAGCAAACTCGTATCTGTCCAATATACAAAGGCAAAGGAGATAAAAATAACATTGAAAATTATAGACCTATTACTATTGTTCCCACCATATCTAAAGTTTTGGAGCATGTGATGTCTGAGAGTTTGATGAATTACCTTGAAAGCAATAGCCTTTTATCTGATGCTCAACATGCCTACAGAGCAGGCCGATCTACTGTTTCAGCAACTCGGCGTTTCTTAGAAAGCGTAATCGACGGACTTGAAAACAAGAAAAAAGTTGCAAGCATATTTATAGACCTCTCCAAAGCTTTTGACTCAGTCGACCATGGACTGCTCCTTAAGAAATTAGCATTCTATGGAATAGATGGTAACCAATTACAACTAATGAAATCTTTTCTAACAAACAGAACTCAAACAGTGAAAGTCAAAATAGATGGACAAACACATACATCCAGTACACAAGAAACTGCGATAGGCGTTCCTCAGGGTTCAGCCCTAGGAAATACACTTTTTATAGTGTTCCTTAATGATATAGCTAAGCTCAAAAGTCATGGTGATATTATACTTTATGCCGACGATACAACGATCGTCTTATGCGCGGACACTCAAGAAACTTTAATTAAATATATTGCAGAGACTATTACAAAATTAGAGGATTGGTTTAAAACTAACGGTCTAAAATTAAATACAACCAAAACCAGTTTTATGTTTTTCAACCCTCAACACACAAAAACAGTAAACACCCCTGTTCCACTAAGTAACGGCGAAATATACCTAAGTGTTTCCCATGTTAAACTACTGGGATTTGAGATAGAACCAAACCTTTCATGGAAAAAACATATAAATGAAGTTTGTGCAAGAATGTCAAGTGGAATATATGCTCTTAAACAAATTAAACCGATAGTATCTAACGATTGTCTTTGTGAAATTTACTATGCCTATGTTCATTCAATTATGATCTATGGAATAATAGTATGGGGATACTCGACTGATTTTGAACGAGTGCTTAAAATGCAAAAAAGAGCCATACGCGTATTAGTTAATGCCAAGTACAGAGACTCGTGTAGAGAACACTTCAAAGATCTGGGAATCCTTACCTCGGTTTCTGTTTACATACTAGAGGTAATAATGAATATTAAAAGAAACATAAGTCATTTTACAAAAAAAGGCGATGCAACATCCAGAAGCATTCGTAATAAGGATGATCTACTAACACTCCCTGTAAGACATTCAATAACGAGTAAATTACCTAATGTCATAGGGGTTAAACTCTACAATAAGTTGCCTGCTACAGTTAAAAATATAACGAATTTAAATATTTTCCGGAACTCAGTTAAATCGCTCTTATTAGGTAGCACACTGTACAGCATTAAAGAATTTCTTTCAAAAGACTATAGCAATATATCATAATCTTAGTTAATTTATCATTATTTTAATACATCGATATTGTGCGTTTGCTGGTTTATTTTAAATGCTTTTTATAGTTGAGACTCATGTTCTATTTCTGATTTAATGTTTGTACCTATTTCTGACGAAGCCCCTCTACAGCTGAAATGATATATGGTGTTTTTTGCTGATTCAATGTTATTATTTAAATTAAGAAAATCAATGAATGTCAATAGTTTATTATTATAATTATATTAAGTAATTTAGAGTTTGTTAACTGACATTTCAAAACTAGCACATTATAGTTTTAAGTCATCACTTTATACTGTATATGTTGCAATTTTTGAATAAACTATATTCTATTCTATTCTATTCAACTATACATTTCAACGTCAGCCGGCTTACTATGACTTTTGTGTTTGTAACGCTACCTCCCGGACTAACCGTCACAACGGAGTCGTCGTCGGTTGCTGTCAAAAACGTTTCAGAATACCAAAGCATATCTCGATAGCTCAAGCCATCGTATGGTTTTATTCATCATTGAGTTATTTTAAGCATTTTATTTCACGTAACGAATACGTGAAATATCTAAACTAAACGAACTACCAGTTTTGATTGAAAACACATTTATTTTGAAGTGAAAAACCGTCCAAATATAAGTCGGTATCGCGCACGGATAATTTATTTATTTTATGCCCCTGTAACTCAACCTGCAATTTCGAAAAACTTGAATTTGTAGAACTCTATCAGAACTTGGTTTAAGAATTAGAAGCCTAGGACAGACACACACACTAGGACGGACAGTCGGAGAGAACTACCACAACTGCCACAACAACAGGGTTTCGTTTGGCCCCTTTCAGTATTGCCCCCTTACCATCGACTTTTGCGATTCAACTCAATCTGTGTGTAAAAATACGTCGGACAGAATGTATGGAAAAAAGTTATACATTTTACCGTAAAAATTACGGCGATACCTATAACTGCTGGTATATGTATAATATAGCTCGCTATAGTATTTTGGTAATATTTTAAAGTAAGTAAAGCCCATCACACACGTTACTATAATATATATTAATATGCCGAGCTATAATATAAATTACAATACCGGTTGGTGAAGTCATATATATTATTGCTGCATGTGCGGTCACTCAAGTATTGGAAGTATTCCCATTTGCGCACCGATTTTTTGAGCACCGATTTGTTGAGCACCGATCCTATTCCCTTTTCAGCACCGATTGATATTTTGGATCGGTGCTCAAATGGGAACAAAAATTAAATACGAAATCATTCCCTTTTGAGCACCGACGGTTTTGTAGCTTCTAGTGTTGTGGTGTTTAATAAAACGTATCGATAAAAATTAACAGTTTTATTATACAAAGTATTATCGTTAGAGTACCTATTTATACAGCATCAAAACTATTCCGCTTTGAGTACTGATCGATATGTTAAGTTGTTTGTCAATTGCTGAAAAAACTATACTTACTGTTGATATTACCTAGTAATAATAATAAATTAATAATAAATTTATTTTCAAATAGGTTATATATTTTTGGAATCTCCTTTTAAGCAAAGATTAGCTTATGTTAGAAAACCTAGTTACTGATAAAACATAAAGTACTCTCCATTTTACTTATATTAAATCTCTCTCTAAATACCTCCAAAAATGTATACTAATGAAAAAATGGTACCAGGATAGCATAAGCTCGAAGGAGCTCTCTCCAAATTTAAAAAACAAAACCTGGTACCATTTTTTCATAAGTAAATAATAAGTATATATTTTTTGGAAAGAATATATAATGGCCCTGATTCTGTTGTTCACAACTAAACTAATTTTAATCTCACTATGTCTCTTTCTAACAAAGAACATAAGAAAAGGATGTAAGAAATTTACTCCTGTCAAATTAGTCCAATGCTTGTTTCAATATAAATTTAGTCACCATCTATCGCGATTACGCCTAAATACACGCAAAATAAGAAATTAAAGATTAATTTGACAACTTAAAATATGTTCTATCCTTTTTCAATAATGTTTGTAAGAAAGAGATGAGATGTGACTAAAATTAGTTTAGTGCGATTTACAATAACAGAATCGGCACCAATATTTGTTGTTTTGTAACTAGGGAGAGCTCCTTCAAGGTTCTGTTATACTGGTACTATTTGAAACTGTGGTGTTTAAATAAAATATATCAATAAGAATTTTGTTTTATTTTACAGAATGTTATAATTTAGTATGAATTCGAAATTTAATTGTTTATTATCAATTATAGATGAATATTAATGATTTATTACTTTCCTAGACTTAAATTTTCTCAATTCGAACAAAACACAAACAATACAAGTCATCCACTTAGGTAAGACAATCTGTGATGATTTTAGAGCATCAGGTAATGTTTTAAATTATACTAGTATGACAGAAGTTTGAAGGAGCTCTCTCTAGTTTTTTTTTATATTACTTAGGTAGCGAACAAGCATACGGCCCGCCTGATGGTAAGCGGTTACCGTAGCCTATGGACGCTTGCAACACCAGGGGAGTCACTCGCGCGTTGCCGACCCTGCAGAAAAGGTCTTCACACCCTTTTTGAAGAACCCCATGCTGTACTCCATTGGGAAAACCACGACAGGGAGCTCATTCCACAATCTGAGCGTCCGCGGAAGGAAGTTATACGAGAAGTCTCTAGTTAAAAAAACCAACATATATATTCTTTAAACATATGAAAAAGGAGAGAGCTCCTTTGAGCTTATGTTATATTGGTACAATTTAAAATATTAGCTGATGCTCTAGAATCGGTGCTCTATTTTATTGAATTTCCCCAATCTTAATATATAAAATGATAAACTGATTGTTGATATATCAGCCCACAGCCCAAACCGCTGGACCTAGAGATTAAAAATTTTGCACAAAGATACCTTATATAGTGGAGGCATCCACTAAGGAAGGATTTTTGGAAATTCCACCCCTAAGAGGGTAAAATAGGGGATGACAGTTTGTATGCAAGTCCGTCAGTTTTGAAGTTAGGATCTTCAAATTTTGTGTTTAGGCTGACGATTGAAAATTAATGTGTAGTTATCTCAGCGTTTGTGATAATTCCACCACCGAAGGGAGGAAAAGGGGGATGAAGTTGGGTATGCAAGTCCTTCAATTTCAAAGTAAACTTCACTAAATGTATTATTATACGGTGTAGGCATCCACTAAGGAAGGATTTTTGGAAATTCCACCCCTAAGGTGGTAAAATAAGGGATGAAAGTTTGTATGCAAGTTCGTCAGTTTTGAAGTTAGGATCTTCAAATTTTGTATTTAGGCTGACGATTGAAAATTAATATAAAGTTATCTCAGCGTTTGTGATAATTCCACCACCGAAGGACGGAAAAGGGGGATGAAGTTGTGTATGCAAGTCCTTCAATTTCAAAGTAAAATTCACTAAATGTGTTATTATACTGCGTAGGCATCCACTAAGGAAGGATTTTTGGAAATTCCACCCCTAACAGGGTAAAAGAAGGGATGAAAGTTTGTATGCAAGTCCATCAGTTTTGAAGTTAGGATCTTCAAATTTTGTGTTTAGGCTGACGATTGAAAATTAATGTATAGTTATCTCAGCGTTTGTGATTATTCCACCACCGAAGGGAGGAAAAGGGGGATGAAGTTGTGTATGCAAGTCCTTCAATTTCAAAGTAAACTACACTAAATTTAATATTATACAGTGTAGGTATTCAGCAAGGAAGGATTTTTGGAAATTCCACTCCTAGGGGGGTAAAATAGGGGATGAAAGTTTGTATGAAAGTTCGTCAGTTTTGAAGTAAGGATCTTCAAATTTTGTGTTTAGGCTAACGATTGAAAATTAATTTATACATGTTTCAGCTTATTTGACCATTCCACCCCCGACAGGGTGAAAAGGTATGGGATGTATGTAAGTCATTCAGTTTCAAAGTAAACGTCACTTAATATATTATTACACAGTGTAGGCAACCACTAAGGATTTTTGGATATTCCATCCTTAATGGGGTAAAATAGGGGATGCAAGTTTATATGAAAGTCCATCAGTTTCAAAGTTAGGACCTTAAAATTTTGTGTTTAGGTTGACGATTGAAAATTAATTTATATGTGCCTCAACGTCTTTGATAATTCCCATCCCGAAAGGGTAAAAAGGGGGATGAATTTGTGTATGGAAGTACACTAAATTTATTATTTAAGCTTATGGTTATAAACTAAAGCAACGAATATCGGTGTTGTTGGAATTAGAACCCTTAAGGAGTGAAAAGGGGGATTAAATTTAGTATATGAAGTTCTTTATTTTCGGAGAGAAAATTTCAAAATTTATTATTTCGGCTTATGGTATTGGCGTATTGAAATGACTCGCCGAAACAACATCAGGAAAAAGAGAGGAATCGGTATTAAAACAAAGATCCGGTTAATACGAGCATTGGTATTCCTCATTTTCATGTATGGAGTGGAAGCGTGGACTATACTGGCCCGAGAAAGAAAAAGGATTGATGCATTCGAGATGTGGTGCTGGAGACGGATGTTGGAAATACCTTGGACCGCTAAACGCAACAATTCATCAATCCTATCGCAGCTCCAAATTAAAACACCACCATATGCCACCAACGTATTTTTTCGTATTTCGGCCACATGGTGCGCAAAGTAAGTGCCTTACTAGGGCCTAAACTGAATAAATGACTTTTTGATTTTGATTTTGAAAGGCGATGAAAGTTTGGAAATCTGATCATAATGGAACACGGAAGGAAAACGACTACGTGGTCGTTCACCAACAAGATGGTCCGATCAAGTAAAAGACTCATCGTCCTCCAAGTTTTACAGAAACCAGAAGACAGAAACCATGCATAGAGGCAGATCATTCGCTCTAGAAGTAAACCCGATGTTGACCACGATCCTCAGACATGAGGGAAAGAGAGATAATGCCTCCAAAATTGTGCTGTAGAATTAGACTACAAGTAACAGCTCTCCGCCGCAATGTTATTGAGGCCAAAATATTTACTGGTTCTGCCAGAGGAGAAACAGTCTTCTTGCCGCGTATACCATTGATCCCAAATCACCTTCCGTTTGAATTTAAAAGATAACAGTTCCTAATTAAGGTAATAGGTTCCTGTAGTCACAGGGAAAAACTCTGAAATTAGCTAGAGTTGATTTGCGGCAGGACTGTTTCAGTTTTATGTGGCATCCTCGCATATGAGCTTTTAATCTACCTGAACTTTTGTCAATATCACACGTAGTGGCGGACAATAGCCATAAACAAAGCTCTATATTGTTACAATGATTCATATCTAGAAAAAAGAAATAATCTACGCGGACGAAGTCGCGGGCTATAAAGCTAGTATTCAATAAAATAACGTAAGTAAATGACACTATTTTTTCATAAGTATACATTTTTGGACCTATACCTACCGTATTTAGAGAGAGATTAAAACACCACAACACTAGAAGCTACAAATCCGTCGGTGCTCAAAAGGGAATGATTTCGAATTAAATTTTTGTTCCCATTTGAGCACCGATCCAAAATATGAATCGGTGCTGAAAAGGGAATAGGATCGGTGCTCAAAAAATCGGTGCGCAAATGGGAATACTTCAAGTATTGAAAATATATCGTAATATGCCTTGCCATGATTTATATTAATATCACATAATATAATATTATAGCTACGTCTGTGATGGGCTTAAGTAAATAAATATTGTTATATGTGCGTATATACTACAGAGGTAGTTGATTCGGGTTAACGAAGTGTTCGGTGAAAATAAAATGTTAATTTTTACAAGCTTTTATTTTACTCATTTGATTGATTACGTACATATTTTCTGTATTTTGTTAGGGTAGTTCTTTCGTATGAATTAGCTTCGCATGCTTGGCTAGTTATTGTGACTACCTACTTTGAATTATTAAACAAAATATACTAAACATCATGAACTATAGATCTCTTGGTATTTACGTCGCGCGCTGGTTAAAAATATAATTCACCCTTGGTAGAGAAAAATGTATATTGAAAAATATATACATTAGTACCTAATTTTTAAGCTTTCAAGATTTAATTTTGAGCTGTGCGCGAATAGACCCGATACATTAATATTCATTATCCCTTATATCAGCCTATAATGTCCCACTGCTGAGCACAGGCCTCCTTTCACAAATGAGGGTGAAAGGGAATGGGCAATACTCCACCACGCGTGTCCACTGCGGATCGGTGGAGGTAGGCTAGTGGTCCACCTACTGTTGAAATTTTTCAAGCCGCCCAGGAGGCATCCAACTAGCTTCATCCAACGACTATCACAATTAAGTGATAATCGGGACCAACGGCTTTAAGTGCCTTCCGAAGCACGGAAACGCTTAATTTGAAATACCACTAGGCGGTCACCCATCCAGGTAAAGACCACGATGGTGGCAGCTTAACTTTGCCGATCGATTAAGAACGGCTAATCATGCTACACCATGAGCGCTTCATTTAACATAACATTACAATATATAAATCAATCTCATATAGATCATTTCGTAAGCAAATTTTACCTGTGGTAGCTATGCAAAGCTTTGAGGTCTTTGCTTCATTATTAGTAAAGAAATAAGAGTCTAAATGTTAACCGATAACGGTCCGTAAATGATAAGAATCGGCCATTAGTCAAACAAAATTGACCTCACCACACACACTTTTTCAGGCTTTTATCAAAAGGCAAAGATAAGATAATATCATAGACAAAATAAGATTAATTTAAAGCAAAGCGAATCATTCACGTTGTATTTTTTTTATTCAAAACAAAAGTATTATCTATTTTGTGCTAAAAGTAACATTTCTATTACATAATGCAACATGAACTTTCATACTGTGAATAAAATATTTATAAGCTTCTTAGGGCTAAGTGGTCTAAGTGCATCTGCATTCTCAGTTTGTAAGCACCTCACGCCAGTTACATTATTATCAATTAGTTTTTTTTAAATACATATTATCATCGGAGATCTAAGTGAATATACTTATCATTATTTTCGTTGATTATCATATTAAAAAACTGACTACATTTAAACAAAACATTTTATGTCCTTAAAAACTAAATATCTATATTAAATCGTCAACGTACAGCAGCGTCTTGTCTTTATTTACTGGTGTACAGACGGCAACACATCAAGCTATACATTTCTAGTATAAGCTGATCTCGCATTGTATAGGATTTCCGTACAATTAGAGGTCAGCTTATATTGGAAATGTATAGCTTGATCTGTAGCCGTGTGTACATGGCTCTCATTGATTTGTACATAGCTCTCATAATTCGACAAACCAAAAAAACTGTAGAAATATCCGTATTAGCAATTCCCCTTGGGATGTTCCTGAAATATTGTTTAATTTACCACTATTTAACAAGGCACAAGCGATTTTAATGTGATCTATATTGAAATTTATCTCATTAGCTAAAGAGAACAATATTCTTATGGGAGAATACTCGACTAATGTGGGAAAGGTCTCATTGTAATCAGTTCCGCGTTTTTGTGTATTTACAAAGCACGTTCAGTTGCCAGGAGAAATCCTTGCGATTTGTACTTTTATTGTCAATGTTCCGTAGCATCATATTTAGGCATAGCTAATCTGCCATCATTGATCCACTATTTTCTAAACACCATTCGTGATTTGCGATTCACACTTATACTGCAAAGCACGCCACTCTGTCGCATCTGAACACGATATAGTTTCCTCATAACTAGATGGTTCTTCCAGGTTACTAACAAACATTTACAGTGCATATTAATCATTATCACATTACCTTAAAACTGGGTGAATACTTCGTACAGGGTGGACATTTTTCTCTGCCTCGGGTACCTTTGCTCCCGTCACTTAGTCCCCATGAACAATTGCGTCTGGGAATATTGAAGTAACAGATTCGTAGAATCCGAATGGCGGCTGTGAAGTGCGCTGCGAGCCGGCTTTGCGCATGTACAGTCATCTCGAATGTACTGCATATCTTCGGGCTCCAAAGAATAAGCGCTGGCGCCAAAAACTTTCAATCGACTGAGATCTACCATAAATCCTGCTCACAAACTCAGGAATTTGTCCAGAAAAGCCATTGTATCAATGTTTTTTGTCAATGATTTTGTCTTGAAAATTAATATCAAGTGAAACAATATTGAAAAATTAACCTTAAATCATACTCATGGTCAATTCAGGAGGATGATGAGGTTATAAACGATTAAAGCGCCACCATGTTTCAGCAATAACTACGGCATTACTCAAGTTTTCACGAAACTGAGTCATTTCAAGATGATATACAAATGAATATTCGATATGAATCCATTGCTATTTTTGACGGAATTTATTTTTGTTACAGGTAAAAATGTTGTGATGACTTTGGCAAAGCCAATACGCCATGGAAAACGAAGAAATATTTATACTGAACATAACAAACGTGACCGATCACGCGGTCGCTTATGATGAGCCTTATAACTTCGACCTTATAATGCCCCTCACGGTCATATACGCCATAATATTCTTCGCCGGGATCCTCGGAAATGTCAGCACTTGTGTGGTCATAGCGCGCAACCGCTCTATGCACACCGCCACCAACTTCTATCTCTTCAGCCTCGCGATCTCAGATCTTATACTTTTGGTCTGCGGACTACCTCTCGAGCTCCATCGCCTCTGGAACCCCATTACGTATCCTCTCGGTGAGGCGTTTTGCATCACCATAGGCCTAGCATCAGAAACTTCAGCAAACGCTACAGTACTTACCATAACAGCATTTACCGTAGAAAGGTATATAGCTATTTGTCGACCGTTTATGTCGCATACGATGTCGAAGCTATCTAGAGCGGTTAGATTTATCATCGCAATATGGGTGTGCGCATTGTGTACAGCTGCGCCTCAAGCTATGCAATTCGGGATAGTCTCCTTCGTGGAAAACGGTCAGAACGTGAGTGCGTGTACAGTCATAGGTCAGGGAGTGCACCAAGTGTTTGTGATATCTGGTTTTATATTTTTCGTAGTGCCGATGTCAGTGATATCTGTGTTGTACGCGTTAATAGGTGTGAAGTTGCGCACGAGTCGAGTGTTGCACCCGGTGAAGAAACTGTCAGTGGACAGCAATGAAAGGTCCAGTGGACACTCACAGTACAGGAATGGCGCATCGCAAAGAAGAGTTATTAGAATGCTCGGTAAGTTTATTATTAGTTTCTGACCAATATCATAAATTTAATAAAGCGTTTTTTTATGGTTTTATGCCGTTTCAAAATAAATAAAAGTTTTAATAGTGTATTTTAACAATCTGAGGTTGAAAATTACAAAACTACAAAAATTACAGACGGAAATAAATTGCTTAAAAGGAATGAGTAAATAAACGAGTTTGAATTAATAAATAAAAATGCAAATTAAGTTTTCTGAAGCCAACATTACATGCAACACGGATGGTTAAAGTTAATACTTCTTATTAAAATCTATTTATTGCCAACATGAGAAGCTGAACAGATCCAAATCAAAACACCACGATGTGAAATTTCTTCTCTTATTACTGATGAAGTTAATATGAAAAAAAGAACGTAAAGCATAAAAAGAACTCGCGCTCTCAGTGTTTCATACTATTACGTATTTAAAGCTATATAACTACTGTATATGTTGTATACTGCATGTTAAAAACAAATTACAGATTTTCGTTGTACATTTTAGCTCAAGCTTGAAAGTGCTCTTTAGATATACGTGGATAATACTGAAGTTTCTGAAACTGGCTACTTGTAATGCAAATATTTAAAGAAGTAATTAAGTACGATATTTGAGAGTGGAACACTCGCGTGATTGTCATTTGTTATTGCTTGTGGCATCGTTTTAATAATGTTAAGTAAGCCATAGATGCTACGGTCTACCGGAGAGGTTACCTGTGCAGGTTTACCTGTGCAGGTCGATAGCGTGTATGGGGACAGTCCGGTATACCGGAGCGCTCTTCAGTTCATTTCGCTATGGCATCGATTGACGACTACGACGACGCACTGGTCGTGAACAACCACTTTGAACAGACACTAGAAAACAACTAACGCGACCTGCGCAGGTGACATGAGTACAAGCACACACGCACAGGTACACCGTACGGTGTCAATCGAAAGAATTGATTTTCGATACTGTACCGGTTACCTGCGCAGGTTAAAAAAACTGCACAGCCCCCCTAAAAAGGAAGCTAAAGCAATATTGCTAACGCAATTCATTTTTTCGAATTCTCGGCAGATCCTACGTAATTTCAATATTTTTTGGTATACTAGTCACTCATTATATACAATTCAATTCAATAAAAGATTCGGAATTTATGAATTGCATAAGATCTGCCGTAAATTCGAAAAAATGAATTGCGTTAGCAATATTGCTTTAGCTTCCTTTTTAGGGGGGCAGTTCTATTGCCACTCACGCTCAGGTCTACCTGCGCAGGTAGACCTGTATGGTACACCGGAGCGTCTGTGGGCGCCATTATGTGGGTGTTAGCGAATATTTTCTAAAATTCTACCATGTTGCTCTTGTTCTCGTGTTAAGTGTTGAGAATGCAGAAACTTTCAGTATGACTTAAGTATTTTAAGTCAGTGAGTGGTACTTGGTCTATATAGGTATTTATATATATAGGTATAGGTATGTTCTACATCTACATCGATGGCCGGCTGCATCTATATTTATTCCGTTTAAACTAGATTTATAACCATCAAGCCGTGTGTAATAAAAAAGGCTCTGGCGTGACTTTTGGAAATTATATTAAACTTCGATTAAAATAAATATACCTAGGTAGGTATATTGATTTTTAATTCTCTTGTCATGCCTGACATTTGCGGTCCTATACGTTTTCGGGAAAACCAAACAACAAGCAGTTTTAATTCTCATATTGTATGACTATCATTACTCGGTCAAAATTATTGACGTGACGTTTTGGTGAAGTTACTTCATTGACAAGGAAAAATAAATGTAACTACGGAAATTAATTGAAATGATCAACTTTTCTGAGTGTTTGTGTCCATAAACGACATTGACGGGCCAGTTGGCGCAGTTGTTTAAGGTTCACCTTACGCGCCGCAGGTCGTGGGTTCGATTCCCACACGGGACATGCATTTGTGTGCATGAACATATCTGTATGTCCTGAGTCTGGGTGTAATTATGTATATTAAGTATGTATTTACAAACAAAAAGTAGTATATGTATTATATCAGTTATGGTTTCCATAGTACAAGCTCTGCTTAGTTTGGAGTCAGATGACCGTGGGTGAGGAATGCCCCAGGATATTAAAAAAAATAATCATGAAAGGAATACAAAATACGGAAAAACCCTGAGTAATTTGTTATTGCAATTATTATATTATGAAATATAAGTAAGTACCTATTGCAAAAATAAGTAGAACATGCTATTCTGAAATATTGATCAAAACCCATAGAGAACCCCATTGTTCAGAGATGTTTTTGTTACTTTTTTGACGTTAATTTTATAAATACTTAATAATTTATTTATTTATACAAGCCTACCACAGTTTGATGTACAATTATAAGGTGAAAATTAAGGTTAGCGTATTTTACAACATTTGATGAGGCTTCTGTCTCCCAAGCTAGAAATAAATCTGTAATATGGGAGACAGAGTTCCAAATAAGGGTTTTTATTAGGGATGGGCCGAATGTGGTTTGAACCGAATACGAACTTCGGCCGACCATTCGGTAAAAATGATAAATTCGGCCGAACTTCGGTTCAATTTCGCCGCGCTTTTTCGTCTTGTGACTTGTTTACGCACTTGCTGCAAATATTGCTAGATGTACCCGCCCGCACTCCGCGCTTCCCCGCGGGGCCGTTAGCCAGCTAAAACTGTTTTCAGGATTAGAAGATATCGGTGACAGTTCACATTTTCCGGTTCACTCATACTACTTGCGAGTAACTAATATAATATTTTACAAAAAAATATTTTAATTTCCATTTTATATCATTGCAAAAATACAATATATATCGCTATACATAACTAAGAAATAATTTCAGCACATTAATATAGCTTGATAATTTAAAAAATTAAGAAATAGGATATCCTTAAAATACTTGCTGCATGAAACGGAACATTTACCTGTAGTGATTGACAATGCTTGATCGACAGGGAAATTCAAAAAAGTATCGATATATGTTAAATCGATTATTTTTGAATAGGTTTATCAATATCGAAATATTTTTAATTACCAAAAAATTACGATATATCGGTACGATATCAAAGAGAGAGAGAATATTCTTACATTACTAGGTAAATATCAATTAACAAACATAATTTCACATAAATCCCGTAATAATTATCTGAAATTAAGAACAACGATAATAGTACAGTATGATACAAGTGTGCAAAGTTGGTAATTACACACGAGGTGGTATTAAGCAGTAAGACAGTGATAAGGAAATATAAAATGGTAAATAAAAGCACAAAAATGAAAATCGATTAGACTTTCTTTATTAACTGTCTCGATACAACAAAAAAATCGATTGGATATCGTTAAGGCGCATGACTATAACTGTCAAAAGTGAACTGTCACCGATATCTTCTAATCCTGAAAACAGTATAGTCATGTGTAAAGACGTCACCAGCTATTCACGTGCTATTGTTTAAATTACGCAAATTAAATTAATTGTTTTTACGTGATTTCTAAGGCTGGTTTGGTTAGTAAGAAGAGCGGTTTAATTTTGTGTTTTGTTTGATTAAGTAACCAAAGATTTTTGAGACTGGTAGTTAAAAAGACCAATTTAAGTTTTTTGTTTATCACGTATGATTACTTTTTCTAATTCAAATAAATTACTATGAGTATATCAGACTTATTTTATTTCACTGTTACTACAGATATGTTTTTTCATTAATTTCTATTATTATATTGCAAGTATATTTAGTGCAGAATGTTCGGCATTTTAACCGAAATTCGGCCGAATGGCGAAGTTATATAATGCCGAAGTTCGGTTAAACCGATTGTAAAACGAATTTCGGCCCATCCCTAGTTTTTATTTAAATAATAATAAATAGTTGCCTGTCTGTGTGTGTACGAATGAAATGTGATCAAGATATACGACTTATAATTTATTTCGTTTCCACTGTTGAACTCACGTTCAAATTCCATCTCGTGTAAATACTCGTAGGTGTACTTTGAGTTTTCGATCACAAAGTTCGACACATAACTCGACTATAGCTCATGAACTAGAAGTAAGAATAGAAGAGCTTGATAGTTTTCCTTGTAATTTCAGTCTAGCGCTGTAATTTTTTCAGATTTTGAGTACTACAGTTTTAGCTATAAGTGGTGAGGACACGTAACTTATGTGAAACGGACACTTTAGCCTCTTATATTTCGTATATGCTACTGTTTTTATAAATTCGAAAGTGAGTTTGTTAACTCTTGATGCCTCAATAAAAACAACAACCGTTCAGATATCTTGAACTAAAGGCTACTGAAAGAAGATCCTTAAGAACCCATATATAGCAATAATTCGTTTTCCTAAAAGTCTACGCCAAGGTTTTTAATCTTTTTCTATGGCGGTCCCGTAGGCCCAACTTACCATAATCCGCGGTCCTCTAAAAATCTCGTAAAAAGTACTTTTATATTTTTATTTGCTATTCTCACATGCGTCTATATTATTCACATAGGTACTCACATACTATACATGGTGACTTTTTAATCGTTTTAACGCAAATGTTGTTCAGACCATAGTCTACATTCTATAACATCAAATAAAAAAAAACGTCGTTGGTTTTTCTAAACCAACTACTTCTAGCGTTAAAACGATTAAAAAGTAACCGTGTTTATATAGTATATATATATATTATATATATATATATTATATATATATATATTATATATATATATATTATATATACATATCTACTTGTAGTATGTTTTTATGTTTTAGATAAATTGCTTTTAATTGTTATATTGGCCACGAGCCCCAGGTTGGGAAACCCTGGTCTACGCCTTCCTCATTTTTTTATACTACCAAGGCGCAGCCCCGGATCTACAATTTTTTTGGACCGGGGCAGAATCTTTTGGTTGCGCGCCCTCGTTTGAGATAAATCTGGCCGCTTTATAAAACCAGGTTTTTTTTAAACGTTATGATTTTGGCGCCCCCTCAAACAGCCGCCCGGGGCAGATGCCTCGGTTTGCCCCCCCATATATCCGGGACTGCCAAGTCGGTAAACAAGCATATACCCCGCCTGAAAGTAAGCGGTTACCGTCGCCACATGGACGCTTGCAAACACACGAGGCATCACTCAAGTGTTACCGATCCTTCCACCTCCCCAATGAACTCTGGCGACCTTACTCACGCGCTGGAACACAACTTAAAGTTATCTGCGGTATTATGTAAGGTGAAGGTACTTTTCCAGTCGAGCTGCTCTTTGAGCGAATAATCGCTATGCAATACATCTCTCTCATGTTTTAATGTAATAAAATAATACCAAATTTTGTATGCAGTTGCGGTGGCGCTATCTTTCTTCTTTTGCTGGGCGCCATTCCACGTGCAGAGGCTTCTAGCTATTTATGGAAAGAGCTTGGAGCACCCTTCAGATACTTTTTACTTGGTAAAGTATCATTATTTTCGTTTCAATAAATAAATCTACCTTGTATAGGTATATGTTTCCAGTTATGGAACTAGGTATTCATTATAAAAATCCGGGATAGAAATTGTACAACATTTGTTTTAAAATAAAATGTATATTCATTAAGCTGAGTCCACCATAATGAAATAAAATATCACGTTTCTATATTAATATTAAATCTACCTCATTTAACGTATAGGGTTACTGCTCCATTCACCTAAAATTAAAGGAAACACAAACAATAGCAACGTTATTTATTAATTTAATAAAGCCTCCGTTGGTCAAAATACCATGACAAAATAAAATGACCACAAATTCTCCGCGTTGAGGTTTCCATATTGGCATGTCTTAAGGCTACATGTATATTTAATTTTAATTAAATATTTATGAGATGCTGTTTCCTCCGCAGGCTTACATCGTGCTGACATTCCTGTCAGGTGTGCTGTATTTTCTATCAACGGCCATCAATCCTTTTCTCTACAGCATTATGTCAAATAAATTCAGAAATGCATTCAAGGTAAGTTTCTCAACATGTTTCAGAATCAAGAATTTCATCTTTTATTTAAGTATAACTAGTTTCGCAGTTTCACCCGCGATTCCGTGGGAATTGATTTTGGGAAAAAATATCCTATATTATGTGCCAACTTTCGTCCAAATCCGCTCATGCATTTATGCATGATTGAGACGTAAACATACCTACTAAATCAAAATTATAATATTAGAGAGATCATTTATTTTTCAATATAAAATTACATAAAATATAAAATTACAGCGACCCTTGCACTAAGCCTTGCTTGCGTGCGTTGCTTGCGCAGGAAATCAAGAAACGATGGTCATACATATTACGATAAACAATCCCAGAATACAAATAATGTAAAAGGTTTAATTAATCATCTACTTATTTTACGAACAATATTTATATCTGTGTTGATTCTCAAATAATTTTTTTGCGGCTTAGAACGTTTATTGCTTTTTCACTTAGCTTTTTGATATTATATTTATTGGGCAAAATTATATAATAAACAAATTCCAATAACATTCTTATGACTCTTCCCAGTTCTTGGTATTTTCGTTTATTTCGATGGCCCAGTAGAACGTGTAATAGCAATTCAGTGATATAGAACCATATTTTAATACATTTCCATATTTTTTGTTCTCGAGTATAACACACCACATGTTGAATTAAATTTACCAATTTTTTATTTCTAATATTTTTTTTTTAACTATATTTATTTACATCAAATATGTACAAATTACAATCTATATATAGAAAATTACTTCAAGTCTGCCACCAAGGTTCCCAGAAGGCTGGCAGCGGTTCCTCTTTGGATAGCCAAGCTGATGCGTTTGCGGAAAAAGCTCCCCGCCCTGCTGGTCTCCAGAGGCCTTGATCAATTTTGATTTGTATACCTATTTTATATTTTTATTTACGCTATTAACAAATATTTAGCCTACTTATAAGTTTGTGTGGCTGTTTCTTACTCAATCAAGATTTGATCGAATCACATAGAAAAGAATCCTTTAAATAGTATAAATGAAATATTACCCACATAAATCTCAATTATAAGTCTTTAAAATATAATTTAAATGTAGGTATACAAAAAATATACATTATCTCTTGCTACATGTAAATTAGTTTCCCAAAGAATAATATTATACCATTTTGAATACAACTTTTTATGTTCTAGTAATTAGTAGGCTCGTAAGTTAAGTTTCAAGGAGGCCCAGGTCATGATCCCATAAAATAAACACATTATGATTTCATTGTGAAACATAAATCTTTTAATTTTATTAAATATACGTAACCTACTATGTTCTTCATTTAGTTTTTTGTAAAGATATGTGTATTCAACAAGAGAAAGGTTTTTTTGTTATTGAAAAAAATGTAACGGATGACGAATAATATTTGTTTTGTAATCCTGTTGCTAATCACCTAATATATAATATAGTGCCCCTATTCAAACACAATTTCATATATGTATTGTTCCAAACTTTCTTAGTAGAATACATTCAAATTGATGTGCCAATCAATATAAATTTCGTTCAAATATTAGTTTTATTTTATTAATTTCGTATTCCATCATAAAAACTAATCCCCTTACTCATAAAACGTTATTTAACTAAAAAGCTGATTAAGTGGTCACCTAAATAACGTCAAATTGTTTGACAATGACAGCAAGGTGACGTTATTTATTTGACCATTTATTCAGTAGATTTAGTTAAATGGCGTTTATGAGTAAGGCCGTTAGTAGGTAAAAGTTACATCAAACTTAATATTTGACACATAAAAAAGGGCAGGGAATATTATAATATTAGATAGAGGTATCTACATATTAGGTCGACTGCAAGTCCAATTGAGCTGAACTACAAAGTAATGCTCACCACTTTAAGAATGGCGTACCACTCCATCAGAGAAACAGCAATTATTGGGAACGTTGTCTTCTGACAGCGACTTTTTTTATTTGAGGCAAATAAATGAATTTAATTTTGTAATTTTATACAGAAACTAGTAAAATGAAAAATAATCAGCTTACGCTCAAATTTAATGTTAAAATGGTTAAAACTAGCTGGTGCTTTTGAATATTTCTTCTCTCATATATCAGGATTTTCCCTGGTAAATTTCTACTGGGTTGTAAGTTAACTCATTTTATTAATTACTTGCTGCCCGGCGCAACTTCGTTCGCGTGGTGCTACCCTATCCTGTGGTGCTACCCTACCACCCTACCCTACCCTACATCGACTGCAGCGCTATCTGCCGGGCTGATTTGTGAATCTAATCATCCAGGGCGCCACCCAAATGCATACAAAAAAAACATTCAAGTCGGTCCAGCCGTTTAGGAGGAGTTCAGTGACATACACACGTGCAGAAGAATTTTATATATCAAGATAGGCTTCGAACCCGCGACCTCCGTCATGGCACTTGACGTCACTACCACTGTGCCATCATGCCCATTGTCAATAAGGCGATGGCCTTATGGATTAGATAGAATCCATAGTGTTAAATCAAAATTATAATGTGCAGTAATTATTTAATAACGATATTCCTGTAGCTTACATAATAATCAGCATTGCGTTAACGAGCGTATGTGGTTATTTTTGATCCAATGATTTTAATATGAGTCGTGTACTGGCATAAATAGATTGGATATGAAATACGTTGACAAAATAATTTAGTGTTTTGTTTTATAATAAACTTGTTGTCTCCCGCGGTTTCATCCAAGTTTCCGGGATAATAATGGCACACAATATAATGCAATCGTTTACATTGTAGATTATTGTGACAGAATTTTGAGAACACATCATAATTCCGAAGATTACTCCCTACATTCAAACTTCTCTTTATAATATTAATCTAGATATTGTTTATTCGTAGCGTGTAGATAAACGTGGATTTGTTTACTTACCTCCTTATTCATAATCACTTTTTAACTAAATCAGTGTAATAGTGTACCGCGTCTCAATCTTTCGATCACCAAATGTCACCTGTCAGATAAAAACTTCGGAATTATAGCACACTATGACACTGATTTAGTTAAAAAGCGATTATGAATAAGGGGGTTATTCTTTTGCCTCCGTACCTAATTTCTCAAGTTTTAATGCGTCATTCCTGGCGTGTTTGTGTTATATCCGATATACTTACATTTATGACACAAAAATAAAATTGCGTGCGTCATATTATATGTTATTTGGTTTAGGTCTACACGTCCACTATTGCAACACATCATCCGAAAGGGCATATAACTTTAATGGTCTCATAAACGGAACGAAACGACACAGGTGTTTTATAGCTTTCATTAAAAATAGGAGTTGGTTTAATACCGTGTCAGATTTAGATCAAAACATTATTATGTCTTAGGTTTATTGACAATTTTAAATAAGAAGGTTTAATAAATAAATGTAACCATGAGTATATAAAGTATAACATTACTTAGTCCAACGCTTTTCAGGTTTGGAAACAGAAAAACTGAGATAAATGATATTTAGGTATTATTTCTCAGTCAGTCCAAATCCAAACGATGCTCGTAACGATATACACTGTACAGAATGGAAATTGAAGATGTGTCATGTAGGGCAGCTACAAGGGCTGAAATACGCGAATATGGTCTAAGGATGCTATCCCTTTAGTTTTTGAGTTATTTCTATCGGCATTTACAGATTTTGAACAAACTGTAGTCACAGAGAATATGATTTTTCAAAGCAACAAAATCCCTTCTTTTCTCCCCCTTGTAGGATAAATTTCCGAAAATCCCTGCTGGTTGCCTACGTTATAAAAGGACAACTACTACAAACTTGAAATTTTGCACACAGGTTTGTGTGCAAAATTTCAAGTTTGTAGCCTCAGTGTAAGCCACTGCATCTTTGCGTCGATAATAATTTAAGTACAATCAAATTTCATATTTTTACGTCCAGTAAATTCCAAGGGTACATATAGAGGAACTTGACAACCATATAGCCTTTTAAGGAATTCCTCCAGGAGCAGGAAAGAACTTCCCGCCTGTAGGCACACATTAAAATAATTTAGTTATTTATGATTCCGAAGGGAATGTCGTCGGGTGGTCACAATCGCTGTGGCCGCGGTCAGAGGTTCCCCATAAATTTAAATAATATTTTATGTAAACAGCTTGCTCTAAGTTTCCTGGGCATGTTTAGGACAATAAGGTTTGAGAATTGGTTATTCAGATTGTGTTATTTACGTTACGAGTTATACAAATGGGACATTTAGAAAATTTACAAATTACTACTTCGATAATGAACGTTAAAAACAAAACATCATTGGAACCATATTGGAAACTTTAATAATTCATCCTGCTCATCTGTCTATACGTCTATCTGTGCCATTGTTTCGGAAAAATATTGGCACTATAATCATATTGTCGAATGTTTATTTTCTATAAACCGCTATACAATGTTGTAGTGTATTATTTGTTTGTATAATTGTGTTTTTGTTATGGCACACAGATGACATTAGCGACATGGTGCGGCCGAGGCGGACCGCGCATGGGTCGCACGTATAGCGCGTTGCTGGCGTCCCGGAGACAGCGAGCAGTTCCAGGGGTGGACGGAGTCGCGCGACCCCGGCGCCTGCGCAGGCTCTCCACGGCGACGACGCAGCTATACGACGCGCCGCCTCGTGCGCAGGTGAGGTTAGATCAAAACCCAACCTTCTATGGGAAACATGGGCAGAGGATTGTAACGCTTACTTGTACCATACATAAGGCACATCATACAAGGAAACTAATTTAATTAAATACCTACGCTATCAAATACACACTTGCTTCTATTATTTGTTTTTAACATTCTTTGCTACGACAATTTATTAAGATGTTAAATGGGTAATCAGGTAAAAAAATAAAAATAAAGTAATGGCTATACTTTATATGGATATACAGACAATCTTAAACGGCTATAATCGTCTTACTGGTGCATAAGATAGTTAATGTTAAAT
This sequence comes from Polyploca ridens, assembly GCA_951394255.1. Lineage (NCBI taxonomy): Eukaryota > Metazoa > Arthropoda > Insecta > Lepidoptera > Drepanidae > Polyploca > Polyploca ridens. The sequence goes on along the minus strand of OX596251.1, from coordinate 7,476,028 downwards.
TCGCGTCCCTAAAAATCTTATAGTTGTCCATGCAGATGTGATTAGAAGAAACATCACCTATTGATATCTAATCTTCGTCAAATATTGGAATAATCATCTATACTAGGAAATACGTAAACCATTTGAAACAATAAAAAAATACAATTTAAATCGTTTAAAAACTCAAATTGTTTGCCAGGAAATTGTAACAATCGTAAAATAAATAACACTTGGACATGCTTTATTTATTGCTGAATGCTGAGATAGACGATAGTGTACGTTTGTGAAAAATCCCAAGCGAAAACCGACTCATGATCGGAATGGTTAGAGTATACAATAACTATTCGGTAGGATACAATTATTATCGGATATTGTTTTTTTATAGGGATAGGGAAAAATAACATAACACATGGATTTAGAAGATTCTTTATGTTCGTTGATATAACAGTGATTACTTTGCTTCCTCTATTTGATTATTTTTAATTATACATTCCTAAATCATAAAATAATTTTCAGTTTTGAATCAGTGTTTATTCAGTTTTGAATCAACATACCTCTTCAATATTATCGGCCAATATAACAGATTTCATTGAACCTACAAGTGTAGTCACTTTGTTTGTTAATATACGGTAAGAGACAACTTTATGTGGTACTTAATAACTTTATCTGTTATACGTTCTACGGAACAATGATGGCTAAAGAACGGTGCACATCGAACGAGAGCCGGATCAGAATGTAAAAGATTTAGATGGCTGTGTGAAGATCGATTTATTGTGACCACCCTTTGAAACCGCCACCTTACCTACAGCCGTAAAATACCAAAGACAGCCCGGCTTACGTACGCGAGAGAACACATCAATGGGACTTTAGACCAATGGAGTAATGTCTTTTTTACCGACGAGACTATAATTTCTCTATTTGAACTAGATGGACACTACTGCGTTTACATCGAATCAAATTAAAAACTTATTTAACCGAAACACCATTTTGATGACTGATATATAATAATGTTCTGGTTAATTTGGCCAACGAACAGCACTGATTCTAACCCCATAGAGCACCTCGACGTCTTCGAGCAAGAAGCCACGTGAGAGGAATGCCTGGTTATATCTCAAGTTGATATCAATAAGTTGATATGGTCAATGATAACCGTTGTCAAGTAATAATTACAAGTATTAATGCCAAAAGAGTTGAGGTGGCAATGCGCACTATTGAACCTAATTAATTTGTTGTTAATAAAGCAAATTATGTCCTATTAGTTTGCTTATCATTATTAACTTGCCTGCCAGACTTGGATATTTAACAACGAAACGAGAAATAAAATACTGACAACCCAACGCGCTATGGAAAGAAGCATCTTGAACATAAAGCTTGTACGTAGTATATTATTTACTCTATGATAAACAAACAAAAGAATACATAAGAAAACCAAAGCTCTCGATGCGCTTCAACACGCACAGCGTCTAAAATGGAAATGGGCAGGACACTTAGCACGTTTAACGGATAAGAGGTGGACAAAACGTGTCACTTCTTGGTCAGGGCCACAGGGAAACAGAGGAAGAGGGCGCCTTAAGGAACGCTGGGCTGACGAGGTGAAAGATGCATCAAATGGATGGAGATAGCACTGGATAGGAACGAGTGGAAAGCGGAGGAGGCTTTTACCCAAAGAGGGCCCCTCTTTGGGTAAAAGCCTCCTCCGATTATCTGAGAAAAAATAGGATACATTTTAAGAATGTAACTACTATAATATTGGTTATTTACTAGATATGGCAATAAAGGCTTTTTTATTTATTTTATTTTATTAACTTGCCGGATTTTAAAACTCTCAAGTGTATGTGTATCATAAAGATAGCCAAAAAATATTTGTTTTTAGTACGTTAAATAACACGGCTAATATTTTCAAATATATTTTGTACTTTCCTGATAAGAAAAATACGTAATAAGATTCGGCCTGCTTTTACTAAGTATTTATAGATAAAAGATTTTTTTTTACATTATAATACCTATGTTAAGAGACGTATACATATAAGCAAAATTAATAATTCGCCGACCTAGACACTATGGTATAATTATATATAAACTTGAACATTTCGAAATGAATACTTGTTAGACAAGTTATACATTATTTCCTACCAAAGTCTGATATTAAGCTGCAATAAATTATCTAAAATATAATCTTGATGCTAAACTTTGAAGAGTCCGTGGCAAAGTTATTTAATTCATAATTTTATATTAAAAGTCATACGATCATAACATGAATTAATAAGATAACAAAAAAAAAAAATTACTAGTTTTGTAGCTTAGTAATGTTGCATGTTATTAATTATAATTTTAATTATGATATCATACTAACATCAAAAGCGCTCGTGGTGTAGCATATTAGCCGTTCTGAATCGATCGGCGAAGTTAAGCTGCCACGCATCGTGGCCGGTACCTGGATGGGTGACTGCCTAGTGGTATTTCAAATCGAGTGTTTCCGTGCTTCGGAAGGTACGTAAAGCTGTTGGTCCCGGTTATCACTTAAAGTTGGATGCCTACTAGGCGGCTTGAATAATTCCAACAGTACACCACCAGACTTTTTTTTTTTTTTTTTTTTTTTTTTTTTTTTGCGTGGGGAAATCCTCATAGGATACCCGACCGCCCTAGGGGGGAGCGGTCAGGTTATGCCGGACTTTTACCGGCTAAAACCCCACGGTGGTCGCCACCTGCGCTATAGAGAGGGGGGCGGGCTCTCGTGTCGAACGCGTACCTGCTCACCCCTCCAAGCGCGGCGCTTAGATAGCTCGTCCCGGGGGAGGTCTGACACCTCCCCCCAGCACCCTCGCTGTGCTATCGCACGATGAGTCGTGACCACGTCGACTCATCGTCCTCCTTGGTGTCGCTTCTGGGCGCGCAGAGCCCCCGCTCTGATTGCCCACGACCCAAAGGCCCCGTTTAGTCGCCTTTTACGACAGGCAGGGGAACACCGTAGCTGTTATTCTAAGCCCGAGCTACAGGGCAGGGGGGCCGCGACGAGGCACGTTTGCGCCCCGGCGGCTTCGCCTCCGGCTGGGATCGGCCCTCTCCCGATCCCGCTCAGCAGCCTCCTTCTGGACCATTACGGTCTCACAGAAGGAGGCTACGGCCCTCCACGCCGTATCCCCGCTCAGCATCGCCGACACGACTGCTGGCAGGGAGAGATTTCGTCCGATCTCTTGGACCAGGATCCGCCGCTCGGATTCCCACGCAGGGCACACTGCGAGCGTGTGCGATGCGGAATCCTGGTCGCTCCCACCGCAGTGGAAGCAGGCCGCCGTTGCCTCACGTCCGAGCCTATCGACCGATTGCTATCACAACCAAACTATGCAAGACTATAGAGCGTGTATTGAATCGGAGGCTCCTGGCATACCTTGAAGATAAGGAATTCCTATAAAATCGCCACTGGGAATCTTCTTGTGTATGCCACACATCTATGGAGTAAAGCCATTGTGAGATAGGATAAGCAATTGCTGTTTTCTTCGATATTTCTTAGGCTTTCGATAGGGTCTGGTAACGGCCGAGCCACATGTTTTGACTACGGTGTGTAGAGTTTGTGAAGTTAGGGCTTGTAGAGTTACGGCGTGTATAGTTGTAGGCTCTACATGAGATCCCATACCCATGCCCAGTGAGTATCTGTGTAAGTCTGTAGGTGAGTCGTCCACCTTCTCGCTGCATCCAGGCCTCGAAGACCGGCAGGACTGCTTCGACGACGCGTTTGTGCGCAAACCGCTCCTGGTGAAGCCTTGCGCGCCACGTCGCGAATGCGATAAGTCGCTCCTGCCGTTTGATCGCCTCTTCTGGGTCGCCTCCACCGCTCTGGCGGACGATGCGGATTCGGTCATAGACCCTCGCATCCATGTCCGCCAGAATATCCAGTGGCAGAAAGCGAGCCAGAATAGTTGCCGCCTCAAAGGATACGGTACGGTATCCCCGTACGATCCGTAGGGCCATCCTACGCTGGACGCTGTAGATTTTCGCTCTACAGCGACGGATGGCCAGCCTTTTCGCCCATACGGGCGCCCCGTAAAGGGCTACGGATCGTATGACCCCTGCATAGAGGCGGCGAACTTCCTCCCTCGGTCCCCCGAGATTAGGCAGCAGTCTGTGCATCGCACCCGCTACCCTCTCGATTCGGGGGACAAGGCGATCAAAATGCTCTTCAAAGCCCCAGCGACTGTCTAGGGTGAGGCCCAGGTACTTCATGTACCGCCCCACCCTGACTTCCGACTCACCCACTCGGACGCACGAGTCGGGTGGTTCCCTGCTTCTTGGCAGTTTGTGGAACCATAGCGCCTCGGTCTTGTGAGGCGCTATTTTCAGACCCAACTCATGGATTTTGGCAACGACGACCTCCACCCCAAGCTCGGCGAGCTGTTTGGTCCCCTCGAAGGAATCCCCACTGGCGACCACCAACGTGTCGTCTGCATAGCAAACGACATTTATGCCAGCGGGGAGATTGACACGCAGAACCGCATCGTACGCTAGGTTCCACAGCAACGGGCCTAACACCGACCCCTGTGGAACCCCACACGTGATCTCCCTCCGGATTCTCCTACCGTCTTGGTCCATGTACAAGATGTACCTGTCGTGCAAGTAGTCCCTGACTATATCTTGCAGGTAGGAGGGCACCTGATGGTGTGCCAGAGCCCCCCTGATTGCGTCCCAAGGCAGAGAGTTAAAGGCGTTGACGATATCGAGACTTATCGCCAACGCCACTTCACCCCGGGACACAGCCTGCTCCGACAGAGAGCGGACGCGCAAGACCGCATCTACGGTCGAACGCCCCCGTCGGAAGCCGAACTGGCTATCAGCCAGGTCGGGACCAACGCACGACAGATGCCCGTTGAGACGAGCGGCAACTATTCGTTCGAACAGCTTGCCCACCTCGTTGAACAGACATATGGGACGGTAAGCAGAGGGAGAATCTGCGGATCTGCCTTCCTTCTTCAAGAGGACCAAACTTGCCTCCTTCCAGGCCGTGGGGAACTTGGCATAACGGAGGCAGCTGTTGAACAATTGCCTCAGCCTGTCCCCCAGGGCAGCCAGACTCAACACCCACACCCGACCCGGTACACCGTCGGGTCCTGGTGCGGTGTTTCGGGCTTTCAAGCGGCCAACGGCTCGATCTAGCTCCTGTACGGTCACCCCCATCTCGTCATGCCACTCCCACGACGTCAGGGGGTGGACTAAGGGACTTGACCGGCCCGCCGGGAAGAGCGTGTTCACCACTCGATCCAGCAGACCCGGATCTAGGGTCTCCGTCAGGGGGGGCACCCATGGCCTGAGTTTACCCAAGACCATCTTATATGGGCGCCCCCACGGATCCTCGTTGAGTCCCTCCAGGAGCTCATCCCAGCACCGTTTTTTGGCGTCTGAGATGGCGATCTGCATCGCAACTGTAGCCGCTCGATATGCCCTATAAAGACTGGCTGTCTCCTCGGCAGGAGTCCGCCTGCGCCTCCGGGCTCTGGTGTACAGGCGGCGGCTCCGCAAGCAAACCGTGCGAATTTGCGCGATTTCTGCCGACCACCAGTACACCGCCCGGTGCTTGGGGCGACTGGACCGTGGCATTGATGCATCGCAAATTTGCGTCATCGTGCCGTGGAACCAGTTTGCTTCTCTTTCCGGATCGGACGGAATCTCTTCGGCGCTTTCTGGCCATGCCGTAACATTGGCGGCGGCTTCGAGCATATCTCGATCTAGCCGCTTGAGACACCAACGTTGCGGAGGGCTGCCTTCGTGGCGGCTGGTATTGCTGACGGGACGGCGGAATGCCACATCCATGAGGATATGGCGGTGGTCTGAAAGAGTGACCACCTCTTCTGCAACTCGCCATCCCGATAGCATCCGCATGGCAGCAGGAGTCGCCCATGTAAGGTCGACGATCGACTCCCCCTGCCAACGTACGCATGTGCTAACGGACCCCCGATTAACTAAATGGAGGTCCAGACCAGCCGCCCACTCCTGTATGGTCTCTCCCCTTGGACTGTTTCTGGGGTTCCCCCACGCCCTTGCGTGGGCATTGAAGTCCCCCAGAACAATCACTGGACGAGATGGGCATCTGCGGACGCAGTCAGCCACCTCATCCAGGTACTCCTCGTAGTCGGCGAGGGACCTATTGGGAGAGACGTAGCAGCCCACTATGGCCAGGGTGCCCCATTGCACTGCAACGAAGCCCTGTCCTCTACTCAATAGAGCACAGGGTGGAGCACCCTCTCCGCCCCCCCAGTATATAGCAACAGAGCCCAAGTCATCACCAAACCAGCGAGGATGGTCCGGGACGCTGTGGGGCTCTGCTACTACTGTCAGGGCAATCTGCCGCTCCACAATAGTCTGCATAAGCAGATGCTGAGCATTGCGGCAGTGGTTCAGATTGCCCTGGAGGATCTTGTGTGGGGGCGAGAATGTTAGGCCTCAACTACAACCTCCATTTCCGGGCCAGAACCCGGCTCTGCGGAAGATGCCGCGACCGTCTCTTTGCTGGGAGCCTGCTTGCTCTTTTTCTTCTTGGGTGGGGGACACCTTCTTCCCAGGCGATGATCTGAGGGAAGCCCCAGATCAGCGCACAAGGGACACTTGAGCGACTTTGCGGTGCAGTCGCGGGCTCTGTGGCCCACCTCGCTACAGGCGTAGCAGCGATTGCTTCGGTCTACGCCTGTGCTGCACCTGCATCCTACGTGTCCCTTTTCGAGGCATCGGAAGCAGTGTAAGGGCCTGGCTTCCAATGCCTCAACCCTCGCTGTCCCCCAACCTACTTGTATGCCCTTAGCAACAGTCAGTTTCTTAACTACTGCCAAGGGACAACGCACCCAGCATGTTCCCATCGTGGTAGGTGATCGACGGACTTCGCCCACCTTTACGTCGTCCGCCGAACATCCACCTGCCTCCGCAACTGCTGCTGCCACTTCTGGAGGAGTTATGGCATCATCGAGGTCCCGTAGTCTTATCTCACCCATCTTTACAGGACGGGCGATGCGTACTCCAAGGTCTACGAGGACCACCCTTAGTTTTGCGGCTAAGGCGTCAGCCTTGGCACCGCAATCAGGGCCATCCACCTCCATGAGAATGCCCCCGGTAACCGAACGTTTCAATCGGACGCAAGGGATGCCAAGGTCCTTGAGCTGGATCATGGCTTTGGCGTCCTTCGTCACTTGATCGTAGGTTACCGATGAGCCCTCCGGTACCGTCACAGTGACAGCAGCGGTTGTCGGGACCCTAGGAACCTTCTTTTTCTTACCTCGTTCCTTTGCCAGCTCAGCTGCAGGGGGAGGCTGCGTCGCAGCTGGTTTCTTCTTAGGGCGTCTAGCCATAGTTGACCAGGCCACACCTCCTTGAGTGGTGGCCTGCAATGCTGTAGTCACCAGTGGCTGGACAGGAGGCAGCTCCTCAACTGGGTGTTGGGAAGGGCGACTCTTCTTTTTGGAACTTTTCTTTTTTTTTTTTTGTTCCATTCCTGTCTGCGGCTGCGGCTGCGACTGCGATTGCAACTGCGGCTGCGAACGTGGTGGTGGCTGTAATTGTGGCTGTTGCTCATGCACCTGCCGTCTCCCCAGTGGGGGCCTAATGGCCCTTTCGGGGAAGATTTCCGCCCGGAAAGTAGCCAGTCTTGCATCAACAACCGCAGCAATTTGCTCAAGTAGCCGCCTCTCGCCACCCTCCATTATTGCTGCCGGTTTTGGAGCCAATCTAGTCGGTTCGATGGGCCGAGAGAGTGGAGCCGGCTGATCAGGCGAAGTAGGCCTAATGTTCAGGCCACTCGCGCTAGCAGCTGGAGGCCTACGGAGCAGGTTCAATTCTTCCGTAAGCTTGTCCACTTTATTGGCCAGACTGGAGAGCTGAGAACGCAGGACAGCGTTCTCTCTCTCCAGCCTGGACACGTTTTCATCAGTAGCGGTCCTGCTCGCCAGCTCCATAGCCGCGGCCTTGACCGTCCGCACCGCCACTCTAATCGAGCGGACGTATGTCTTTTTGAGGTTGCCGGAAAGGTCAGCAACCTTCTCAAGGTTCAGCAAATGCTGATCGATGCAGACGCCGAGCTCGGCATCTGCTTGTGATCGCATTCCCTGCGCCAAAACCTCGACACTTGGGAGGTCATTTTTCGCCCTCGTGTTTCTCGTCTTCACCGAGGAGTAAATGACGTCGTCCTCGGTATCGCCATCTTCAATTAGGTCCTCTTCCGCTTGTGAACCCGAAACAGCCCTCACCTTGGGCCCACGCGCTGCGTCCGCGTTTGTAGGCAGTGAGGGCCGTTTGCGGCCGCGGGATCTTCCTTCCTGGGACACATCTGATGTGACCGATGCGAGTGACATTACGGAGCCATCGGACTCGCCCCCGTCGCTCACATCGACCAGGTTGCGAGGCGTATTCGGGCGTCTAAAACACCCACGCCTGCCACGTGCCGAGACCACTGGTCCCCCCGGCACTACACCTCCTTTCTTTCTTGCTTCTGTTGGAGCAGAAATATTTGCGATAGAATCGCCATGCAGGTCTTTGCCCCCCCCAGATACGGTGGGGCAGCCCGGGCTAGGCCCGGGGGTGGATTCTCCGGCTATGCCGGTACCACCCTGGGGTAGATGTTTTTTTTGATCTGCCATTTATTGTTCTTTACTTTTTTGCGAGGGTGAGTTCCCTGTACCGAGCGCTAGGGACTGGACTCCCACCAGCCATTCATCCCATCGGCACGCTAGACCTTGGGATTGGGGTGTTTTTTTATAGAGGTGTTCTTCCTCGTGACCTTGCAGGGCCTCCGGTCCCGACTGGGATTACGGATAGTCCGACGTCGGCAAAAGCCGAGTGCACCTGGCACATCGTCGCACAAGGGAGTGTTTTTTTAAGAGGTTTTCTTCCTCTTGTCCGGCGTCGGCAAAAGCCGAGTGCACTAGGCAAACACACCGCACCTGTCGCATCCTCTGTCCCCTCTTATATGAAGAGGGATACGAGGAGCAACCAAGAGGCCACACAGGCCCGCCTCGCCCTATCACTAGGGTATTTCCTCCCTTCTGGTTTTTGTTCGCGCCGGGTAAACCCGGTACCCCCCATATCTGGGGAGCGTTCCCCAATCCACAACCCGGGGACGCGCCCGATGGGTGATCCAGAAACACCACACGGGACACCACCAGCCTACCTCCACCGATCTGCTGTGGGCACACGTTTTTTTTTTTTTTTATACCACTTAGGTGGCAAACAAGCATACGGCCCGCCTGATGGTAAGCAGTTACCGTAGCCTATGGACGCTTGCAACACAAGGGGTATCACTCGCGCGTTGCCGACCCTGAAGAAACCGCTTCACACCCTTTTTGAAGAACCCCATGCTGTACTCCATTGGGAAAACCATGGCAGGGAGCTCATTCCACAGTCCGAGCGTCCGCGGAAGAAAACTCCTTTTAGCTCGCACAGTTCGAAACAATTCTGGTTTCAATGTGTGTGAATGGACTCCCTGTCGATGGCGAGAGTTGGACACGTGAGACACGTGTTGGAGTATTGCCTATTCCCTTTCACCCTCATTTTTGAAAGGAGGCCTGTGCCCAACAGTGGGACATAATAAGCTTATGATAATGATGATGATGATGACTAACATCAGTACGTGGATTACCTACGTAACTTTGTTGTAGTCAGTTTAAATATGAAAAACACCTTTTAATCGATAGAAATATTGCAATGTCGAAAATGATTTCATTTGCATTGAATCATTGTTTTCATCTGCAGCTACCAGGCCTGCTGCAGTGCGAGATGCGTGGACGATGTTATGCATTGATTGTAAGAGGATAAAGTATCGTATATTTGCACTATGCATATAAGTTGTATTAATTAGTTATAATTTAACTATACCACTCTATTATATTCATTTAAAAGTTTGTGATGTGCTTTTTGGATTAAAATATTTCTTTATGTGTTATAATTGTATGGATCTAAAATTAAGAAGTATTTTAATCAGTTTATGGTTTTTACATACGAATTATAGAGTGATGGGTCGCGTTAAGGTCAGATCAGAGGGCGAACCACAAGCTCTTAAAACAATATTATTATAACCTTATTTGACTTTTGTTTTTCTTTGACATCCGACGTCAAAACGGGACAAAAGTCGAATAAGGTTATTTTATTGAAAAAAAACTAAAATGGCGGCTGGCACGCTATGCCACAAAGGTTCTATCCTCTTTATAATTATAGGTACTAGTGCATCACAGTTTAAGTGAAATATCAAAACGTGTTAAATAAATACGCATGTTGCGTTCATGTTGCATAACACTTTCCAGAGTCACAAGTATAGGATTTCAAAATGTTTATTTACTCACATATGAAAAGTGATTCCAGCATTCTTCATATCTGTATGGCTTCTACACCACTTAACAACACATGACGGCATATTTGCACAATGTAAACAACGCAAAACACAATAATAATCACAGTTCTAAGTCCCTCGCGACACGAACGCATCGACTCAATGATACCGGCGAACTGTCAGCGCGGTGCGTCTCTCTTTTTCGGCAACGCCTACCGCGGTTCAGTTTGCGTGGAATGATTTTTGAGCTCGAGTTACATTTCTTTAGTTTTATTATTTCGATGCAGATAACCGATATATTGAACCAGTTTCAAATTTAAACTGATTGCAATAAAGATAACTAACAGCAGGTTATGATATGATGTACCTAATCTGATGATTTATCAGAAGTAAATTAAGAAATTATGAGAAGAGAAGTTTTATTATGTACTAGCTGACCCGCGCGGTCCTTCTCCATACCATAGGCTATATGCATGCCAAAGGGGTACGAACATTTTTGTATGGGAGCTGGCATAGCCACCCGCCGCCATTTTGATTTTTTTTCAATGTCGCGGCGCACGGTGTAAGTGGTATATTTGGGTAGAGGACATTTATACAAACAAAAAATGTTAAGCAATATGGTGACCTAAAGTGTCACGTTTCCGAGATATTTGGAGGTAAAGATCGCCATATGAGAATTACGACAATCATTAAAAATGAACTTATTACGTGTTTATATGCATTAGATTGTATTCAAATAATAGTTCCCAGGTTGATTTAACTTTTTATTAGAATATAGCAAAATAAAGAGCACGAAAAAACAATATTCATTAATTGGTTACCTACTAAACCGCATCGTAATATCGAATGCCGTCAATTCATTGACAGCATTTCATTAATATGCAGCAGGAACAGTGTTGGGGACAGCACAGACCCTTGCGGGACGCCAGCATTTATATCTCTCAGCTCTTATGCATCTGCTGGACAGAAAATTGGCGACCCATTTGCATAGTCCCTCGGGAAGCCCATATGCTGGTAACTTCGTTAGAAGACACCGGTGCCATTGTGTACACGTGAGCAGTCTTCCACGAAGACGGGACTTTCATTTAGGTGGAAGTTTTATTAGGTTGGGCAGGTCGCGGGACTGGGTTTATTTTTAATTTATTTACGTCGCTATTGCAATTTTGGCGCCCAGGGAAAATTATTTAGCAATCTTTAGTTCCAATTAACTATCAATAAATGACAATACTTGTCCTAAAATCTATGTTACCAAGAACATAGATTTTAGGACAAGTATTGTCATTTTTGTTTGTATAATAATGATAAGATGGAAAACAAGTCACGATCCGAGCTACTTTGACAACATTGTGGTTCATAGCGAATATTACGATGCTGTTTAGTAGGTAAGTAATTAAAAATATTGTTTTTCGTGCTCCTAGTGTAACTCTATTCTAAAAAATTGATAAATCAACCTGGGAACTATTATTTGAATACAATCGAATGTATATAAACACGTAATAAGTTAATTTTTAATAATTGTCATAATTCTCTTATGGCGATCTTTACCTCCAAATATCTCGGAAACGTGACACTTTAGGCCACCATATTGATTAACATTTTTTGTTTGTATAAGTGTCCTCTACCCATATATACCAGTTACATCATGCGCCGCGACATTGAAAAAAAACTAAAATGGCGGCGGCTAGCTATGCCACAAAGGTTCTATCCCCTTTCATCGCGATCGGTTTAAGCGGGAAAGCGTAACACAGACAGACAGACAGAGTTACTTTCGCATTTATAATATTAGTTAGGATTTAAGCAATACCTATGTCATTAAGTAGATATCTACATAAAACCTATAGTAAGAACTCAAAAAATAACAGATTACCTTCCTGAGTTCTTATTTGTATGTAAATTATAAATTCATGAAGATAATTTAAACGAAGGTAATGAAGCAAATAAGAAAATTAGGCTAATATTAGGTCTATTTATATCTCAATAAGAATATAGTAAAACATACTTTAATTTTGAAGAAGCTGCTTGTACCAATTTTAACGCCTGATAAACCAAACCCTTAATATTTTACGCTCCAAATCCTTGGAATCCGAATATTCCAAGCGGTTCGTAGGGCTGTTATATGTCCGTTTGGATTTGAGTTTGGATTTATTGCGGGAACATCTACAATATTGCGCTCTCTCCAGTGCCTATGGCCAACCGTTTTAGAGCGTTTTTATGTCAAAACATTACATCGTTTAATTTTCGCAATATACGAATCTCTTTTTATCTCAACGTACTATGGTATATCATTTATGATAAGAAGAAAAATTCAGGTCGGTAATTTTTTTTAACTTAGGTCTCGCCTGAAATGGAGATTACTTTATAATTTCGAGTTTTATCGAACGATCTTGACTTAATTTTACAAAAAAAGCCGAGCTTATCTGTGACTTATAGACGCATTGGGAAGTCGCGCAAAATTTACATTTTAGACCTTGGAAGATCTAATAGAAGATAGCATTTATCCTTCTTTATCTATTTTGTTTCATATTTAGAGGTTACTTTACTAGTCGATATTACCTTTCTATGAAGACATTTTCGTTAAGCTGCAATAAAAATAAAAATGAACACATACTCACACACATACCCCACAAACACACTCACACTCCACAAACACACTCACACTCCACAAACACACATGCAAACACCCCTCACACAAACATACCCAATACAAATATGCACGCGCACACACACACATACACAAACACACATTAATTACTAATTATCCTTTTATTTAATTATCTTGTAATTACTATTCTTTTTGTTTTATAAATTATTCAATCAATTGTTCATATATATTAATATTATTAGCTTTAGGGGGGAAGACACTGTCGCCTGTAACACAGTTATTATATAACTAGCACAGACGACAGGGCTTCATGTATTACTGTAATATCGTTTTTTTGTGAACAATAAATTATTATTCCATTTATTTCATTTTTTAACATATTAATTACATTTACAAATATTATTATTATTACCTAGCTAACTAGTAAAATAAAAACTGTAAAACGCAATCATTGATGGACACATAAATATCACAATACAATACTAAAACAAATCTGCTTCACATATTACTACTTCCGTGTATTGTAGTGGTTGAGGGCATTATAAATATAGATAAAATACTATAGTAAATTTATGTTGCAGTGCTACAACGGGCGCGACCTCTCTACGGTAAACGAATTGCCGAGCGGCAACGGGCACTGGAGTCGGGCGTGGCAACTCCGACTCAATTGGCCTTCAGACTCCGTTGGCTCCCCTCGTAGCATCTCCAACTCTAGTCTTAGAGAAATCGACGACGAGCTCACTGGCGAAGAACTTGCAACGTACATGTATAATGTGAACTGTGATATTGGTGGACTTACCTGAGACACAACCGTTTAGTTCGGTTAGTGTAGTGACAACCGACATGAGTTAATTCATACCCCGGACATCGGTTGCCGGTGTAGAGAAATCAGTTATGTGAAGTATATGCTGTCCATTTTGTAGGAAAGCATTCAAGGCTAGTGTACAAACAAGTTTTAAGCGTATTGGTGAGAAAGATGAGGAAGATAACTAAAATATACGATTATATGATAGCTCTGCCTAAAAGTAAGGCGCAGATCCCACACAGAGAGTTTTAGAGTTCTGCGTTCAGAGTTCTGTGTTTCGCGTTCACTAAAATCTATGTGACGCCTTTAAAAGAAAACAAATGTATGACATGTGATCTGTAGCGAATATATTGCAGAACTCTAGAACTCCAGACTGCGTGCTGTGGGTTCGGCGCCTCGGTGTACATAAAATATTAAAGCTGACTTAATTACAATTAGCCAGGCAATTATCTCTTTATTTAACCATTGAGTTAAAATAATATCCGAGTTTCTAAACTTAGGTGGCAGCTGGCAGGCTACAGGTATTAAAGAAAACTTTTGTGATGTAATGACGTAAGCTAATGGCTAGTCAGGATAAAAAGTACGTACAATTTGAATACGAGAGGAGATACGGTGTAATGATAAGATCATAAGCACGCACCAACCATTATTCATAGCAATCTATTAATCATGCTGGGGTTACAATTCACCTTAATGCTGTAAGTACTACCAACGAAAAATACTTTGGAGACGAGAAATATCAACCACTCGTAGTATATTTAGATCTGTGTTATGAAGGTAAATTTAAAAGGATTCATGTGATGTATCATGTCGTAGCCTATTAAATTGTATTAAAATGTTAATTTTGGTATTATATGAATTGTTGGCATTATAATAAGATTTATTGAAAGATGACTGTGTAAAGTGTAGTATTTTTTTGTTAATATTGAAAATACTCGATTAATGATGTTAATGGTGAATTGTAAAGTATGTGCTAAGCACAATAAAGTAGTTTATTGTTATTAAATAAGTATTTGTGACACATAGTGATAATTTATTGAAATGTCGCTTATTCAAAAATGCCAGTGATGATCGTCCTTTTCTCTGACACTGACACAGTTTCCATGGCAGTAGGAAGATGTTATAAGTCAAATATAATAAATATAGGTCGAGCGACTTAAGCGATCAAAGTGGTACGTATAAGTTTGACGATAAAAATGGAGGCACGATAAAAATGTGAGATATGGGCATGGTCAGGCAAGCGGCAAACTACACTATTTGATGAAATCAAATGGCAATGTCTTCTATTTGTGAGCCTGCCACGTAAACATGTTGTTGCCCTCGACTCGCGCCTCGTAAAGAAAACAACGTGTACATTTGACGTATGGTGTTGTTTAACGCAACTATGACAGTTAGTTTTTCACATCGACGGTGTCCCCCCCTATAGATGTGATATGCAGTAGTATATTATTGTACGATGTGGAACCACTGGGGTTCCAGTGAACTAGGCACTCGTTATATTAAATGTTGTTATGATGTATTTTTTTTATATAAAATAAATGGTAATTTCTGGGGAACAGTGGTTTAATTTATAACGTTCGTAAAAAGTAGAAAACTTTTCAGTGTAATGTATAATGTTAATGCCTTACAAAATCAATACAATAAAAATAAATAAAGAAGGCAGGCTATTTATTAATCAATTGATATTCGTAAACATTGATAGGTAAATAATTTCGTCGTCTAGATAAAGACTAATATTCAATCGTTTAGTTAGCTAGGGTCGGCAATGCGCTATTGATACCCCTGGTGTTGCAAGCGTCCATAAGCTACGGTAACCGCTTACCATCAGGCAGGCCGTACGCTTGTATACCACCTGAGGGGTATAAAAATAGCTAACAACTGAAACTTAGTAATTTTATACAAAATTCAGTTAAGTCACGCACGCACGAAGAGTTCCTTACCTTAATTTTGTTGTTCTGAAGCTCAATATTCTGTCTAATTTTAATATGAAATTAGTAGTTGAGTTTAAAACTTTTTACAACTTAATATTTCACTATTATTTTTGGGCATTTGTTATTTAAAATCACGATATGAATAATAGTACAAGATTCAAATTACAGTTTATTACAAAAGGCGTTTTTGAAACAAAATCGAGGTTATCAAGGTATAGTTTTGAGGTTTAATCCAAAGCTGGATATTGACTTATTCTATTATTTAACTTGTTGTGCACAACACACACATATATATGTCTGTGTTGTGCACAACAACACTCTTTGGGTACGGAACACAGATACAAATCTAAATAGATAACGCGAATCCCTCCACCCGTATGAAAACCAAGCGTGTCACTTTTTTATATCTACCATAATGTCACAAGGTTGATTTAGTTAGGCTGGCATTAGAGTTATAACGTGAAAATGGAGCAATCCTATTTGCCAGCTAAACACATCCCTCGCTACACATCTCGGGTGGACATAGAGTTCCCTTTCCGCGCGAAACAGTTTCGAAAGAAGAGTATTGGTCTCCCTTTTTGCACAGCTTTTGACACGTGAAGTACATACATACACTCGCGTCATCTATTTAGATTTATATCTGTGATACGGAACCAAAAAGGTTCCCATGTATTTTTAGTAAATAAAAAAATAGGGATGTTGCCTGGGTAAAAATATAATAATTCTAATTGGTTTGATTATCAAAAAATATTGGACACGTATTTTTTGCTTTACCAAATCATTAACAATTGACGAAGATAAAGCGCGACTAAGTTCGAGAGTGGGGGCTCGTGACGTCACTTGTTCCTAAAAAGTGTACCACACCGTGACGTCACGCGGAACTTCAACACACGATATCTTCGTATTTTTTTGTTTAATTGACAAAAGTGTAAATGACGGACTAATTAGTTTTTTTTCAGGAAAGTAGCCTATTATCGTTTCCATTTTTCTTATGCAGGTAATAATGATTTAAATAGGTATTCATAATAATAGAGTCAACTCGTCGTGCAGGAAACACGCTTCGGTGGATCCATTCATTAGTAAGAACCTACTTTAGGCATTAACAACGTCATAAGAGGTTTATCTTAGTTCAGCTTAGTGGTATTTTGGGCAACAGCAGAGCAATTTCCAATAGAGCAAAATCTACAATTCGCAACAATTACGTATTACGTAGCACTCGCATACATCTGTCGAATATTGTTTGGATATGCAAAATAAAATATACGTCGTATTGATGTATATAATGTAGAGTAATATAAATAACTATCTAACCATGGAACCGCGGACGTCCAAAGCTCGCAGCATATTCGCACTTTGTCATCAGAATTGATCGAGGCTTCCGGAGACCAGTGCGCGCAGAGGCAGAAAGCTTTTTCCGCCAACGCATCAACTTGGCCATCCAAAGAGGAAAATATGCCAGCCTGTGCCTCGATTCAGGTAACGACATCAATTTTTATTATTATAATGTCAAAAGAACGATTTACACTTTTGAAAGTTTTTCATACAAAATATTTCACGAATCACAATTAATAGTTGATGTCGACTGACACTGTTGAAGTCTTCTTACGTGAATCGGACCACTGCTGAGAACCTTGCCGTTAATCGGTAGCAGCGGCAGACTCCAGGATATGTTTTATATATATATATAGATTGTAATTTGTACATAGGCATTTATGGTAAATTAATAAGTCTCTAAAATAAAATATCATTTGCAAATATGTATTTGTGCAAATTAGTTTTCTAAAATACTGTTTAACAATCCACCTATAGTATAGTAAGTAAAGGTAGGCTAAAATAATTAGATTGTACGCTTCTATTGTAACGGTTCATTTGATTAATTGATTAATCGCTATTACGATTAGATTGAAAGATATAGCGAGATCAGTGTATCGAATAAAACTAAGTAGTAAATCACAGTAGGCCACAATTAGAAGTATCTACTAGGTACGTGCTTGCGGGTAATTGCTCGCGGTAAATCCTTTGTAGGAAAAACAATTTATGGGCTTTAATTTTGTTATTAATTTAATAACCGTTTTTGGACATGACTCTCAGGTTTTTTTGTACTTAATTGCCTTGTTTAGCATACAATCGAATCATAGCAGAATTTGCAAGTCATGGGATATTTTTTCTTACAAACTTGCATTGTTGTACAAACGAATTTTTAAATATAGTATCTAAATATAATCATTTTATGGATACTATAATAAATTATATAAAATGAAATCACTGAACAATCAAGATATCAAACATAAAATAAAACATTGGCTTAATAATTTTGATTATGACAGTCAGAACAACTGTTACTGCAACCTTTCTAAGATAGAATATACATATATACCTATCTATCCTAAAGATAAAAGTTAAATACAAAAATAAATATAAATAAAAGTACTTAACACGCACACCCATATACTCCTAGTATGAACATTCACTACACACACCAACACACCCCCACACACATGCACACCACACAAAAAGTACACACCCTATTCACACATACACACTCACACAAACGCACCTACGCAGCATTATATCATAAACTAATTTAACTTGTAAAGGGGAAAGAGGCTGGCTCCTGAGACACATAGGCAACCCCTAGTTTAGTCAGAGCTCACCATTAAACAGTAAACTGTAAAATAAAGAAAATTTATTATATTATATACTTTGGTATTTTATGTTTAGTTAATATCTTTTGCATACGAAGGTACATAGGCAACTATTCTATAGAATTCCACCCAGGCGTACACGGATTTATGTATGCATGATATTCCTACAAATGTATTCCCATAAATGTATTCATATATTATATATTCACTTTATTTGCAATATAGGTAAGAAGAAATACGAAGACAGAAAGCAATTTCCGGTGAAACGTATACCGCGAGATAAGGGCATAATAGATTCTTCAAGCAAAATAACAACAGATCTACCCTTTGTTTACTATACATTCATTTTCAGAAACTATTTATTTATCCAATTATTGCTAATTATTAGTGATATAATATTGAAATGGAATAAATATCATAACTTAATTTCAATATTTACAGTAATAAATAGGCTACTGGAGTTTGTGTTTCCATTATATAAACAATTAGTTTTTGTTTGTAAATGTGATTCCGGGAATATAAAGGCCAGGCACTAATCCAACTGGGCCAAATGTCTACTGGTGATATTTTAGCTCGGACGAATAGACTATCTAGTCATAAAGCAAGCCGACATCATAAGTTACAAACAGACAGATTTAATGGTAAAGTCAAGGATGTTCTACAAGTTCTATACTGGGAAGGGAACTATCTATTTGAATTACTCTTTTACGACCTATTTCACACTTTCAGGGCGAGTGAATTATTTATATTTCCGTACGGCTTTTTGTGAGATCGAACATTTTATGTGGTCCTGACTCCTAATATTGCGCGGATAACTAATAAAAGGTCGAGAAGCCAACATCGATTATCGAAAAACCCGTTTCGACATAAATTCTTAGGGCAAGATGTGTAAGAGATAAGGGTGATACGAGGGATGAGTCGTGTTTATAGTGTGTAGGTATTTATTACTTAATTTGGTCAAAAGTTCGCGTCTACTTCTGTAAAGATAGAGATCACAATAACTTAATACATAGGTGCTACAGTTTCAGGATATTGAAAAGAAAATACAAATGTTAAAATAAAATCTATTGAATTAGAGATAACAAACATGTACCTAATGAAGTTCCTGTATTATATTTTTGTCTCTCAAAAAATAAGGTCAGCGAGATTCTGTTTTTGTCTATCTTTTTCGCTCGACCTACGGCTATGGTAGTGTTTGACAAACAAAACAATACAATGATAGTTATCGTCAAATAGTCTCCAACTATTCATAATTTTTCGCTAAACTAGATATTTCAACTTAAATAAAAAAAATGCTTTGTCTGATTTCCTTTGATAAAGTAACTCTTGAGTTTACAATGTCCTTTTTAACTTTAAACAGATTTAAGCGATCAATTTTGGCACAGATGTGCTATAGAGATTACTTTTATTGCTTTTATCTTATTCCAGAAAAAGTTATATTTTATCTGTTTACAAGCAGTTATTGCAGCAGCTAATAGTGAATGATTATAATGTCCGTTAGACATATTAGTTGTCTATCGATGTTTGTTTATGACCTAATGACGCAACTTCGGACGTGGATAGATTGTCGCCATTCCCAGGTGATCCCCTTTATTGTACAAATGAGTTACGTGCTCATTCGACCGATGCTAGCTTGCAATCTGTTAGGGCGCTTCACATACGACACTACGGAATTTATGGGAAATAAAAAACTCATTTGACGTAAAACGAAAAAAAAAAAACAGCAATTCTATGAAACCGTCATGTCCTTTTACTATGGATATGAAAGACACATTATGTAGGGGACTGAAAAAATCTCTTTCATGGCAAAGGCACCTATTTCTAAGGAGTCCTATTTGCAAAGGCACCAAGCTATAGCAATTTTAAAAATGTGGCCTAATTAAATATTTTAATAATTAACGTAATTTTTGGACAAAAAAAATATTTTTACAATATTCTCCCGAAGTGTGTTCATGGCCTAAGACGAATTCGTTTCAGATAATAAAACATAAGTATTCGTATAATGGTATTAGTATGAGAACAAGAAAAGAACAAACAATATTCGAATAGATAAAGTTTGTATTAGCTAATTTCCTCTCTGCTTATAGTAATTGCCATGTATGATTATACGGATTATGTTTATGGAATACACGCTTGAGAACATTTTATTTATTTAGCTCATATTTTGGTCAGCTTTGATTCTGACTTATTCTTGCTTTCATCATAAAACTAAAAGGAATCCCTACTGACTGAATGCTAGCGTAAACATGGGTCAAAGGACCGTTGCTTTTGAAGCTTATGAGATTATAATAACACGATAACAAAGTTTCTGTTGCAGCACTAACTCTCTTAGTGACACTGAGTGTATTTTCAATCCACGAACAAGTATACTAGGCGAATGCTCGCGACCAAAATTCCGCTAGTGATGTAGTTATGTTAGCAATTTTACTGGCAATTGTTTTCATTGTTATTTTTTTAATTGCGATCCAAAGGATATCAATAAAGATTCTAATTCACCCTAATACCGACAATGAAGAATAATGCGACTGTTTCTTGAATCTCAAGTTTTCATAGTTATAGTATGCAGGATTTCAACATAAATTCTATAAGATAATTATTTACGTTAGTTGACAACTCGGAGAGAAAGAAGAGGGTTTGCAAGGAACGTTTTAATCTATTCATAAATTCTAATTATCACGAATATAAATCATCGAAATGTAGGTGTAGAGGTAAAGCCAATGGAAATGTATTTCTGCATGCGGTTTCTGCTATCTCGCACACAAGTTACACTACTCTGCACCATTTTCAGTATTAATTGAATTGATTAGGTAGGTATGTATTCCGGTGTTTCATACAACTTGATGCACCTGAACTGTACATGTAGGTAGGATGTGAACTGTGGTGAAACAGTGTAAAGACGTTTTACAAGTGCATGTGTCATAGACTAACATTATTTCACTAAAAATCACATATCAAAACAGCACAAATATTACTATACTAGCTTCCCGCCCCACTGACTGATCCATTATACTCTATTTTCCGTCCTTAAGGGTGAACTTTCCATAAATCCTTCTTTCCTTATCCTTTCCATAAAAGAGCGCTTTGGGCTGTGCGTTGACAGGTCAGTCTTTCGGGACAAGTGTTTGTATATTAATTTATATGAAATTAAACATTTTTCCCCATCGTTGCAGTATAAAGCCATGTTTTCGTTGTGAGACAATTGTTTATAAACACTGTTTCAGAAACAAAATCTACGTGTTTCGGAAATAAATTATTATGTTTCTGAAACATGTGAAACCGAAACAACTGAGATGTGGACGGCCAAGACCCCGAAACATTGTTTCTGTAAACATCTACGTGTTGTTCCAGAAACATGGCTTTACACATATCATCTATAAACAGAGGAAAGCATTTTTTCCGCAAAATGTTGCAAGCAGTTTGGCGCGTGGGCGTGACTAAATGAATGCCGGGCAATTGTCTTGTTTTTAATATTGGTGCTGATTCTGTTGTTTACTACTAAACTCATTTAGTCTCACCATGTCTCTTTCTAATAAAGATCATAAGAAAAGGATGTAAGAAATTTAATCCTGTCCATTCCAATTGGTTGTTTTCAACATTTTAGTCGCCATCAATATTGGTTACGTCTTTTACTTGCAAATGAAAACGGCAAATACTAATTTGACAGCTTTAAATAGGTTCTATACTTTTTCAATAATGTTAGACAGAAAGAGATATGTTCTGATTAAAATTAGTTAAGTTACAACAGAATCGGCACCATTGCCAGACCGTTTGACATGCTACATGAATCGTAGCACTTGCTACGAAAGTATAGTAGGGGCGGCTGTATTTGAGCAAGTAACAGCGCGCTGAGCGCTTTTCAATTCGTTACAAAAACGTCAAGATGAATGCATTAATAGGTATTTAAGTCTTAAATAACTATTAATTTGAGAGAGGTAGAGCATAGCGTTTATTCGCTCAATGAGCAGCTCGACTGGGGAAGTACCTCCACCTTACGGAATACCGCAGCCAAATAACTTTATGTCGTGTAAAGTTGTGTTCCTGCGCGTGAGTAAGGTCGCCAGAGCTCATAGGGGAGGGGGGAAAGGTCGGTAACGCGTGAGCGATGCTTCGTGTGTTGCAAGCGTCCATATGGCTAAGGTTACCGCTTACCATCAGGCGGGCCGTATGCTTGTTTACCGACCTAGTCGTATAAAAAAAAAATGCCTATTAAATAACTTTAATAACAACAGTTACAACAGTTGCTTAATTTTTAAGCAACTGTTGTAAAATAACCCTTATGTGAGGCCCTGCAAAGAAGCTAGGCAAAATAAGCAGACTTTGTATGAGGCTTGGACCACGGCCCGTACTAATCAGGACCCTAACATCTCTGATGCGAAACGCAAATTTAACGCTGTCTCGAGATCCAGTAAGCGAATGATTGCCAGGGCTAAGTTCGATTTCGTCGGCAGAATTGGTGAGAGGCTAACTAGCCTTCCCTCCGGGAGTCGCGCTTTTTGGTCTCTTGCCAAAGCTGCTGAAGGGAACTTTTGCCAGTCGTCCTTGCCACCACTCCGTAAGCCGGACGGAAACTTGGCCCATAGTGCTAAGGAGAAAGCTGATGTTTTAGGCTCTCTCTTTGCCTCGAACTCGACTTTGGATGATGGGGGCGCTACACCGCCTACCATCCCGCAGTGTGCCAGCTCCATGCCAGAGATAAGCATTACCCAACGGGAGGTCCGGCGGGAATTGCTTTCTCTGGACATCCATAAGTCGAGTGGGCCAGACGGCATACCGGCAGTGGTGCTGAAGCGGTGTGCTCCTGAATTGTGTCCAGTATTGACGCGTCTTTTCGCACTTTCCTACACCAAAAAGGAAGTCCCGTCTTCGTGGAAAACTGCCCACGTGCATCCAGTACCCAAAAAGGGTGACAGATCAGACCCGGCGAATTACAGGCCTATCGCCATCACCTCCCTTCTCTCCAAAGTCATGGAGCGTGTGATCAACACGCAGCTTTTGAGATACCTGGAGGATCACGAGTTGTTGAGCGACCGACAATATGGCTTCCACCACAGTCGCTCAGCTGGTGACCTCCTTGTGTATCTCACGCACCGTTGGTCACTCGCCATCGAGAGTCAAGGTGAGGCATTGGCAGTAAGCCTAGATGTGGCGAAGGCGTTCGATCGGGTCTGGCACAGGGGTCTTCTCACGAAGTTACCAGCATACGGGCTTCCCGAGGGATTATGCAAATGGGTTGCCAGCTTTCTGTCCAGCAGATGCATAAGAGCCGTCGTCGACGGTAGCTGCTCCAATAGCATGGACATAAATGCCGGCGTCCCGCAAGGCTCTGTGCTGTCCCCAACACTATTTCTTCTGCATATCAATGATATGCTGTCTATTGACGGCATTCATTGCTATGCGGACGACAGTACAGGGGACGCTCAATACGCGGGCCGTGCAAATATCCCTCGTTCCGAGGTGGAGGAAAGCCGCGAACGGCTGGTGTCTGAAATCGAGAGTACACAAACTAGTGTCTCCGATTGGGGTCGACTAAACCTAGTCCATTTCAACCCCACCAAGACTCAAGCCTGCGCGTTCACCGCTAAGAAAACCCCATGGTCTGTGGCTCCACAATTCCAGAACACTTCCTTGAACATCAGTCAAAGCATCGGGATCCTTGGCGTCGACATCTCTAGCGACGTTTTGTTCCGAAGTCACTTGGAAGACAAGGTTAAGCTGGCATCCAAAAAGCTTGGAGTGCTCAACAGAGCGAGGCAGTACTTCACATCGGGGCAAAGGCTGCAACTTTATAAGTCGCAAGTCCGGCCTCATATGGAGTACTGTTGTCATCTGTGGGCGGGGGCACCTGGATACCAGCTTGGGCCTTTAGACTCGGTTCAGCGACGTGCCGCTAGAATTGTCGACGATCCCGAGCTCACAAACGGTTTAGAGCCCCTCAGTCTGAGGAGAGACTTTGCCTCTTTATGTGTGTTCTACCGCTTGTACAACGGGGAGTGTTCCAAGGAATTGTTCGACTTGATGCCCACGGCCACCTTCTACCATCGCAACTCTCGCCATCGACGGGGAATCCATCCTCACACATTGAAACCAGAATTGTTTCGAACTGTGCGGGCTCAAAGGAGTTTTCTTCCGCGGACGCTCAGATTGTGGAATGAGCTCCCCGCCGTGGTTTTCCCAAAGGAGTACAGCATGGGGTTCTTCAAGAAGGGTGTGAAGAGGTTTCTTCAGGGTCGGCAACGCGCGAGTGATACCCCTGGTGTTGCAAGCGTCCATAGGCTACGGTAACCGCTTACCATCAGGCGGGCCGTAAGCTTGTTTGCCACCTTAGTGGTATAAAAAAAAAAAAAAAAAAAAAATGTGATCCAGATTTTGGGTATGAACTTGTAGGACAGGTCGATGTGAACACGATGCTACAAATTCGTACACAACAGCTGATCGCCTGCAGAAAGCTACGGGGCTTTATTTTGTACGCAGAAACGTTATCTTTTCTTTAAATATTAATTCAATTAGATAATTTAATACCTAATTAACGGGGATGTGAGGTAAGATCGAATTACAACAACAATTATATCTAAGAGCCAAACATGATCACAGTATGCAATGATATTATAAGTAAAAGAGCTAGATAGGTTATAAGCGTTCCGCGAGTGGCACGTTAAAACTGTGCTAGTAAGCTTACTTGAGATGTGAGCCGCGTCAGAGCGTCGACGACACGACATGTATGATATTACAATTTATGTGTACGTTAGTGTGCCATTTATGATGTTCAAATCTTGTAACCTATCTACCTCTTTACTCATAATATCAAAAGCATTTTGGGGCTTTCCTTAATTGCAAATACTAAGCCTAGAAAAGCACTTATACGACACTTTGCTGGTTGTTTTCGTGAAGGTTGTCTCGACGTGGATTTTCATTGTATAAAGTACAATTTCAATTTGAATTATATTTAAAATAGTATATGTATTATATCAGTTATCTGGTTTCCATAGTACAAGCTCTGCTTAGTTTGGGATCAGATGACCGTGTGTGAGGAATGTCCCAGGATATTTATTATTATTATTATTATTATTTGTTAAGAAATATATTCTATTATAAAATTACATATTGTATTATTTAGTAATACAACATCGTGCATAGAGTAAGTATTCTTACTGTATAGCAGCGTATCTGGGGGCACGGGAGTGCCTCCCGCCAAGACGAGCCAAGCGAAGCGCAAGGGCACTACCTACCTTTTCTCGAAGCGCTTTGTCGTTTTTTTGAACCCTCATAACTTGGGTTTGGATCATACCAGATAAACTAAGTTCTCGGGATATGATATTAATACTGAACTTATTAAACATATTAAGTTTCAATAACATAGCTCTTATACTTCAGATTTTATTGATATCTAAAAAACCCCGGTTTCCTCACTGACTTACTGATGATCATCAAAACCCTTGGGTACTTCCTGAAGTCCTAGAAAGCTGAAATTTGGTATGTAAGCATGTATTAGTACAGAATCAACAAAAAAAAAAATGGAAATTTCAAACAAAAAAAAAATAAGCAACTTACAAAAATAAGTGAAATCCCACCAAAATCATTTTTATGTAAAATGTTGCCAAGACATATGGCTCGCACTGTCAAAAAGTTATCAGATCTCATGTAGAGCCAAGTTTATGACTCTACATGATGTGTAGAGTTTGTGAAGTTAGGGCTTGTAGAGTAAGGGCATGTAGAGTTATAAGCTTGGCTCTACATGAGATCTGATTACTTTTTGACAGTGCGAGTGAGCCATATGTCTTGGCAACAATCTACATAAAAATGTTTTTCGTGGGATGCACTTTTTTGGTGCAGCTATTATGTTATATAACAGTAGGTGTGTTTAACCTCCCTCCACCTACCTCCATCAATCCGCAGTGGGCATGCGTGGTGGAGTATTGCCCATTCCCTTTCAACCTGCTGAGCACAGGCCTGTACTGTGTCTACAAATGTTTGGAAGGAGGCCTGTGCTCAGCAGTGGGACATTATAGGCTGATGATGATGATATAGGAAATTTGAATTTGTACGTAGTAAGCATATTATTAACGCCGTTGATAAAAAAATATAATCGAATTTCAAAACAAAATTGTGTTCCATAAATAACGTTATTCAATATATTCCATTGAGAGTATGCTCTTTTCACCATTAGAATTCCATGGGCATTAAATAGTAGATTATTAACCAAGGGGATAAAGCAGTGTCTTCTGTCGCGGGTGACGATTTAAATCGCGAGCGTAACGAAGGACTCGAGGTTTACTCCCGAGCGTAGCGAGGGTGTTCAAAACTTAAATCACGAGCGAAGCGAGGGATTTAAGACGAGTCCTGAGTGTAGCGAGGGATTTAAGTTCACCTAAGACTAAGACAGCTTTATCACCGAGGAAAATACTCTACTTTTCGTACCATTTGCGAACATTCGAAACATTGGTCCAATTATTGATAGAGAGAGTAACATTTTTGTTCGGTACATTTATTGTTGATGAGTTGATTTGCGTATTCCTTTTTCAAAAAGATGTATAATGCTTTATATACAAACTCAATGTTGTAAACACAGATGTAGTTCAGTATAAATTTCGGTAAGTATTCCAAATTTAAATCACATTCTCCCCCTAGAGGATGAATGAAATTCAGTACAATTTTCTTTCCCTGTTTTTAACAGATTAAAAATGACTATTGTTATGTTCGCTTTTTGTGGCATAGAATGTCAATTTTTTGAGCAAGTGGTACGAAAAAAAACATATGTATGTATTTTAACCCGTTGTTTCTCGCGAGAGTCGTGCGTACTTATTATAATAATAATTGATGTCATTGTTATTTTTTTTTAACCGCGAGCCTAAGTATTAAAATTACTTTTTCATCTAATTATATCTGATTTTTTTTACTGGAATTTAATTTAATAATCTTCAGCTTACTGCCTTGTTGGGGTCTATCGGTTCTTTGGTATACCTAGCAGTTGATGTATGTACACCTACATAAAATATACAATAGTTATAATATATACAATATTTTATGTATCATTTATTATAATGATAAGAATGCAATTCCTTATTAGAGTTACTTTTTAGATAAGATAAAGATAAATAAGATAAATATTCTTTATTTGTAACAATACAAAACAACAAGAAGTGATACAAAACAGGCGGCCTTATCGCTTAAGCGATTTCTTCCAGACAACCTTTGGGTAACAGGATATATGACAATATGGCAGGTGTAACACATATGAATACACTTAAATATAAATAAATATTAAAAACCCAATACTCCTACTATTAGTGCTCGGATTAAGGATCTTCTATAATATAAAAAAATAGTATTTCTAATATGAAGGTTAGTTATAGCACGGTACTGTATGAAACGTTAGTACATATAAAATAAGATAATACATACATGAACCGATTAAGTCTGCGAACATCAAAAACCTCATATATTATATTTTCAGCTAAAAATAAAAAAATAAATAACTTTACCCCACTCACAATAAATAACCAAAACATTCAAAGAAGTAATTGTGAAAAATACCTGGGATTAAGACTAGACAATAAATTGTCTTGGACCCCTCATATTAATCATATAATTTCCAAAATTATGTCTCTTATGGGTAGCCTACGAAAATGTGTCTATAATCTTCCTCGAAATGTTAAATATACAATATACAATTCCCTTGTGAAATCGCACCTTGTTTACCTTATTGAGATCTGGGGATGTGCCCCTCCATCAACACTAAAGGACCTACAAATTGCTCAAAATAAAATTGTAAAGCTGCTATTCAATTATGACTTTCTTACTCCAACAACAACATTATATAACGAAACAAAATTAATGAATATAAAGCAACTTTACGTATACAATACTTGCATTCTAATTCGAAAAATTATTGATAATACCATTCACTCCCAAATAAAGTTTTTTAAAAAGTCACACAAGCATAACTTAAGAAATAATAATAAATTAATAACTAACGTTCCCAGAACACAATATGGAAAAAAGAATATTAAATTTGAGGGT
The DNA here is from genome assembly GCA_951394255.1 of Polyploca ridens. Taxonomy (NCBI): domain Eukaryota; kingdom Metazoa; phylum Arthropoda; class Insecta; order Lepidoptera; family Drepanidae; genus Polyploca; species Polyploca ridens. Next base: position 7,447,752 of record OX596251.1, on the reverse strand, counting down.
GCACAATTATATAATGAGGTCCCTCAAGATATAAAGGAACTAAAATCATTTACGTTATTCAAACATAAGCTAAAAGAGTATGTCATGAGTATGTCATATTCTATAAATTAGGTCCTCTGCTGTTTTGATTTGGTTGTATTTTTAACCGACTTAAAAAAAGGAGGAGGTAACCGATGTGGAAAATTATTTTGTTTGAAAGGGTACACTTCCTATTCGGTCCTATTGTTATCACGTCATGGTTTGATTACTTTTTAGTGTACTTTGAAGTCGGTTTAAGTTTCTGTAAAACAGTTTTCAATTATTTTGTTCTAGTTTTTTGGTGACAGCTTATTTATTTATACATATTCTTTTCTAACATATAATAGTTTATCTTTGATAAACACAAAATCATTATTTTGTTTACAAATTGTTTTTAGGATTTTCTTTTTTAAAACTTATCTGTTTAATGTCTACTTTTTATTTACTTTTTCTTTGTTATTTTATTAAGATTTTTACTGGACGTGTCAAATATATTTAAGTAAATTTTGTAAATTCTCATGAAGTGAACTATGTTCTTTTGAGAAATAAAGTTTCTTTGAACCTAACATAAATCTAATCAAGACAAGATACATGAACAGTTAATTTCAGCTGAATTATAATGACACAAACGAAACAGCGATATATCAGGAGTGTTTAGTTCTAGAATGACGCAGTAATAGAGCTTACGGTTTCGTTTGATACAGATAAATTCCCATTAACCCCATACTGCTAGGTGCGTTTATGGAAGTGTATGTATACACAACACGTCGAAGTGGGAATAAGTGACGTAAAACAGGCGGATCATGTTTGTACAGGACATTCATTCTTCATCCTAACAACTTTTTGTTTATAATTTTACTAGCCAAAGTTATCTGATTCATTAGGCAATTTGGTGAAGCAGTTTTTTATATTTATAAAAAAAAGTTAAATTAATGGAAAAGTTACAACTTTGATATCCAATGTGCCTATTTTTACAAAGGATAAAAAGAAGCTGTGAGAAAAATGAGACTGGCTGACAACAAACTTCGTTTAAAAGTTAGATAGACGTTACGCCAAAGATTACGTAACGGCTGATAAGTTTTATTTTCAAGTACCTACTACAGCCGTTCTGAATATTAAAGTTGCTATTGACTTTGCTTTTATTAGTTTGCCTGGTGCAATCTGCTTCCAAGGAAATAGTTTTATTAATATATTCAAGTTGTAAGAAATACGTGTCTCATATTGTAGCAAGCGCCTGCAATGCAGTCCTGTCGTTTTGATTAGATTGAGAGTACGAAGCTCTTCATATTTATATCTTTTTTTCGATTCCATTTGGCTGACGTTTCTGAGGAAGGGATGCTCGTATGATGCAAGAATTAGAGCGATCGATTTATAGGCATTTTTGCCTTCTTGATATTATTCCGATAATGTGCCGTCGAGCTTCATTAGTTATGTTCCTACGCCTAAATTTAAGGAAACAATTTTGAGAGAAATAAAGAAAATGAAACAGCTTTAGAGGACGTTCGTATAAAACCTTAGTATCGAATCATTTTATCGAGGTTAGGGTCAAGGTTATGAGATATTTTTAGAACCCGAGCTGATGGTGAAGAAAAGGGTAAAATGGTCATTATTTTCTGTACACATAGAGAGCTAGTATAGTCTGATAAAGTAGAAAGTAATAACGTGAAGTAATATCTTCGATTATTAAGCAAATAAAAAATAAGTTATACCCGTATAGAAAGTTCATTGACGAACAATAAGAATAAATGAATAATTTTATTATGCATGACGCAAAAATATTTCGAAGAAATTGGGCAGTTTCCCGCTAAGCTGAAATGAGTACGTACTTGGTCTACAGCTATAGGTATTACAAATTTTTATGGCTCACCATCAACCTTATACCGTTTCTAATTTTCCCGTTATGGTTATTTGAATGTAATTGTCTTTCGGTTATGCGTTTGTCTGTAGTTAATTTAATTACTTATTTTCACGAACAAAGATAAGCTGTTGTAATTGTTAAATAATGTTATGTTGGTAATAAGAATATTGAAAAGAAAACTGCTAATTTCTTTCGTCTCGTTAAAAGTTTGTTAGTACCTAGCTTAGATTTTAAATACTCCATGTTACACGAAAGAAGTTTATTGTAAAATTACTTACATAATTAAACAAAACATGCTATTTGTTCACTTTTGTTCACGCGATATCGCTAACACCATTTAACGGGCGTTTACCGACTGGTATTAAAACAAATATTTTTTGGTCACGCTTCGTGGACACACAAACATCGGTATCCGAATTAGAGTATGCCCATTTTTTTCTAAAACTTATCAAAGCGAGCTTATCCTCTAAGCCGAGTCACGTTGATCAAACAAAGAATCCTTTCGGAGCCAGTTAGTTGTGCTGTTTTGGAGTTTGTATGCATTATCCATTCTATTTTTCGGTCTGGCGAGTTTTACTGAGACCAATCAACGAATTTGTTAAAAAATTTAACTTTCAATCTAACAAAGTTTTTAATTACATTAATAAAGCTTAGTTATAAAAGAAATAAGAGTTTAAGTAAGAAATTAGAATTAAGGTGACGCTCAGTGGTAGTGACGTCAAAAATTAAAATTCAAATTCAAAAAGCATTTATTCAATTTAGGCCCAGATAAGGCACTTATGAACGTTAACAAATGGCTCTACACCGGTTCCAAATACAACTTGAACTGAGAAGACTCCGGCAAGAAACTCATCGTCGAATACCGAGACGAAGGTCCCGGGTTCGAATCCTACAATGAGCTTGAGCTTTGGATGAAGGAATCGTGAAGAAACCACATCGTGAGATACTTTGTAGTATCCATCTGGCTGGCTACCACCCTCAAGTTGAAAATCTGTCGCCAAGCACCTATCGGTGCCCATCCGACAGCTGCACTTGAGAGCCAGTTCCTTCTAGGCTTTCTGTGCTTACCGCCTTCGGCCACATCATCACTTACCATGGTGAGATTGTGATTAAACACAGGCCTTTATAACCGACATGAAATAAAAACGTTCTTTACTCATCTGTTTCCACTGCATACTTTTGTTTATTTTAATTGATTTGGGGGTTTCCCTTTAATCTGTGCCTTAAAGCGATCACTATCTATCTCTAGTAATTTAAACTTGCTAACTAACCTTACAAATAATAATACAAATTAACGGGAGCTTAAAACTTTTAATTGCCTGTTTAGCACAGTTGTTAGTATATTAAAATAATAATCTCTGTCATATAGATAAGCTTCCTCTAATAAATTTTAGGTCGATCATTAATATTATTAAACTATTAAAATCAGGTACTTTTATAGAGTAAAAACAATTTCCTTTTTGGACCGATAAAAGACATATCTACATCTATATCTACACTAATAATAAAGAGAGAAGATTTGTATTTTTGTTTGTAATGAATAAACTCAACAACTATTGGCCCAAATTTAAAAAATCTTTCACCAGGAGAAAGCTGATTTATCACAGAGTAACATAGGTTATATAAATATATAAATTTCATCCGGGCGACGCCGGACACGAACAGTTAGTAACATTATAATTTGAGTCTTTGAAGGAGGAATAGATAAAATAACTCCGCGGTCCCATCGATGAATTTAGCAGTAGAGTAGAATTCGATTTATTTCCAGTTTCATTGACATTAGTGGGAGGGTTGCCAAAATCAAAGGGTAAACTCGGTTTAACGGCATGCGGAGCACATATTGCAATCTGATTGGATGAAATCTGAGTCGGGCGCGAAAAGTGAACCGAGTGACTTGAGTGAAAGAGAGTCCGAAATAGATCACGATTCTTTGGAGTTCCATGGTAAAATGTTTGTGTGGTACGCGCCTTGGCGAGTTGTAGGTAGTAGATATGATTACTAATGAACTCATGTTTGGTTTTGTATTTTTTATACAACTAAGCCGGCAAACAAGCATATGGCCCGCCTCATAGTAAGCGGTAAACGTGGCCCTCTGGACGCTTACATTACTCACTCGACCATTTTCTCTTCTCCGTAGACCTCTGTACCTCGAGTGTGAAGAATTGACGTGAATAAACGTTTAAACGCGTTTGCGTTTACGACATTTCTCTAGTCTATAGGAAATGGCACAGCGCCTCTAGCGGAATACTTATCCCTAATTTATAGTTAACGCAAACGCATTAGTAAGCGTTTACTAACGTCAATTATTTACACTCGGGGTACCTCACGCGGAGGAACATAACATTCTGTGTTTCGGCTACGAAACTGTAAGTTGGAGGTACCCTAGTCGAGCTGTCCTTTGAGCGAAATAACGCTTTACTCTACCTCTTTTAAAGTATTCGACTTTCTCTTAAAGTTTTCATTGCAGTGAAATTTAATTTATGTAGCGATTATAATAGACCTCATCCAGTCGCAATGATGCAAACTCTAGAAAGATTTGAAATAGCCAGCTTACTCAAATAATAATATTTGTGTTATTGCATCTGAGTTGTAATCTTCTCGTTTGACCATTATGATATTTAAATTCATGTATTTATATATGTACAAATTTGTTTTTGTTAAATATTTCATTTTTAATATAGGCTTTTTTGGTTACTGTACTTTTTGTTGACTGTACTTGCATTATCATCCAATATACTAATGTATACCAAGTATCAAGTCAATCCGACCACTGGAAGTGTGTGAAATTCGACATGAAAGATCCCACCCGAACAAACACAGCTACATAAGTACGTATCTACATACATACATACATTGCAAGTTAAATAAAAGCTTGTAATAAATACCTGTCGTCATCCGGAGAAATGTTTGGTGAGAGAGAGCAGAAATTGTGTATTTGACCGCGCGTCATGTTAATTACAATGTTGTGTCTAATCAAATTCAGTAGCATTTTATTTGGAGAGTCGAAAGAATTTATATAAAGATACCTACATAAAATTAATTTACTGTATACATCTTTCAGTAACTTATCCTTTACCAAGTGTTTTATTACACTTAATGGAGGCTCTTAGAACGTGAAACCCATCACCAGAAGGGACCAGATACTTACTGGGCGCAATTGAATCCAGACGTCCTAATTCCCGTCACGGTTAGATTTTACTTTTTGTTTTTGTATAACCAATATACTGATACTTACAATTCTTACAACAAAAGTGTACAAAATACAATCTTTATATAGAAAGAAGAATGAATTGAAAAACTTTCCAAACACAAATTATTTTCAAAACGAGTGGCTCTATGAGCTGTGGACCTCGCGAGTCTTGATAATTATATGGGATTCCCTTGACGATTCAGTGTTCGATAATTTTTCCAATGACCGACTCGACAAAAAGATTCCACATAATTACCGAACCTGCTCACAAAATTTCACGAGAATTGGTTGAGAAATGCGACCTGAGGAGAACAGCTCGACATCCGGACAGACATGAAAGCATTTTTGTCAATGCTGAAATGGAGGAAGTATTCCCATTTGCGCACCGATTTTTTGAGCACCTATCCTATTCCCTTTTCAGCACCGATCGGTATTTTCGATCGGTGCTCAAATGGGAACAAAAATTAAATTCGAAATCATTCCCTTTTGAGCACCGATGGTTTTGTAGCTTCTAGTGTTGTGGTGTTTAATAAAACGTATCGATAAAAAATAACAGTTTTATTATAAAAAGTAAAAAGTAGTATCATTAGAGCATCAAAACTATTCCGCTTTGAGCACTGATCAATATGATAGGTTGGTTGTCAATTGCTAACAAAATATACTTACTGTTGTTGATAATAATAAATTTATTTCCAAATAACTTATCTTAGGTTACAATATATTTTTGGAACCTCCTTTTAAGCAAAAGATTTCCTTGTATTAGAAAACCTAGGTACTGATTAATTATGAAACATAATGTACTTCTCTATTTTATTTACATTTAATCTCTCTCTGCTCGGTGCTCTAATTGGAATATTCCTGAAAAATATAAGTCCTGGTACCATTTTTTCATAAGTATAAATTTTTGGAGGTATTTAGAGAGAGATTAAATATAGTAAAATGGGGAGCACGGAGCACATTATGTTCCATAATTAGTCAGTACCTAGGTAATATCAACTACAGAAAGTATATTTTCTTCAGCAATTGACAACCAACCTAACATATTGATCATTGCTCAATGCGGAATAGTTTTGATGCTCTAAAAATCGGTGCTCTAACGATAATACTTTTTACTTTTGATGATTAGCATGATGATGATTAGCACTACCCTCAGCCAGTACAACGACCGACCCATGTCCTATACAACCATTCAAGCATCAGCCACCATCTAACTAGCTTAGTTTATAATGACTGGTACCTGAATAGTTGTATCGGAGTAACCATGGATAAACCAAGGGGTGCGTGGTATATAGGAGTGACACGCTCTGGGATGGGAGAGGACGGCCAGCCAACCGCAGCCAGCTGACCACAATCGACCGACTGTTCAGCCTATAGCCAATATTGGAGAGTGGGAAGACGGGTATCATAGAGAGGGATGAGCGTTGGTGTATGTTGAGCGTTGGGCTATTATTTTCTTCTTTCGTATTTTGGTTTTTTGTTCCTGGGTTGATTTTCGTTATTTCTTTGTTGTTCGTTTGATTAACTTCCTCCATTCATGACCTCGATCTCAGTGAGTATAGCTTCTGTGGTTGAGAGGCTCCGTCCGTGTCGCTTCCATGTAGCTTCGGTATGTGCTTGTGTGTTTCTTGTTCTTCGTTATTATTCTCGATTCAATTTGGTTTCCTCAGGCACAACATTCAGCGAGGTTATTAGTATAGTAATCAAAATAATCCATATCAGGCGCCGATTGGTCTCTCTCGTAAATATCTATTTTCTGGGTTTAGTTTTTGGTGTGCTGAAGGGCCGTAACCAATGGGACTATAGTCGTTCAGATGTGTAGTTAATGGGATGAGAAACTTCCAGAATATTTAGTTACATACCGTTTTGTATTTCCGAAAGTAGAAGTATTTTTGATTTCCTATCGCTGTCTATCAAGCTGTGTGTATGAATTTTCGTGTTGTTAATCTGGTCGCAGGTGAGCATTTTGTCCTGGTTTAATTAATGTTCAGCCCCATTGTTTTCATCATGCATATGATTTATTTTTATATAACTATTTTTGTGTTTAGTTGATACTGTGATGACGTCGTCGTCCATAAATATTGTATTACTAGTAAATTCCTATAAAGGCCGTTAGATTCTTTCGTCGTGGATTAAATGCGGATCGTCTATCTTGACAAACACGTGGTTGATTGATTCCACCTATCAAGCCGCAGGTCGTGGGTTCGGTTGCCATCTAGGACATGCATTTGTGTGTTCATGAAAGTGTTTGTATGTCCTGAGTCTGGGTATAATTATATATATTTAGTATCTATCTATAAACAGAACAGTAGTATATGTCATATACCAGTAATCTGGTTTCCATAACGCAAGCTGTTAGCGACGCGAGTGTTAGTATCACCACTCAACGACAACGCGCGAGTAATACCCCTGGTGTTGCAAGCGTCCATAGGCCACGGTAACCGCTTACCATCAGGCGGGCCGTATGCTTGTTTAATAGTATAAAACTATGGGCGACCTATACACCTGTAGCTGTGACCTGTAGGAAATATCTATAGCTATATCTGTGAATTGTATAACATATGTACTTACCTATTTCTTAATAAATAGCACGTAAATGCGTTCAGAGGTGTCGCAGGGGTAGCGAGGAGGCGGGGAGGGGGAGCGACCGAAGGCTATATAAGCCTCCGCACCGTAGACGACCGCGTGGCAAATCATTTTTCTGGACGCAATTACGTATTTTCATTTAACTATCAAAAACGTGTTTTATTCCTCCATCTACCATCTACAAAAGCTGGTCTTCGAGCCTGGATCGTCAGTGGACGAACCCACCATATGTATTTGGGTTGGAATGTTCCATTCTCCGTCGCACAAAATGGCAAAAACACGCGGCGCATATGCAAGGGAGAAGCTTGAACATTCCGGCAAGGATGGACCTAGCGGTCAAGTTTATGAAGCAAAGTCGGAAATATACGTAAAACATCTTGATCATGTCCTGAAGCCAACTAATGTTGGCAGTCTTAAGATTGAGATCGGTGGTTGCCACAAATCTATTTCTTCCAACAAAAAGTCTACAGTCACAAGCAGGAAATCATTCGAAGCTCGGAAGAAACAGTTGGAATTTGAGGCAGCAGAGGCCTTGGCTAGAATTGAAAAAGAGGTTATACAGAAAAAACTGGATGCAGAGGTCGCTGCATTGGAGGAGGAGTGCTCGCAAGGATCCCGTAGTGAACGTGAACGAAATTCATTAAGTGATGTGTCACACAAAGTGGAACAGTGGCTCGATCGCAGTCAAGGGGCAGCCAAGGGGCCGCCAAGTGTCACGTCCGCGCCACCGCCACGTCACATCGACGAAATACACGGTGCCGTTGGTTTACCGCCGTCCGTTCCCGTCCCAGCTCCGTGTTCTGATTTTCAACAACTAGCCCAGGCACTTAAGGATATTGCATCTGCAGCCACCACAAATGCACCCAATGCCAAGATGTTGAGCCGATTGTGCACACCGAAAGATCTACCTACCTTCTCAGGTGACCCGATGGAGTGGCTGGCCTTCAAACAGGCCTACCAGGAGTCGACAGAGGTATGTCACTTTACTGAAAAAGAAAATATGTGGCGCTTAAGGAAATGTCTCCGAGGACAAGCTCGAGAATCCGTTACGGCACTTTTGGTGAGTGCTGCATCTTCAGAGACCGTGATGTCGACGTTACAACTGCAGTTTGGAAGCCCAGATGTCATATTACCACGGATTATGCAAGACATCAAAAAACTGCATCCTATGAACCTGGAATATCAGAAGGATATTATTTCATTCTCTGTGAAAGTGCGTAATTACGTAGCAGCTGTCCTGGTCCTGGGACAAGAGGAGTATCTACGTGGAGTGAGCATTACGTCAATTATACTCTCGAAATTACCCCCCGTGCTTATTTCCAAGTGGACCGATTATGGCTACGCTCGAATTGAGGAAGGTACGAAAACTAGGTTAGAGATACTATCGGACTTTTTAAATGAAGAGGCGTTAAAAATCTCTAAAACGGCCGTATCTCTCAGTGTAGTTCGTAACGAGCCTAAACGTAAATGTAGTGAGTTATATCAGTCCTACTTAATGAAAGGCGATAATGCGAAAAATAGTGATGATAAGTGCCGGTTCTGTCGCATAGGTAACCATACATTGCCTAGTTGTAAGAAGTTTAAAAAGGCGCTCCGCAAAGATAGGTGGAGCTTTGTTAAGCGTTGTGGTCTTTGCTATAGGTGTATAGTGTTGCGCCATAGTAGGGAGTCTTGCCCCGCGCCTGTCTGCGATATAGATAACTGTGGTAAGTCACATCATAAATTATTGCATTATAAAACTTCTAATGATGAGCCTATTCAAAGTAGTGAACACATAACGCAATTACCCGAGTCAGAGCCTACTGTAAATACGGTTTCTAATGTCAATTCACTGTCTAAAGTGTTACTTAAAGTAGTTCCAATTAATATTCAAGGGCCTAAAGGTATTGTAAGTGTGTGTGCATTATTAGATGACGGTTCGACCGTTTCATTGATAAGCGCCGAGCTAGCAGAACGGGTGGGGATACGCGGCTATAAGAAAACAATGCGAGTGTGTGGCGCATGGGAAAATACAGAACTTGTATGCGATAGCGAGGTAGTAGATATAGGTATATGTAACAGGAATGGAACTAAATTTACTTTTAAAGCTAGAAGCGTAGGCAAATTAAATTTACCTGTTCAATTAACCGTTAACCCCGCAAGTTATTCTCATATATCTAAAATACAAAATGAATTTTATTTACCATCTCCTTGCAAACCTGAAATTTTAATAGGTCAAGATAATTACCATTTAATAACACCGTTACGAGTGATAAGGGGAAAACCGAACGAACCGTACGCGACGCTTACCCCGTTAGGGTGGTGTATTCATGGCTGTATACCTAACGTATCTAACTTACCTTGTGATAGCTTGTCTCAATCCTCTCTTCTCATCCACGATGACCACGATAATGATTACATTCTGCAAGATTTACATGATGAAGTCCGCCGTTCCTTTTCGCTCGAGTCATTAGGTATCACAACAAAACCGCGCCAGAATAGGGAAGATGTCCAAGCTGTTGAACACCTGGAACAGAACTCTGCATTGATTGACGGCAGGTGGCACGTAGGTCTGCCATGGAAAAACGCCAGTAACTCGATGCCTGATTCGTTACCAAACGCTAAACGACGTTTGATTAATGTGGAGAAGAAAATGAAGGCTAGTGAAGGATTCGCACTGAGGTACACTGAAAGGGTTTATCATTTAATGAATAACGATTTTGCCCAGGAGTTGGTGAATCCGCAAACGTCACCACGTACATGGTATCTTCCCCATTTTGGGGTCGATAATCCCAATAAAAATAAATTACGCCTTGTGTTCGACGCGGCCGCGAAAAGTAATGGTTTTTGTCTAAATGATTATTTATATAAGGGACCTGACCTACTTATGTCACTGTATGGTATGATGTTACGCTTTAGGGAAAATAAAATAGCCGTAACCGCAGACATTAAGGATATGTTCCTTCGAATTAAAATAATCCCGGCCGATCAGAATGCGCTAAGGTTTTTATGGCGAGATAATCCAAATGGTCAGGTGAAAACTTATGTGATGACTTCCCTTATCTTTGGAGCCAACTGTTCACCGTTTATTGCCCAGTTTATAAAGAATAAAAACGCTCAGAGGTTCGAATCCAGCAAGCCGGCCGCCGTGCATGCAATATGTAAACAACACTACGCGGACGATTATATAGATAGTATTTCAAATGAAGATGACGCTATTCAGTTGGTTAAGGATATTGTTTATATACACAGCGAGGGCGGATTTGAAATACGAAACTGGACGAGTAACTGTAAAAATGTGTTAGACTGTTTACCAAAACAGTCCCTAGGTACCGCGGCAGTAAAGTTCAAATTGGGTCAACAGGACGAAGGAGAACGTACCTTAGGTCTTATTTGGTATCCGAACGAGGATTGTTTAGGTTTCGATGTGTCATTTAAACGCATTCCGGAAAACATTATTAATGGCTCAAAGAAACCTACAAAAAGGGAAATGTTAAGAGTTGTGATGTCTATATTCGATGTCTACGGTTTCTTGTCACCATTTACTATCAAAGGGAAAATAATGCTGCAAGATACTTGGCGGTGTGAGATGCAATGGGATGACGTCATACCTACGAGTATCTTCGATAAATGGATCGAGTGGATTAAACTGTTGAAAAGTGTCGGCTCGTTGCGGTTGCCCCGCTACTACCAAATGTCTGTCAGAGCGAGCGAGAAAGAAGATGCGTCGAGTCAGCCGAGTGCAGGCGCACTGAATAACAGCGAGCCATGCCCCGCGCGCGCATCGTCCTTACCTGTAATGTCTTGCACGCCGAACGAGAACGAGCTTAGCAGTTGTGTTGACTATACCGACCTACAACTACATATATTTTGCGACGCGTCGACCCAAGCTATGTGTGCCGTTGCTTACTGGCGTTGGAAAAATAACGGCATACAAACATCATTCATAACTAGTAAGTGCAGAGTCGCGCCCTTGAAGCATATGTCAGTGCCACGATTAGAGCTACAGGCGGCGCTCCTCGCCGCGCGGCTGGCTGACACAATTGGAAAAGAACATAAAATGAAGCCCGGAAAAAGATTTTTCTGGTGTGACTCGAGTACAGTGCTTCAGTGGATCAGAAATGATGCGCGTAATTATAAATCATTTGTTGCTCACCGCCTGGGGGAGATCGATGAACTCACCATCGTGTGTGAATGGAGATATGTGCCGACTCAAGTTAACGTCGCAGATGTGGCTACAAGAGAAAATTGTGATTTTAGTGTGTTTGAACGCGAATGGTTTCACGGGCCGCAGTTTTTATACGAGGATGAAACATTATGGCCATTGAATTTTCAAGCTTCTGAAGTGAATGAACTCGATGTAGAACGTACCTGCACACTGCAGGTAACCTGTGAGGACTTACCTGCTACTCCTGATCCGCTGCGGTTCTCGTCATGGCTTCGCCTTGTAAAAGCTACATGCTATGTGTTATCATTTGTTGATAAGAAGTGTAAGAAACTTACCGGTGATATTGACGGAGCTATGATGATGAGAGCTGAAATGTTGCTAATAAAATACGCACAGGTGCAGAGTTTCCCTGAAGACATCAGAAATCTGAAAAAGAAAAATGCATTAGATAAAAAAAGTAAGTTACTTACCTTAACTCCAATCCTAGACGAACACGGAGTCCTGCGCGCTGGTGGCCGCATTGGAGCTGCTCGGGATGTCTCTGGAGACACCAAGCGCCCTGTGATATTGGATGGTCGTCATCATGTCGCTCGCTTGATAGCCAAGCACTACCACATTCGCGCTGCGCATGGTAATACAGAAACAGTGGTCAACGAATTAAAGCAGAAGTACTGGCTTATACGTATCCGACCTACTGTGAAGCGTGTGGCCATGGAGTGTATGGTTTGCAGGATTAGGAAGGCCCAACCTAGACCCCCCAGAATGGGTGACCTACCGGAAGCACGGCTGGCACATCACCAACGAGTGTTTACCTTCTGTGGTCTTGATCTCTTCGGCCCCATGGAGGTCGCTATTGGTAGACGAAGAGAAAAAAGATATGCTGTTCTTTTCACTTGCCTAACTGTAAGGGCAATACATATTGAACTGGTGTCGACTCTCACCACTGACTCATTAATAATGGCCCTTCGACGAATGGCTGCAAGGCGTGGATGGCCATTACACCTGTACTCAGATAATGGGACAAACCTGAGAGGCGCAGCTACTGAACTAAAATTATCAATACAAAATTTGAACCAAGATGTCTTGAGGACAGAAGCCATCAACCATGATACAACTTGGACCTTTATCCCGCCATCTAGTCCACACTGGGGTGGGGCGTGGGAGCGCCTCATACGAACAGTTAAAAGTTCACTCAAAGTAGTGTTAAAAGAGCGCGCCCCCCGTGAGGAAGTTCTGCTCACATTGATGGCTGAGGTCGAGCAAATAGTGAACGGACGCCCACTCACCCACGTCAGCGTTGAGCCTGGTACTGACGAGGCACTAACTCCCAACCATTTTCTTCTCGGATCTTCATCTAATCTCCCCGTCTTAGGAGAATTCGACGACTCAGATTTGTTTATGCGTAAACAATGGCGAATCGCACAGCGCCTGGCGGACATGTACTGGAGTAGATGGGTGAAGGAAGTGCTACCAGACCTCATACCTAGGACAAAATGGACACAGGAAGAAAGGCCCTTGCAAGTGGGAGACCTGGTCGTTATTGTGGATCCAAATGCTCCGAGGAACATGTGGATGAAGGGGAGGGTTGAGACAGTATTACCGGGAAAGGATGAGCGTGTAAGGGTTATTGACGTGCGCACCCGCACGGGCTTGATGAGGCGGCCTGCGACCCGCGTCGCACCTATACCTATAGGTTAGGAGTGCTGTAGCAGCACTAGGGTGGGGAATGTTAGCGACGCGAGTGTTAGTATCACCACTCAACGACAACGCGCGAGTAATACCCCTGGTGTTGCAAGCGTCCATAGGCCACGGTAACCGCTTACCATCAGGCGGGCCGTATGCTTGTTTAATAGTATAAAACTATGGGCGACCTATACACCTGTAGCTGTGACCTGTAGGAAATATCTATAGCTATATCTGTGAATTGTATAACATATGTACTTACCTATTTCTTAATAAATAGCACGTAAATGCGTTCAGAGGTGTCGCAGGGGTAGCGAGGAGGCGGGGAGGGGGAGCGACCGAAGGCTATATAAGCCTCCGCACCGTAGACGACCGCGTGGCAAATCATTTTTCTGGACGCAATTACGTATTTTCATTTAACTATCAAAAACGTGTTTTATTCCTCCATCTACCATCTACACAAGCTCCGCCCAGTCCGGGTTAGGTATTTCTTCGTCCAGTGTATTTTACACTTCGTGTAGTGAGGCATGGCGAAGGAGCTCAGTTTCCTTTTTCCCGCGGGTCCATGCTTTTTTCCGGGTCCATGTTTTATGTTTGCATGGAACTGTTTTTCCTTATAGTGTATTGTATCTTTAAGTACTGAGATGTCACGCGTCGAGATGCTTCTTCAATGTCAGAAGCTAGAGCGTATATTGGAGATAGGTATCTTCGATTTTCATCCATTATTCTAACAAGTGAAATGCTGCTGATTTTCCTGGTTCCTGATTGATTTACTGACCATGCCCGACGTTGCTTAACTTCGGTGATCGGACGAGAACCGGTGTTTTCAACGTGGTATGGACGTTGGCGATAATACTTTTTACTTTTTATAATAAAACTATACATTTTTACCGATACGTTTTATTGAACACCACAACTAGAAGCTACAAATTCATCGGTTCTCAAAAGGGAATGATTTCGAATTTTATTTTTGTTCCCATTTGAGCACCGATCCAAAATATGAATCGGTGCTGAAAAGGGAATAGGATCAGTACTCAAAAAATCGGTGCGCAAATGGGAATACTTCAAATGGAGACGCTTCGCTCGCTCGGTCAACTAGCCCCGAATAATTCAATGTTTGAACCTCACGACACGACTGTGTTTGAGTAAATGCTTACTATATTTAACTAAGTTCATCTACGTACAATAAAAGTAAATAGTCTCGGAGCAAAAGGCCTGTGAAATACAAACACCGAGATTATTCTACAAGTGTTCCGTTTTCATAATCATAAATATGATTGTAATTCATAAATATAATTCATAACATTATACACACCATTTAATTAAGGTTTTAAGGGTTCACATAAAAAGGGTTCAAAATGGAGCTATATTTTCGCCGTCCGCGCCGTCCTACGGTCATTAAATTAATTCAGCTTCAAATGACTGAACTTCTACAAGCTCTTTCTTTTGTTTGATAATCTCGTGACGTCATTGCTTCATAAGTAATCGATAAGCCCATTGATGTACGGGAGTGAAAGGTTTTGAAAAGATTTTTCCAGTGTTCCGAGGTCTTTAAAGTATAAGAATGATTGATTCTTTGCTAAAGACATAATATCCTCTATTTCTAGATTAGGTGACAATTTATGCGACTTAAACCCAATTTTACCCAGGATGTCCATAAACTCTTAACTATTGGATTAAGTAATTAATATAACGTCGCCAAAGTTGGTAAAATTCAACCTTATTCGTTTTACGAACCTTCAATAAATAAAATACTTCATTTACTTTTAAATAAAGGAAAATGTACTTTTTATACCACAATTCACACAATCCAATATGAAGGAAAAATTGGATAATTTATTTTACATTTACCTACTATTTGTACGTAGTATTTATATACTCTGAGCTACTATTGTATATATTTATTGGAGATGAAAATGGGGACGGTCGTGGTTATGTAATATTTAATAAAATCTGTGCTAGACAACGTGGCTTACTGCCGCTTTTGATGTAGCCTTGATTTTGTGATTGAGGACCAATATTTTTAAATTTTATAAGAAATGTAATAAGAAATATCAATCCTCAATCGCAAAACCGAGAATATATCGAATATAGAAAGCTGCAGTAAGTCAACCGTGTGGGAGTGAAAGTAAAAAATTGAGTTTAAAATCCAGAAGCTTAGAGTATGTTTATATGCATAAATCAGTTTGACTTTCGCATATGAATGATTTCCGACCAGGATAAGTGGCCATAGGCGAGAGTCTACCTTCGCTAGTACTAGGCTTTGTAAAGACCGACAACATAATTGGAAATCTTCTCGGTATTTTTTAATATTCAAAAGCGATGGTCATGTTCGAATCGCAAGCCAATTAGCTTGCTTGTCAGCCTTCTAACATGAAAAACAAAATTATGTATCCTCATTTTGGCTAACCAAATGGTTTGTTCGACTTTCCGGGTAATTTTTTCTTCTGAAAATTACAATGGAAACTTTTTCACTGAAACGCTTCTGGAATTAAGTGTAAGAAAGAAAGAAACAACTCGTTTTTGTAAGGGTAAATAAATAAGAAATGGCGATATAAGAGCGTTTTTTCAAGTTAAACTTATATTTCATCCACGTATCTATATTTTTATACAAGGTAGCAAACCAGGATACAGCCCGCCTGTTGTAAAGCGGTTACCGTAGCCTAATAAGATGTTTATTATGATTGAATCAACCCATCGTCATTTCCAATGCTTCCACTCAATTGAGCACTTATGAATAATGTCGCTTCACATGTTTTTATTTGATTGATATCTTTTTAGCGTTCCTTACCCAAAGGGTAAACCCTATAACTAAGCCTCCGCTGTCCGTCCGTCCGTCTGTCTGTCTGTCAGAGGGCTGTATCTCATGAACCGTAATGTGAGTTGAAGTTTTCACAAAATCTGCATTTCCATTGTCGCTATAACAACAAATAATAAAAATGAAATAAAAAAATTAAAAGGGTCCACATATAAACGTACTAGCGTCCTCCGCGATTTAACTCGCGGTCCCGGGATAAAAAATAGCTTATACTTAATACTCGGGGATAATGTAGCTACCCAATAGTAAAGTAATTTTAAGAACCCACCTGATAGTTCCAGAGATTAGCCCGTTTAAACAAACAAAAAAATTAACAAAAAAAACAAATCTCATCCGCTTTATTATTTTGGTATAGATTTAGGGTTCCCTCGTGTGCGAGTCCGACTCGCAATTAGCTGGTTTTATTTATTTAAGTATCTATTTTATGGCACTATTTAGTACCTACTAATGAACCAAAACTCCTTTTTAAAGGTTCGTGTAATTTATTGTTTTTTTTTTTTTTACTATTTATAGGCCTGTGTTTGACCGCAATCTCACCATGATAAGTGATGATGCGGGCGAAGGTGTTAAGCACACAAAGCCTAAAAGGAACTGGCTCTCAAGTGCAGCTATCGGAACACATCGAAAGGTGCTTGGCGACAGATTTTCAACTTGGGGGTGGTAGCCAGCCAGGCGGGTACTACAAAGTACCCTACCACCGTGCTATGGTTTCCTCACGATGTTTTCCTTCACCGAAAGCTCAAGCTCATTGTAGGATTCGAACCCGGGACCTTCGTCTCGGTATCCGACGTCACTACCACTGAGCTATCATCGCCTTGAATACGCATGTATACCTACTAGAGCATATTCAATACAAATAAAGTAATATTCAAGAAAATAATGTAATTAATAAAACACAACACAAAAAGATTCGAACCGAATACAAGTTTAAATGTTGGTTTTGTATCGGTAGTTACTAGATACCAATTTCGCAATTCTGATACCGAGGAATTGAGCTCGAACTTTGCCAATTCGATATGAAAAACACAAGTGTTCGAGTTGCGAACACTTTTGTGGTTTTCACGTTATAAAATCTTCAAAGGTCAAATAGCAAAGGTTAAGCTTTTACATAATATTTATTATTTATTTATTTTAAATAAACTAATAGATATAGGGACTTAAAAGAAATTATTAGGTAGGTACATATAGGTAGCATATCATTATCATCTGCGAATAAGCACTGTAAAAGTGTATTGAATTGTAATATATTTATGAATGAGCTATACAGTCACATATTTGTAAAATTATTATTTACTCAAAATCTGGCTCTAGTCAGTCACTTATGCGATCATAATTTCACTGTAAACATACGTTATTTCCAACGCAAGCAGAAACCCAGAGTGCGCAATTGAATATGGAAATCAGTTTTTTAAATTTCCTTTTCTATATTTTTACATCATTGATAATAATAGTTACGCAATTTAAGGTAAGTATTTTAGGTAGTTAACTCAATTCTATTATTATATTGCTTGTCTATTACCCATATAATAGGGACTATAACCTGTTCTTATTCTATGCTATTATCCTATCAACAGTTAAAAATGCTCTGTTCAGAAACATAAAACAGCTATGTAATAGCGTCAGCGACTGCCAAGCGATACAAACACCATGATTAAGGTTCTGTGGTATCAGGATTCGGTGGGCGTAGTGCAGGCAATGAAACAACGTAATACTATCGCTTCGGAAAACTCCCGTATGAGGAGAAGAAGCGACGCAACAAACTCCTCATGGGCCCCGATAGGTTTACTGTTATAATATTACAATTAATTAGGTAATCACTTCACTTCACAATCTTAGTCTTAACTTATAATAAGTTACAGAACCGGGTAAAACAATGATCGTACTGATCTGTGTCTAGCTCGAGAGCTTGTGAAAAACTAACTCTTACAAATACAAATACCCTCACTTTTATATGCTTTGCTATTTGCGTTATGGTCAGTGTTGCCACATCACTCAATCCTTCTACCATAATAATATTATCCAACCAATATGAATAAATATCTAGTAAATATCTAACATATGTGACTGCACTAATTGGAATACAATTGTGTAATGAAGTGGAAAACACCTTACAAAATTTATAAGTACATAAAACTACGTAAACGTACGTAAAGTAGGAACGTAAGGATGGAATATAAACATCAATTTCTGTATTAGATGTACGTGCCTAAAGAGCCAATAAAGCTTCAAAAAGGAGTTTTATAAAATATTTATTTTTCTAGTATGGATATTCGTGCATAAAACATTTTTACTCAAGTTCACTAGAATTACTTGTCCTTGACCTATTGACTTGTTTTAAGAAAGTAGCTCCTATTTCTTTCATTTTAAAACGTTTTTACTAAAGCGAAGGGTGCTGGTAAGACGTTCCAAGTTTAATTTGCCTAAGTATTTAATCCAACGTACCTCCGTACATATAAATTCCTTCTGTATATATTTAGCTAACATTTAAGAAGCTTGTAGCTAAGCTAGTAAGGATATTGTTAGGTCTTATTGCCCACAGTTGGCTAAAGCGTCTTTTTGGGATTTGGGTTGTTGAATTTGTAGCTAAAATCTAAAAATTTAAGCTTACAAAATTTTAATAAGAGCTTCAATACAACTCTACTATAAAAGCTACTATGAAAGAAATTCAAAAGATACAAAAAAATAATTCATTACAGGGAATACCGAAATAACTCAAGGACATTTTTTACAAGATTTCCCCAATTCTTTACAAAACAACAAACGTACCGAACACAACAAAATTAAATAAACAAATAAGTATATTTGAGGAAACTGAGTACCAAATACGATAAAAATCAGTCGTAAGATGTCTTTAGAAAACATTTAGAAGGCCAGTCTTGTCTCCGGGAGGCTATTTGCTCAAGCACCACGCAGAAATATACAGACAGAACATTTCGGCCATAATACGGACCATTTGAGTGCTTAATAAAGTGGTACGTTCGATGCGGTATACTCCAGGCAATAGGCGCCTAATTGTGCGCAAAGGGCCAGTGGTCTGCATACCTTTTTCTATTATTACATTACTTATTATAATATTGTTGGCTACCATCTTAGAAATCTTAACAATGCACTGCACCCTACTTATATGTAACTGTACTAAAATTTCTTGTGCTATATGTTTACTATTCCTATTATCTTTTTTATCTATACCTTCAGCTGTGCCAAGTTTATTTTAAGTGTTATGCTAGTACCTCTAGTAGTAATCATAGTAGGTAGGTAGACGCTAACTACGGTTCACTTACAGGAATAAGTATTATCTTTTGCAATTTGGCTTTACGAGCACAACTGAAATTTCCTATTGGAAAAGAGTAGGTGCACATGGAACATTTAGAAGTCGTTATTAGTCTATTTGCGCCATTTTGCTCCATTGGAATGATTCAAAATTCGCACGTGTGCTGTAGTATGCATTTAATACATTTTATCTTTTCTATCCGAAGTACTTTGCATTCTTTTCTTTCGTTCTTGGAAAAGGTTTTGTCGTGTTGTTTCTACAAATACAATAATATTTTGCTAGGATACAAATATGCACATTTTTGTAAAATATTTGGATTTGTATTTTGTACAGTTGTTAATTCGAGATGATTTCGGAATCCATCGGTAAACTTTGTTCTATATTATTGTCTCAGAGGTCACACTGAGTTCTGTGCAACCAGCGGAAGCACATTATCGAATTATCGAGAGAAACTATCTGAATTATGTGCGTAGTAAACAACAAAACTTTCACGAAGGGATTAAGAATTCTTCCCTCTTACATTTTCTTTTATTTTAGATGCCAAGATACGAAGTTATACAAAAAGGTACTGTTATATTGCCCATTATTTACTCTTGCTTTTCTGGGAAGTTATGCATTTATTTTTTTGCGGGTTAGTAAAAATGTACCCTTATAATTTCGTCCTATCCGCCTGGCAGTCTTTTTAACATTGAATTTTATCCGAGATCGTTCATACAACTACGGAGTCCTTCATCATATGCAAATGTTTGGTTTTAATGTAAAACATACCTCTCTTGTGCTATAAAACTACTGCACCAGGGAGGTTGTACTTAATGTAAGGGCAGAGACTCCAGTCACTCTACACTGGAGTGGTATAAATAAAGTGGAAGATACTGGGAACTAGATGCCAGCCTATTAGATAATTAAAAAAAAAATAAGGAATGGTTTTACTAATATTTAAAATAAAGTAGTCTATTTATTCTGTAGCCTTAGCACGAACCACTTTCGTATCGCCTTCGTAGCGTCATCGTATCGAGTAGATGTCATTTTTGACAGAAGTTCCATCGTCTACTCGAAACCTAGCTTGCGAGCTACGTTAAATTCGTCTAGAAATTTTGAAACATACATTTTGGATTTTATTGGTTCACAATATTAAAATATTTATTTCCAATAACATAAACTACATTAAATAATCAGCTTATCTTATAATTATTAGCAAACGATATAAGGTATTACATCATCATTCCCATGTAAATGTTTTCTTTTTCACCATTGAAATGTGATGAATGTGAAAATATTTTTGAACGTACAGCAAAGAGTTCACGTGTTTAAAGGTTTGAATTTAGAACATAACAAGACGAAGAGGATGAGTCTTGTGACTCCGTTAGAAATAAACTCGACGATTTTCATTTCTAGATTTGTGTTTTAGCAGTTTTAGGGGATTTCATATAAAGAGTGGCTCAACTTGAACTATCGACATCCCCTAACATTTATACACTTGGTATATTATATATAGGATGTTTCAGAATCAATGGGTTCGATTAACGCCTAAAAATTAAAAATTTCGGATAGTAGTCAAAAAACAATACATGAAGCTCCCCAATTGAATTTGTTTTAGTTAAAACTAACTTAAATACTATATTAAATGTAGAATTAAATAAAATTATGTTATTTTAACTCAATGATCACCATATTTCGTTATAAGATTATAAATAAAGAAATACAAACTAAAAATCTTAATGCTTCAAAAAAATAACACATTCGAAATATTGCAAATACCTACCTAAGATGCGACGAGTTCACGTAACGCTCTCACTGAAAAAAATACGGTGACAAAGTCTACGTTAGCTGGCTTGCGAGTAGACAATACCATACGTCAGAATTAGTTCCAATTTCAAATTATATACCAAACCACGTTTACGTAGTGTGACGTGAGGTTAACTTAGTTGTTCGTGCTACCGATTTGAACGTTTGGCAGCATTCGAATGACACATTCCCATACAAATTTGAGTTAACTCTCTCGATACGAATACGTTACGCTTGCGATAGATTTTCGTGCTAAGGCCTCTGATTTCTGTGAAAGTTGACGATATAAATGGGTTAAGCTAAATATGATAGTGATGATGAAAAAACTTAATATGATATAATTTAAAATAAAAACCGGCCAAGTACGAGTCGGACTCGCACTCGAAGGGTTCCGTAAAGGCGTTTCTTGTATGGGAGTCCACTTAATTTTTTTAAATTAATATAATTTTTATAATTTTTTGTTACTTATAGTGATAATAGAAATACACAATCAGTTAAAATTTCAACTATCTACCCTTTCGGTACGGTTCATGAGATCACAGCTCACTGAGACAGATGGACGGACAGCGGAGGGTCCCGTTGGCACCCTTTGGGTACGGAACCCTTAAAATTACTTTGCAATTTACAATTGTATTTATTTCGAAAGCAGATAGGTAGGGACATTGGATAAAATATAAAATTATACAGTTTCATAGTTTTTAACCGACTTCAAAAAAGGAGGAGGTTCTCAATTCGAATGTATTTTTTTTTTTTTTATGTTTGTTACCTCATAACTCCGTCATTTATTAACCGATTTGGAAAATTCTTTTTTTATTTGAAAGGGTCAGATCAGGATTTGATTACTTCTTAGTGTACTTTGAAGTCGGTTTAAGTTTTTTGTAAAACAGTCCAATTATTATTTAATGTCTGCAGAGATGTAACGAACTTGTTGAAGCAAATCAGAAACAGTTTCTATAATTGAATAATGATCTAATTGTGTTTGAAAGTTCTGTAAACCTTGCAATTCCAATAATCTTTTATTGGTATCAACCTTTCCAATAACGAAGTTTAAAAAAAAGAAATACCGCAGTTACGCCCGCGGGAATTTAAATGGACTGTAATTAAATACAATTTGTGCACCATATAACAAAAGTAATTAGCTTTTGGTAATCCATTGCTTCATTTCGTATGTTTCTAGTAGTTGAGGTGTTTTCCAAGCCGAAACTAAGTTCTTAGTCCCACGAGCATACTTACAAAAAGCTGGTTGGTAATAAGCCCACGATATTATTTCCCTTTTGGGAAATACATAATATATGATCCAATGTATTTTTTATGCTAACAGCAGGTAAGCGCGTTAGTGGAAAAATACGAGGAAAATTCTGAATGCAACCAAGTAAATATTAAATATGTATTATTTATTTAATGACATCTAAACAACTATAAAAAGAGAGCATCTGTCTTTGTCAATTAAGGATGTCGAAGCATAAAATAGCTAAGTACACCTAGCAGTATTCCAGTTGTCGGCTTCACTCGGTTATCTTGTCACCATTCGCACAAACAGTGAATAATTGTACCTTTTTCAGTCAAAAATACTGATGTCAAATATTTAAGCAATATCCTCAGTAATTTTGAACCTTTGTAACAAACTTTTTGTGTAACGGCATTATGAACCGGCTGTTTCCACTTGGCATGATGCCAACCTCTACTTCGAAACTTATTTATTTACGTGCGTTTTGTGTTTTTATTGCCTTCAAAACAGTACACAAGACTACGATTTAGTACCACAACCAATGTTATGCGCCTCGACAATCATGACAATAATTTAGGTGCACTATTTCATAATTACGTGCGTGAGTTAATATAACCTACGGTATAAAATCCGCTTTTCCGTATAACACACTGCCTGTATCTATTAACAATAATTTATCTAATACAATATTATTTAGGAAATTTGGTAATCTCTTGATTGTTTTTGTCCCGGCATGTCACCATGTCTTAAACGAGAATCCTAATCATTGCGCAGATCTGGAATGATCGTGCCTATTCATTCGATCGGAGTATTACTATCAAACTGTATATTGATTGCACACACTAGCCCACTCGTCATCATAAAGTACTCTACACACGACACAATGGCGACACATCTCTCTGAAAGCTTCACGACAGGAAAATATAAGTTAATATTTTGTGGCATAGCGAAGCGCAGAAGAATAAGTATTCTTTATTATATTTCTAGTTATAAGAGACCACTAAATAGTGAATGTCAGAGTAATGTCGAGTAATATCTATCATACGTAATAATAATAATATCCTGGGATCACATACGGTTATCTGAACCCATCGAGGCAAAATCCCTTTAGAGTAATTCAATCCACTTCCTGCTAAGTGTTTCATACACTGACTAGCTGTCCCGTTTCACCCGCATTCCGGAGGGATCGCATGTTTTCTCGGGATAAAAAGTATCCTATGTGGTAATCCAGAACATAATCTATCTGTGTGCCAAATTTCATCCAATACCGTTCAGTAGTTTTGCGTGAAAGAGTAACAAACATACATCCATATAGTACTTACAGTAATTTTTAACTTAAAGAATTTATTTTTATACTTTGTTAAATACTTTTTGTATAATAAAGAGTTATCTATCTATCTATACTCTTAAATTTAAACTTTCGCATTTATAATATTATAGGATTAGTAGGATTTTATATCGGTACCGACCAATGATATTATAATAAAAAGAGGTAGATATCGCATTAACGCACGCTAATTGTTGCAGACAAATTCAGACAATTGTCGTAATTTTGCTTAGCGGCTACATATAGCTATCTCTTTCTGTATCATACGTTCCGTATTATCTATCGCATTCGCCTAATTCAACAATAACTGAACGCCGCTTAGTATGAGGGTAGCATATCTCTATTATAATATCAATGGTACCGACCAATAATTGTATCTAACCGTCTTATTAATAAATAGGGTGTAAGTCAAGTATAGTTAAACCTAGGATTAAAATATATCTGTCACTTTCTAATGTCATATAAACAAAAAGGGATGAGGCTATCTTAATACCTGGTTATTACAAGACTGACTTACACCTTATTTATTAATAAGGGGGTAAATGTTTAGTGTGTCCTTGACTTAGCCAATCGGAATTCATGTGTACTACTTGAATTAGCCAACCGGAGCGGATTGTAGGTACCTAGTGGGGAATTGGCGGTATACATTAAAAAATAAAATGAACGTTATTGCTCTTCTTTGGGTTCATTGCTCGATATCTGATCTCGCCTTGTACTTTGGAAACCATAGATAACTGGCATGTATAAATATACTAGATGTAGTACCTACAACATTTTCATAATACTTTTTTTTATTCTACCAAATCGGTAAACAAGCATACGGCCCGCCTGATGGTAAGCGGTTAACGTAGCCATATGGACACTTTCAACATACGAGGTATTACTAGTATTACTCACGCGGTACCGACCCTTCCACCCTCCCCAATGAGCTACTCACTTGCTAGAACACAACATAAAGATTTGGTTGCGGTATTGTTTAAGGTGAAGTACCTTAAACAATACCGCCAGTCGAGCTGCTCTTTGAGCGAATAAACGCTATGCTCTACCTCTCTACCTCTACTCTTTCTACAAATTACTTATAAAGATAGACTACACACAATCATTTATTTGCACTCATAAATATTAATACTTACATTAGTAGTGAACAATACGTTGCAATAAAACACATACACATTTATAATACACACATTAAACCACATTTATTCAAAGTAAGAAAACAGCAACACAATAGATTTAGTTTGTAAGATACATTTAGTGTTCGCGTTGAGCAAACAAAACTAAGGACCGGCAAAACTTTGAATTGCACTCTATCGATGGAGTTCTATTTAAGTGTTATGTAGCTTTATCTCCCTCAGTTTTATTCCACTGCAGTTGGTGCTGCGTATTATTGAGTTTCGAGCCGAGTCGATTCTCTTCCGATTTAGAGATCTGCGGCCCTTGAGAAAATCCTGAAATGTAAGAAAGAAACAAGTATTGAAGATATCATAGAATATCGAATTCCATCAATGTTCATCGAATTTATGGTTGGGAAAATATATTACACTTATCGGTTAAAGCTTGGAACGATATTGGAATTACTCTTCTAGCTTTACTTATGTACATTTGCTACAATGGTTATCCTCTCTAGAGTATGTTTGATATAAGAATTTTATGAAATCTAGATTTATTTTAGCGATACATTTCTATCTATTATTCATTATTATTCATTTCGAAAATAGAATAGGTATAACTCCTAAAAATATAAACTTTGGATTAGAATTTAATGAATACAGAAAAGCATTATAATCAAAAACAAAAGAAATTTAATGATGTTTGCTCAGAGATTTGAACAACCTTTACGGAAGTAATTAAAAATATTGGACGTAATGAAACATCTTAGATAAACAAAAACATGCAATGGAGGGCAATGTTAGCATTAGGTGCAAGCGGTGAATGTAATTAATAAATTTGTGTGAGAAAGCTCTGGGGTATATCAAATCAGTTACCTTGCTATATTTAAAATCGCATTTGAAGATCTGTTATTACATCTATATCAACTAATAAAATGTATTCCATTCTAATTCTACATATCCGTTTCCAAGTAAGAGCTTTGTTTATTTTGGGATCAGTATTTAGTTAGGAACACAAACTAAGTAGAAACTCTAGCAAGCCTTTTAACATATACAATAATCTTTATTTTCATATCTTAAAAAAATATTTTTAAAACGAAAATAAAAATATTGAGCTATTTTTCTCACACGCCTTTTCCTTGAAGTAGAGCAATTATTTCGGCTTGAATTTAACTAAACACTGACTTGTTACTTTGGTAGTAACCAGAGTTAAGGAAAATGTATCAAATATCAATGTAAGGCGCCGATCTCACAGCGAGTGGTCTCGAGTTCTGCGGTCAGAGATTTGCGTGCGTCTTCCTTGACCGCCGCGGTCGCTGTGTGCAATTATCAAAAGCGCTGCATACCTAGATACAGTAGTACCCAATTAATATGGCTTACCGATGTACCTGCGCAGAAGATACATTTTCAAAGCGCGGGAACCGCTATTGGTCGGCAGCTGCCGCTATGTTAGCGCGCGCCGTGCGGAGGGGCGTGACTTGCGAGCGAGACGGAACTAACAGCTGCAGTGTATTATGAACCTTATAGTAGTGATTTAAGGTTGATTATAAGTTTTAAGCATTCTTTCGTTAATCTTCGGGGCCATACTTTCTTTTCTGTGCGAACGAAGATTCACGACGCGCCATATCAGTTGGGTAATACTGTACCTATAGACTACATTGAACTCGGAACGCAGAAAGAGTTCTGTGTTCTGTGTCCACAGCGAGCGTGAGCCTAGAGAGACTCACGCTCGCTGTGGGATCGGCGCCCGAGGATCTTACTTTGAAAGCTAGTCGAAATTTCCGTGACATAAGACTGTATAGTATTGGATTGACAGCCGTTGAAACGTATCCATTGTAGCACAGGTAGTTTACAATTTTCCATGCCTGAAAAGATAGAAACATAATGAAGTAGGTCAGGGGGCGTAGACATACAGCAAAGCATCGTTTCGATTTTGCCCAATCTACCCATTTTCTATTCGTTTAACACTGAAGCACGTGACATATGCCCAAAACCGTTCGAAGTGGAAGTCAATGGGGGAGGCCTATGTTCAGCAGTGGACATCCATAGGCTGATATGATGATGATGACGTAACATATCGATGGCTAACATCATTTGCATACTAAAGTGGACATAAGTAGATAAGATGGTAAAAATTGTTGATCGATATACAATTTGCCTGAGCTCCCATTACCATTTTTGAAATCTAAGTGTACCTATTTAACAAATCTTTTTTCGTACAAGCATAATTATTCGTTGCTTTATAGGTAAGTATATCTTGGAAATAATAAATGAACGTAAATCGTAAATGGTTCTGAAATACTTCACAATACATATTAAGTATACCTCGCATTTAATTTAAAATCCTGTCTTAAATATACTACCTTCCGCCGATTATACCGGTGAAGGATAAAAAGAATCCTTCAACTTATTCCATGGTATAGAACTATTTATGTGCCAAGTTTCATCCAAATCCATTCAGCCGCACACACATACAAATTGTAGAATTTATTTATGCTTAAATAAACTTATGTAGGATAGGATTTTTTCTTTATGTGTTTACAAAAGCATTAACAAACTATGGTCGTTATACTAAGCAGATGTTTTCTTGTAGTATCTCGACTCCAACATTAGTATAATAATGCAATGTATCAGACTAAGTACTATTTTATTTAAGTTTAGTTTTACTTAGTTTATGGACTGCGCAACAAGTGCATTTTGGTCTTGCTATATTTATATTTTCTATATCTACTAGCAGCGAAACCCGGCGTTGCTCGGGTTAAAATACATCGCATATTTAGTGGTATAAAAAATATATAAGGATACATTTTTAACAGATATTATAGATTTCTATTTTCGATTTCGATTTGGTTCTTTTAGTTAGATCAATACTCGTACACATTTTGGAACTTTCCAGATTAATCCAAAAAAAATTAGAACCTTCTCGAACATTTTAAATCGCTTGTAATAAATTGCACTCATTTTAGAATTTTCTAGAACTTTCTCGAACATTCTAAATCGATCATAATAAATTTCACTCATTTGGGAACTTTCTAGATCATTCTAGAAATTTCTAGAACTCTCTCGAACATTTTTAATCGCTTATAATAAATTGCACTCATTTTAGAGTTTTCTCGAACATTCTAAATCGATCATAATAAATGTAACTCATTTTGAAACTTTCCAGGTCAATCCAAAAAAAATTAGAACTTTCTCGAACATTTTAAATCGCTTATAATAAATTGCAGTCATTTTAGAATTTTCTAGATCATTTTAGAACTTTCTGGAACATTTTCAATCGATCATAATAAATTTCACTCATTCTAGAAATTTCTAGAACCTTCTTAAAGATCCTGAATTAATCATAATAAATTGCACTCATTTTGGAACTTTCCAGATCATTCGGGAAATTTCTAGAACGTTCTTGAACATTCTAACTCGATAATAACAGTTTTGGACATTTTGGAACTTTCTAGATGAAGCCAGAAATTTGTAGAACTTTCTCAAACATTCTATATCGATTATAATAGTTTGCATTCATTCTAAATTTTTTTGGATATTTCCAGATATTTCTAGAACTTTCTACAACATTCCAGATCAATTATAACCGTTTCACTCATTTTGGAACTTTCCAGATCATTCTGGAAATTTCTAGAACGTTCTCGAACATTCTAACTCGATAATAACAGTTTTGGACATTTTGGAACTTTCTAGATGAAGCCAGAAATTTGTAGAACTTTCTCAAAACATGCTATATCGATTATAATAGTTTGCATTCACTCTAGAATTTTCTTGATCATTCCAGATATTTGTTGAACTTTCTAGAACATTCCATATCGATTATAACCGTTTTACACATTTTAGAACTTTCCATTCCAGAAATTTTGAGATCTTTTCAGAAGTCCTCATGCGTTAGAAAAGGACAGCAATATATGTTTTAACATTTTCGCCACCTACAACCACCCCCTCCCACCCACCGCGACCAAACTCCCTTACTACCACCTGGAGACCAAGGGGTATTTACCACCCCAACGGGAAGTTGATTGGGGTTGGTGGTGATTGAGAAAACTGCGTATTTACGTACCCACAAAAGCATTTTATATATATTATTAGATTTAAGGCGATGATAGCTCAGTGGTAGTGACGTCAGATACCGAGACGAAGGTCCCGGCTTCGAATCCTACATTGACCTTGAGCTTTCGGTGAAGGAAAACATCGTGAGGAAACCATAGCACGGTGGTGGGTACTATGTAGTACCCGCCTGGCTGGCTACCACCTTCATGTTGAAAATCTGTCGCCAAGCAATTTTCGGTGTGTTCCGACAGCTGCACTTGAGAGCCAGTTCCTTCTAGGCTTTGTGTGCTTACCACCTTCGGCCGCATCATCACTTACCATGGTGAGATTGCCGTCAAACACAGGATTATAAACTGTAAAAAAACTGCAGGTCGTAGTTTCGATTCCCATCTAGGACATGCATTTGAGTGTATGAAAAAGCGTATTTTTTATTAAACAAGCATACGGTCCGCCTGGTGGTAAGCGGTTACCGTACTCGGTACCGTACCTGGACGCTTGCAAGACACGGGGCATCACTCACGCATTACCGACCCTTTCTCCCTCTACAATAAACTTTGGAAACCTTACATGCGTACAACATAAAGTTATTTGGCTGCGGTATTCTGTAAGATGGAGGTACTTCCCCAGTCAAGCTGTTCTTTGAGTGAATAAACGCTAAACTCTACTGATGATAAGCAGTTACCTTAGCCATATGGACTCTTGCAACACACGGGGCATCACGCGTTACTACCCTTCCTCCTTTCCCAATGAGCACTGGCGACCTTACTCACGCGTTAGTACGATTAAGTATTTATCAACACAAAATGTTAGCAATCATTACGTAAGTACTTACATTGTAGTTGTCTTCATATTTTAAATTAGGTGATATCATCATGATGCGTAAAATACAATACGGAGACCAGAAGATGAAAAACGACGTAGCAACAGCAGCTGGAAATGACACAATTCCAAATTTCTACACAACTGTAAATAACGATTGAATGCGGTGTTGTACACAACTTGTGTTTGATGAAACATGCTTTCAATATTGAACCGTGTTTACTCGTACACAGAATTTTAGTCCTTTGTCTATTTATTCTGTTGAAATGTTGATGAGTTCGCGTTATATCGTTAACATATTTAGTATGTAAATATTATTAAATAAGTACCATCCAACTATAGTTGATATTAATTTTGGGAGTTGTACCTTATATTTAAACAAGCTGTTCCCCGCGGTTTCACTCGCGTTCCCGGATAAAAGGATAGCCTATAATACTCGAGGATAATGTATCTTCCTAATAGTGAAAGATGTTTTCTCATCCGACTGGTAGTTCCAGAGATTAGCCCGTTTAAACAAACAGACAAAAAACAAACAAAAAAAACTCTTCCGCTTTATATTAAGTATAGTTATAGATAATATAGGTATTGGTACTTACCTAACATTTTGGCAGCTTTATGTCGATTTTGTTTTCCATTCATAGGACTACTTCTTAGCTTTTTGGCAGCTGCTTTTAATTCGATGGTTATAAGAATATACAATACGCAAATAATAGTCATTGGTATGACAAAGAATACAAATATCTCAACTGCGATAATGATGCTCAGTACATCTGACAATGTGAAATAACAAAAGGCATATTTCTTTCTTTCTAAGAGATCTATGTAAAATATATCGGGAATACAGAAAAAACTTGACACCACCCAAATCACTGCCACTATTTTGAAAACGCGTGAGTTCAAGGAGAGTTTTTGCTTAAGAAACGGTTTTGTAACGACGATGTATCGCTCCACGGTAAAAGCAGTTATTATGAGGAGGCTGCAATTGCTGAGACAGTCCCAGAGCAAGAAGTGAATGCGGCACCCGACTTCTCCCAGAGGATAGAAATCAGGGATCCAGATGATGTAAATATCAATAGGGACGAACAGAGCGATCAAGAGGTCGGTGATGGCGAGGTTGAACAAGTAACAATTAGTAGGGGTCCTCATGGAGCGGTCCCGAGCGATGACTGCACACGTGCAAGTGTTCCCAATGATGCTTAAAATCATGGATACTGCCAGGCCAATGCTCAAAATAATTTTGACTGTGTACGCTTCGTCCAGGACACTCCCGTCATCGAAGAACGCCATGCCCATCGGCCCGAAGAATGTATAAGAATTGTTTTCATAATCACTGTCGTTGAGATTAATCATGTTGGACCTGAAGATAAGTTAATTAAAATACAACAAACGTTGTTTTAAAACAATTTATATGATCGTTATTTGACTTCGCGTAATTTTAATAGTTTCTAAGTGAGCGTCTTTAGACGTAAGCAATATAAGTAATTAGATTAAACTCGGTTACGTAGATAGTTACAATAAGTGACGTATGTAAAATACCTGCCGACAAACGATGTTACTCTACGGGCGCGAGGGAAAAACTGATCTCGGGAAAACTTTCGTAGGCGCCTTGAAGCACATATTATAGGATGATGTTAAAGTTGATAGCAATTAGGTTTATGCAAAATAGCGTACTTTGCAATTTCCTGTGTAAAATTAATTCAAGTAATATCTTAACCAGTCACGTGTCGTACTAACCGGTTTGGTCTTTTTTGCGCCCTAGTTTCTTAATTGAGATTGTTCGAAACTTACCGTTTACGGTATATGAAAATGTCTCATTTATACAAACTAGAAGGAATTCCTATTTATATTGATCCATAACACATAAGTTGATCGAACTTATTACTAGAAATTTCCTTAAGTGGTGGTTAAAATCAATGGTTACTAAGAAGACGATTTGCTTTCAATATAATGTAATTACTCTAACATACGTAATCTTTCAAAAATGTTTTAATTACAAATCTTAAAAATGATTAATTTTTCATTTATCTTCATCATATCAGTCTAGGGATGTCCACTGCTGAACATAGGCCTCCCCCACAAACTTCCACTTTGAACGGTTTTGGCCTCTTGCATCCAGCGGCGCCCAGCGATTTTGACTAAATCGTCGATCCACCTGGTGGGAGGTCGTCCCGCTCGGCGCTTTCCAGTACGTGGTCGCCACTCGAGAACCTTCCTTCCCCATCGGCTATCGGCGATGTGGCCTGCCCATTGCCACTTCAGCTTACTAACTCTACGAGCTATATCGGTAGTTTTCGTTCTCCTACGAATGTCCTTTGGAATTTTTCATTCAAATCAAGAAAAGAAAAAATAATAGGTACCCGTAGCTTTCGAAAGTTGAGGTCTTGCGTTTGATTCCTAGGTCACCTGTTATTCGGTATTGGTAACGAATCAGCACCTACCTAATTATACAGTAGGATTAGATTCCTACATATTGGAATCTTTACATTTTTTTGATACTATAATTTGTCATAAAAAAGGCACATCCTGAATATGAAACTAATTGAGTGTACCCAACAAGCGCTCAAATTGACAGCAGCCATAGAATGTGATGTACGGTTCCCTAATTGAAATTACTACTTCCCATGCTGGCGTCATCGGGTAATGGAAGCTCCTATAATAAAATGATTAAATTCCCTGAAGCTCCGAAGTGTATCAACTTGTTTTTTAAAAGGTAGATGATTAACAAAAGATAAACGAGTTTTTAAGGTTGGCAATCTAAATAGTATCTACATATAAATAAAAAATAAAAACCGGCAAAGAGTCTGAATATAACTCACCGAGGTTTCCTCATATGTATAATTTCTTGGTTTGAGCCATAACTGTAGAAAAAAACCGGACCGCATAAGTAAATTTGTTAGTGAAGGAATTGTTAATGATTTCGATAAACTTTGCTAGTTAGAAACACCGTTATAATATTTTTCGTATTTTTTTCGAATATGCAAATTAAAAGAAAATAAAAAGCTTTTTTGAAATGTTGAAACGAAGAACGTACATATGATATTCCATTTAAAGTTTTAGCTCCACTTTCAAATAACGGTCCCCATTACGTCCCCTTTTGCAAAGAAACTCATTTGTTATAAGATTGGGTAAGTAATATTTTATAACTATTCCTTTCAAATCAATCATCAGTGGTTGCTGAAATAAATCGCTGTGACATACGGATAGATGACAGAAAAATCAATTACTGCTTGTATGACAGGCCAGTTGGGGCAGTTGTACGCGCCGCAGGTCGTGGGTTCGACACTGGACATGCATTTGTGTGCATCAACATGTTTGCCTGTCCTAAGTCTGGGTGTATTTATGTATATTATGTACCTATGTATTTACAAACAAAAAGTGGTATATGTATTATATCAGTTATACCTATCTGGTTTCTATAGTACAAGCTCTGCTTAGTTTGGGATCAGATGACCGTGTGTGAGGAATGTCCCAGGAAATGTATTTATTTATTTATGAAAGATCTTCAAATAATGAGAACAGCTCGACCGATCTGGTTGTCTTTAGGGTTCCGAACTAAAAAGGAACCCTTATGGTGCCACTCCGTCCGTCTGTCTGCGGATGCCCAGAAATTTTTAAAACTGACTGTGCTTTTTTCATAGATCTCGAGAGATGGGTCATGACGCTTGGATTTATAACAAGTGAGTAAAAATTGACTAACTATTGGCATTTACATATACCTAGTTGTGATATTAAGTGGGGAGTTTCGTGGGACGGCAGGTCTAAGCTAAATCCAAGCGTCAACGCATAACACATCTGTCGAGATCTATGAATCGAACCCAAAACCTGTGTAGTGTGTATTACAGTACATCATATGCTCGTCGGCTTGTAGGTACTTATAGTAGGATATAATTTACCTACCTTTCAGCAAACCGTAAACTATAAGGTAACTTACATACTGGTACATTAAGGATCTAATTGTTTGCATTGTTGCCCCAGCTCTACCATTCCACCTTTCATCATGCTACATAAACCCTTTGATTCAGTATGAATTGTAAATAGCCTCATTATTATTAAACTAGTTTTATCCCCGTGGTTTACTCGCGATCTTCAAGGATCTAATGATTTCCCGGGATAAAAAGTATCAGGGTAATACGCCCAGTGATATACTATTGTGCCTCTAAGCTAACAAACAAACAAACACACTTTTGAAGGATAGTTAGATTTGATAACTTCAGGTTAAAAGAAAAGGTAGGTTCTCAAACGGTTTTGAAATATATTAGAAATGCCAGAGAGCTTAAATTACCTAAGCGTCTATCACAGGGTAATTTGAGTTGAATTTTTTTTGGTATAATATCGGAATACAGCTAGTTATTTATTAATCCTATCTCTATATTTATATTTTATCTGTTTTGTATATCCATTGATTTGAATACGAAAAATATATCTCTGTACAATAATGGAAATAAACAAGGTAATTAGGAATGTGGGGTAAGTTATTAGGATGTTTGTAACGTTGTTTACCCAATCGGCCATCACTTAGATTGGTTCTTTGTACTATGACATTAGGGCCGCACCCGCTACATTTTTTTATTAATTAGGATTTTTCTCTACTATTTCATAGAGTATTTTCAATCAATTTTGCACCATACATGTCTTGTATATTCATCATCTATTTTTTCCCAAATAAAACAAGGATTATTTATCCTATCCAATTTATTTAACTTACTTTATTAACCTAGCTATACATAATATGAACAATTAACTATAAATAATTAACAAAATTTTGTAGTCATTTTATTTATTTGTGATATTACATTTATACAACCTAAGTAACAATCTAAATTAATGTAAGCTGTTGCTAAACTATAATAAATAATTAAATATTTAGGTTTTATACATAGTTATCTCACGTTGTAAAACATCATTCAAAATGCTACTAATGGATAACGTAAAGGAGACGGTGAGGTCTATTCAGTCTTTTCTGGGTTAACAATTAGTGCTTCCTTCTTATCATCAATAGGTACGTCTTTGTCATCCCATCCCCAAACTGAATGACTACCGTCGCCTGTTCTCGTCACACGCTTTTGAATGACTTCATGGGAAACGGTCTTTAGGTCGTAGGCCCATCCTAGTATCGACATAAAATCGATGAACAGTTTAGAGAGGTTCAGGGAATAGTCTCCTAATTCGGCGGTTTTATAGTCCCATGGGAAAGTGTGATGATAATTGTGGAAGCCTTCACCGAGGACGACTAACGAGACATGTTTGTTTTCTACAGGGTTGATGTTTCTGTCGTAAGGCTTGCTTCCCCACATGTGGGCGGCGGAGTTAACCAGCCAGGTCACGTTCAGGACATACACGTAGCGGAATATGGAGCACACGTAGAAAGCGTTCCACGCAGATTCGCCCCATAGAGTGGGAATGTACGTAGGTAGGATGAAGCAAGCTAGAGGCATCAGCAACAGATAGTACCTATAACAAGATGAAAATTAAAGGTTTGGTCGAACAACGCTATAACGTTACATTTTGTTTTCTTATAATTGTTTGTTGCACCTAGTTTTTTGTTATCACTTTAGTCAATTTTTTGTTAAGTGTGGTTTAGTGTAAGCAATTATGTTAGTTAATCATCAAGGGAAGCCGACGTTTTGCAGCGATTCAATGAATTAAATCGCGATGCTGGCACTGCTCGTATGCCTTCGCCCACTTTACTACGATTCAGCATCAATGCAGACGCGCGTTAACAAAATGCGCTATTGAATGCTAGAGTCGCAGTGCGCGACATCCCAAGGCGATAATAATAATAGGTACTGACGCTTTGACATGCGCTAGAAATGAGATCATGAATTATTTCGTAAAAGTCTATCGTTTAGTTTGTTTAATTGTTTGGAAAATTTGCGATAAGATATCTATACAATGACGGTATAGCTTCGGGCTATATAATAGGTATAGAATGATAGAATATATAGGTAAGATAAAATTTACTAAATGACCCTAACAATGATTTCACTGAAATTCAACTTACTTCTTTTGGAATCGAAGGATGGGGTCGGCCCAAAGGTCACTCATATCGATGGTGTGTCCCTTAGCCTTGATTTCAGGGTGTTTCCTGACCAGTAGCCATCCGACGTGTGAGAAGAAGAAGCCTCGAGTGGCGTTGTGGGGATCAGCGTCAGTCTCCGAATATTTGTGATGCATGCGGTGGTCACGCGCCCAATCCAGAACGGCATCCTAAAGAATACAAGCTCTTATTAATATTTTTGATTATACATCAATTATTTCGTATAATTATGTTATTACAATACAATCTAATAAAAAGAAAATTGTCTCTACACAAATATAACAATAAATAATTTGTTTATGTCCCATTTTGTGTTCTTGACGTAGTGGATAATGATAAATTATATTTATAATACAATCGCTCAACTTTATTAAAATGAAATCATTGTGGAATCCGTACCTACTGAGAGGTAATGAATATTTTCAACGAAATGTCGTCGTTTAATACGTCTGAACTACTTGCCATATCTGGGTTTTCTTTATTGTAGTAAGTAATATCGAATAATTGAAACAGCAAAATGATGAATTTGTTGAATTATATATTTATAATGGAAACGGCTGATCTGTTTAAGATGAGACTTTAATTAAACTATATCTAAGAAAATACTGAACCATCCTGTTAAAATAAATAGCGATTATCTCAATAACCCTATTTTATTTATTTCTTTAGAAACTCCAACAATTTACATTACACTCTATAGGAGACCACAGCATTCGTTCCTACGTACCTATACATACAGCTACAGAGTTGATTAATCTCGCTTTGCTTAACGCTATGATGAAAATATAAGGTAAGTCTAAGTATAGAAAATATTTAATATAAATATTACAATTGTAAATGTTTGTTATGTTTGTATAAATATTGATTATGCAATAACGTCGATTTCGGTTAAACTTGGCACATAAGTAATAATAAGTATGTCGCCGTCTGCGGTTTCATAAGCTTTCCTGGGATATGTACCTATTATATTATATGAAAGTACCCTATGTCCCTATCCATACCATAGAACATAGGCTATCTGCGCGCTAATGTGATGGCGATCGGTTCAGCAGTTTAGTAGACGTTAAAGCGTAACAAACAAACTCACAGTCGTATTTATAATATTAGTTAGGATTAGTGAACCAAACAAAAATTTTGAAACGCGAGTAAACGCGGAGGGGGAAGCTAGTATTAATAGTTATCAGATTAAAGAAGTTTATGCAATATATCTTATTATAACGTACATTGAAATTGTATTGCTCGCACGGTAAACATCCGATAAAAGTATTGTTGACATATTGTAATGTTTCACATATCATCGATAAGACAAGGGCGATTGTAATTATTGGCCGATAACAATGTTAAGAGGTGATCATAGCCTCGCGTGGTGGTCACATGTTTGAGTATTTTTTTTTATAATTTACATGAGTTTTAAGATGTGTTGATTTGTGACACGAGTTGGTTCGATTGAAATTAAACCTTATTTATATACCTATGGGATACAGGCTACAGCGCACGTTGTATATTCATGAAAATTGAGTTACTACGGCTAAACCTTTGTTACTGCAACTCCCAATGATATTATAATACAACTCCTATTATACTGTGTGTGAATGAGAACAATATTAGTTTCAGTATCGTTAGTTTATCTTTTTTTTTTTTTTTTTTTTTTTTATACGACTAAGTCGGTAAACAAGCATACGGCCCGCCTGATGGTAAGCGGTTACCGTAGCCATATGGACGCTGGCAACACACGAAGCATCGCTCACGCGTTACCGACCTTTCCCCCCTCCCCTATGAGCTCTGGCGACCTTACTCACGCGCAGGAACACAACTTTACACAACATAAAGTTATTTGGCTGCGGTATTCGGTAAGGTGGAGGTACTTCCCCAGTCGAGCTGCTCTTTGAGCGGATAAACGCTATGCTCTACCTCTCTCAGTATCTATACAGTTATTTCGCCCGGACACGCATTATTAACTTGATAAAAGAATTCTGAAGGTAAATTTTGAAAGCGATTTGAATTACCATAAATTTGCAAATCTATTATTATAATATAATCTTTATAAAAATGATTTTGATTGATTCATGATTATATTCATAATTCTAATTCATTCAGGTCATCTAAGTGACCTACTCGGAAATTCAACTTTAAATAAATGAACTGTAAATATACTTGGTATTATAAATATTAATCCTTATTTCCCTTGGCCACGCCATAATTTGAGAACGACTTTACTGATTTCATCCATATTTTTTTAAAGATTTCTAATACTCTAGAGAAGGTTCTTACGAAAAAAAAATATATGAAAGTGCGTAGAAAATTTTAGAAAACTTCGATACGAGATTTCGAGGGATACGTCGAGTACGCGGGTGAAACCGCGGGGCGCAATTAGTATTAAAAATAAATAGACCAATAGTTCGTGTCATTACTTTACATTCTATTAATTATAAATGCTTCGTTCCAAATTCCAAATCTATACTCGGGGATAATAAAGCTTCCTATTAGTGAAAGTATGTTTCGAATCCGAAAGACAATAAAACTCTTCCGCTTTATATTAGTAAAGATTTTATAGCACTGTGTGACTTAAATCCGAAATTAGGTCACACCTCTATGACTTAAGTAGTCCATTATTACACGGAAAAGACATGCTATAAAATAGTATACGATAATCGCGTGAGTTACAAGACGCGCGTAAGTGCGGGTTTTGAGTCAGACAGTGCTATGAAATAGTACAAAATACTCGTGCGGCGAAGTTCACGCCTTTGGATTCAAGAATTGTTAATATATTGATATTTTTTTAAAAACTTACCTGAAAAGCGATTGTGTTGAATAGAGTAAGTATGAGTCGAAGTGGTACTCTAGCTTTGTATGATTTGTGAGCCCATAATCTGTGGGCGCCAGCTGTGATGCCCAATCCCGAGCATAGGTACAGGAACACGGCTGAAAACAAAAAATATTCAGCTATTAAGCTAAAAACGACCTTAACGTAACGAACGTAAGACACGTGATAATAGCAATTATTATTAATTGTTAGTTTACATATTATTGGCACTCTACACTGATTAATCCGCGATGACGCTTGTTACCTTTTAATTGTTCGATGCCTTAAGCCTACATTAGCACGAACGCTTTTTACGCGCGTTTTTTTAACGTTATGAATATAACGTTTGACTTTTCCTATACGTGTTCGCACGCTAACGATTTTTTATGTCGGAAGTATTCGTACGTTCTAGTGAAAAGCGTAGAGCTCAACGCTTTTTTAAACTCCCATGCGAACGTAGCCTAACTTTACTGTACTCTGTCTAAATACACACAGCTTTAGGTATATATTAATGTTTATTATAGTAAGACATAATTACGATATAATGTCTATGGTAATCTTTGAATGAATTCACAAGGGGGCGTCCATTAATTACGTGAGGCGTTAAAGGGGGGAGGGGCAGGTCTTCTCAGCAAATGCAACCTTCCGAACCGGTATTAGAGTATTAGAGTCAGACTTTTCATAAGTGCCTGCGAAGGTCTATTTGAATAAATGATTTTGAATTTTGGGGTTTGAGCCGAGTCTCACTCAATCTCGCGTGGGGGAGTGGGTTGGTCACTGCCAATATCACGTTTTCAAGTTTTTATGGATCTGAGGATATGATTTTTGTTTGTTATTTTTGAATGGATTGGAAGGTACCTACTGGTGAAATTTTGCACACAGATAGAATATATTCTGGATACTTTTTATCTCGGATTTATCCCTCGGGAATGCAGGTGAACCTGCAGGACGGTAGTGAATACATATTATGTACATTATTGAAGGATATAATACAAAAAGCAAAAAAACATATTAAAGCTAAGTGTGTGTCGGGCTTTAAATCGTTATCATTTAAATTAACTATCTAGATCTGATATAGGTGAACGTGCCAATTACCACTTCTAAAATAAATAAAAAGATTATCGCAATTATTATAAAAATATTTTGAACAATAATTCGGTGATCGATGTTTGGTGGGCTCGTACAAACGCCAGGCCCACTCAAATCCATAATATTTATTTATTGCTCTGCCACGTCGGTGAATTAATTTACTTGACTACCAAAAAAAAAATATGGAGAAAGATTTTTCCGGTTCTGTTTTTGCTAACATATTTTACTGCTTGTTTAATTTGTAACTAGTCCGTTAAGGGATATTAAATATTTAAAATTTATTGTGATATTGCTAGAGCGTTTCCAAATTCGGACTTAAAAATACCAGAGTGTTCCAATTAGCCAAAGAGTTGCCAAAGCCTTATTTAGCTTACCGCTAAGCCTCAACCATACTGTAACCGCTAAA
The DNA here is from genome assembly GCA_951394255.1 of Polyploca ridens. Classification (NCBI taxonomy): domain Eukaryota; kingdom Metazoa; phylum Arthropoda; class Insecta; order Lepidoptera; family Drepanidae; genus Polyploca; species Polyploca ridens. The sequence continues at coordinate 7,407,528 of OX596251.1, read as the reverse complement.
AAAGATTTGCGAAAAATTGGTCGGCCGAAATTTTTCGGTAAATGTATTTCCCTTCAAAATAAATTATTTATACACAGCATCCAATAAATTAAACACAATTTGCATTCGCATAAAGCTTATTTTTTTGCAATATATTACATTTATATTTAAACAACACCTTACTAATTGTTACTATGGAAACTGAGAGTAGTTTCCGCATTGCACATTAAATTTGATAATTATGATTATTCGTAACTAGCTGTCCCCCGCGGTTTCACTCGGATCTCGGGATAAAACGTCTATATAATACTCGGGGATAATGTAGCTTCCTATTAGTGAAAGATTTTTTTCGGATCAGACTGGTAGTTACAGAGATTAGCGCGTTAGGACAAGCAAACAAACTCTTCAGCTTTATTATATAGATCAGTATAGATTTCAGATAATATTATTCAATTGGGGGTATTGCGTATATTTACCTATATATCTGCTGAGTAGGCTAAGCTTACTCGGACATCTAGATAGTGCGACCGCATGTCTAGATTTAATGATTATAATGCTCAGATTAGATTACCTACAAAAGCATGAATGACTACATATTTACAAATTAAATTTGTTACTTTTGTTTAGGTATAGCCTTGGCTTATAAAATAATGATGAAAGAAAGTAGGTACAAGGTTTTAAAACCTTCCTATTATAAATATAGCCTTTGGGTAGTTGGAGATACCGAGGTTGGCAATTAAAAACGAGAATACGAATGCAAATTCAAACGCATAGGATACAACTAAAGGCTTTTTTAAATACATTTTGCATTCTGTAGCTAGCTTGTTTACATTTATTTTTTTATTTATATTGCATTCGACTACAATCTTATCGTAGTTTAAGATGATAAAATAGTGTATCAAATTGGAACGCATCGGAAAGCCCGTACGTGCCTGGAGACTGATTTTCAGTGCTACAAAGTAGGTACTCAGCCAACAAACTATGGCTTTCTCATAATATTTCCCCCCACCGAAAGCTTAATATTTATATACCATTTTCGAAATGAGTTAACTTAGCATGAATACAATAAAATCTTACCGAGTAGACTCGTCCGCCACATGGCTTGGAAGAGGAAGAGGTAAGCTCCATACAAGCCACCAAGGTGGAGAAACACGAACAAAATAACGTTCCTCCATACTATTTTCCACTCTCTCTTCTCTGCTGATGGTGGTACTGTCGCGGGCACGGCATCATCACTCACAGCGTCAGATTCGTACAGGACCCAAGAGCCCTTTGTTTGCCCTTGAGGCGGCATATTACTGTAAGCAAAACAGAAACGCATGATAAACCCCTGTTTTTATTATTGATGAGCCCTATGACAGAAGCCATTAAGTAATCATTACATTTATTTACGAGTTGACATTAAATTAATGACAGATATTTAATGCTGCTGGATGGAAGCCTTCCATTTCAAACTTTTATTAAAGCTGATTGTAAGTAGAAAAAGGGAACCTACCAAATTAATTGCTTATAATGTATAAATCCTACGGAAAACTCCAATCAGAAATGGAAGACGTGATAAGGCTTTAATTAAGCTAAGTGGCGGGGGTCTTAACACATCAAAAAGGGCCAAATGATTCTGAGGAGGATGCCTAAATGATTGAAATCAAATAGATGATTGTTAGTAGGTACACGACCTACAATTTAATATTTTTTGTTGGTGGTTAACAATATCAAATATATTTATTGAAAACGAAAGTAGATACTTATAACTGAATCCAAATCCTGCATTACATACAAGTATTTTTCCAAGTATAGTGACATAGGGTAACGCTGGACTGCTTCGATCGCTATCGTATTTATATCGTACAATTATATATTTTTTTGTATACTACTTAGGTAGCAAACAAGCATACGACCCGCCTGATGGTAAGCGGTTACCGCAGCCTATGGACCAGAGGTGTTACTCGCGCGTTGCCGACCCTGCAGAAATCTCTTCACACCCTTTTTGAGGAACCCCATGCTGCATGCATGCATTCCACAATCTCATGGTCACATCATGGTCATGGTTTACAAAATCTCAAATGGTCGATAGAAGATATTCTCGGATATAGAAATCAGAATTCTCCCAACTCTTACGAGTAAGACTGCCAACAATAAGCGTGTATACAACGTGTTGCGGAAAGGTATATCTATCCGAAAGGGGTGAAGACTACATAGACTCTTTATAAAAAGTTTCAGCTCAAATAAACTTGCTGAACATTATTATAAAATTTTCTCAGTCGTGATCTGTGCGCATTGAACCAAAAAAGTCGTGTACTTTCATGGGTATATCAATAAAAGTAAACGACTTCTCCATTCCGTTATACGTTGTATAAGAAAATACTGAAATTCCCTAGACGTGGTAATTATAAACTTTTCAGTAAAAACGCGCAAATTCTAATCTGGGACACTTCTCTCCAATCAATAGAATGCTCATGGCGTTTCTACAACATAACTTCTAATAATGATAATATTGTGTGACAGAATGATTCCTTAAAAATAAGTTGAATAAAGCAATGTGTAAAAATGATTATATTTATTGCATTTTTTGTATTTTTTTTATATATTTGTCTCGTTTTTAAAATATGTTTGGTCCTATTTTTTGTCCTCTTTATTGCATGCAGTTCACCTCTTATTGGGACACTATTTATGATTAATATTGTTTGATGTATTAATGCGTATTTTGTTGGTGATCTAAATAAATAAATAGTTAAAAATAACGAAATGGGAATATTGTGTGTAGAAATAAAATCTGCAATAAGTTTCCTCAGTTAAAATGGAACTGATTGTCACATCACAATACTTGTTAACGTCTTGTTAAATTATTGTTGACACGCACACAGTATGGAAGGAACGTCAGAGGTTTATGCTATCGTTAGATTGACAAGTACAAAAACAATGAAATTATTGTCATTAGCAATTGTGAAACAATCGCATCATAATACTGAATGATTTATGGGATGACGCTTTACGACAGTAATCATAATCACATAGGCATAATCAAGGTAATTGTATTTCCCTATACCTATTTACACGTGAATCAGTCAATCTTATTTCAGTTAGGTATAAACGCAATATAAAATCTTTACTTGTAAGGTCTTCAATAAAAAGGCTTGTCCTGAGGGCCAACCACCATCTTTTAAAACAATCCTAACTGATATTATAAATGATAAAGTGAATTTGTTTGATAGATAGGTAGATAACTCTTTATTGTACACCAGAAAAAACAGTTAACAAAACAGAAAGAAAGTACAATGGGCGGTCTTATCGCTAAAGAGCTTGTTTGTTTGCTTGTTACGCCTTCACGTACGCCTCAACTACTCAACGGATCATCATGAAATTTGGCATGCAGATAGCCTATGGAGAAGGATATAGGCTAGTTTTTAAGTTTTTTTGTTTTGTTTTGAAAACGCGGGGGATAGCTAGTATTATTATAAACTTACTTGCGTTGCGTCCTTCTTTGACATCCTACGTCAAAACAGGACAAAAGACAGTAAGGTTATAATAATATTGTTTTAAGAGATGGTAGTTGGCCCCAGAATGACAGACCTATTGCATGGCCTTAATCGGGGTTAGAATATTTAGAATCTTGAAATTTGTAACACAGGTTTTTTGTATTTATAAAGTAAGCTCATACTAAGATCGAGATTAATTTTTTTTTTGATCTATCTTTTACCGAAATCATTATTATCTTGAAGTTTGAAAATTACTAGTAGTCTATCGGTCCACTAAGCAGTGAGTAGCTACATATTCCAATAGCAGGATTGCCAATAATATGTTGCCGAGCTACACAAAAACTAGAAGATAACTCACCGCCGCCGCGCCGGAACTCACCGCTAGGTGCCTGATGGCGACAGATTTTCAACTTATATAAATTTATTTTGCCATGGTGTTTTAATAAACCAATAAGATAAAGTGTATTCCCAAACGTATAAACGCTGTCACACAAATGTAGATCATTTAAGATACCTGCATCGGAGTGCATAGGTATCGTATGACATCGCTATTCATAGTAATCAATGGACTACAACACAATCGGTTATCGTTAGGTATCAGAAGATTCCGACCGATATCGACAGATTCTGTCACAACCATGAAGCAAATATCCATTGCTTCATGGTCACAACACTGAATACAGTTATTTTGTAAAAAAAAACATTCAAACTAACGTAAAGATTTCCATGTTATAATAATGTAGTCCAGTACCTACTGCTACTAAACTAACCGGCATTAAATTTGGCCCAAGCTCGAAATTTCATACCAAAGAGGTGTTTTCAGGAAAGATTTTCTCTATTTCGGTGAGTGTATAAAATGTAATGTGTTGATTAGCCGTTCTTAATCGATCGGCAAAGTTAAGCTATGCCTGTCGTGGTCGGTACCTGGATGGGTGACCGCCTAGTGGTATTTCAAATCGAGCGTTTCCGTGCTTCGGAAGGCACGTAAAGCCGTTGGTCCCGGTTATCACTTCATTGTGATATTCGTTAAGCTAGTTGGATGCCTCCTAGGCTGCTTGAAAAATTCCAACAGTAGGTTGACCACTAGCATACCTCCACCAATCCGCAGTGGGCACGCGTGGTGGAGTATTGCCCATTCCCTTTCACCTTCATTTGTGAAAGGAGGCCTGTGCTCAGCAGTGGGACATTATAGGCTGATGATGATGATGATGATAAAATGTAATGCGCTAGATAAAATATTATAGTAGGTACCTTAAACGTGTGTGACATGCTTTAATTCGAAAGGGAAGAATGAAGTGGTATTGAGTGGTATGACTAAGTATGTTTCATTTTTAAAAATGGACATATTTATATTGTAAATTTTTTATTATGCTTTATCACTCTAAAGAGTATAAACTAGTATCATTAAATTAGTCAAGGAATAAAAAAGAAATTATGAAAGCTCAAAGTCAATGACAATAATTATTGTGTTCTATTATTTCCATATAAATTCCCATGCATAATATTATTGTGGTTTTATTAATTTGAGTGCATATACAACTTTTTCGTGACGTGACTCAGAACAGTATTTTTTCAGTACAAATAACAAATAACAATGTTTTTGCCTCTAAGATATTAAAAAAAATTGGATATATTCTCGCTAACAAAAAAACTTTGTCGCTCAAGTCGGCCACCACGCTGTACGTACAAGCCGACACATTCACACATTAGTCGAGCGCGGTAAACGGCGACAGAGTCTCGTTTCCCGCGGAATAGCCAACTAATGTGTGTGTGCGAGAGGTGGCCGAGTCTCATAGACACAGTTGTCCGACGTAGTCTGTTCTTTGCCTGTGTTGGGCTATATAGGTTATATTTCGGATTACTAATACTTTCAAATTTGAGTTATCTAATAACAAACTCTAACATAACTACAAAATGTAAAATAAACCGCAGGTGATAATTTAAATAAAAAAAAGTTAAATTAATAAAAACTTACATTGAGTATTCTTTTATCACAGAACAATTTAATACTTCCCTTCTTCTGTATGAAGGTGGAATACAGTGCAATGACAAATTATTAACGACTGTTGCTTTACAAGTATCTATCTTGCTATTTATACATAAACTTTACACCTCTTTGGCTCCGATACACTTAAATCTGATACCCCTTTCATTTAAGTAAACTGTGACATTGATAGGAACACATGTGCTTTTTAATGACCCTTATCTATGCACGCATGAACTAGCAAACTTCTCACGTTTCTCCGATTAAATACATACGCAAAGTATTGCGGACATGCATCATTATTAGCACTATCTGTTTACTTATCACCAATAATTTAATTACTATTTATCTTTCTAACGATTCTAATGTCATAACAAAAACATTACGTACGTCTGTAGTATATAATATTCTCTAAGGCAAAAACATATAAAAAACAATATCTACAAAATAATGAGTACCTAATAATGAAAACGAAATTTGCATTTATTTATAAAATAAATATAACTAACCTAAAAAAAAATTATTAATTTAAATGTAAACCTATTCCTTCGCTGTAAGGTAAAATGTAACCAGCAACCTTGCAGTATTGCCACTATAGGTAGATGGGAATGCTAATAAGAAGAAAATAATAAAAAAAGCCCTATGTTCTTAATTTTATGAAACATGTTTACTAAGTATCTGTCAGTGAAAATTTGAATAAAATTCGTTAATTATTGTACAAAATAAGTCTAAATACACACTCGATATTCTAGACCATATTTAAAAATATGATGTAAATTTTTCAGATCAGCGGTAACAAATTAATTTCTGACCTTTTGGAAATTGCCCATGGAGATAAACCGCGATGAACTTTGTGCCTTAATAGTTATGTATGAATTGAGTGCGCGGGAGCGGCAAGTGGCGTGATCTCGAGATGATGCGCCGCACAATCAACCGGCGATCACGAGATACCCACCGCATTGTCATGTGTGACTATACAATGACCGGGTGATAGATCGCGAGCGTACCGCAGCAAGCAGAGACTCTACACATGAACGAAAAGCGTTATAGGTTACGACCACGACACCTTATCGCCACTGCACTTTGTGTTACCTACAGTGTTTATAGTAACTTGCCAAATTGCTATCAATTTATTTTTAAACATGATGGATATTAATATTTTGTGACTGACATGTTGTAATAACGTGTACCTACATTTTTGCACTAAAAATGTAGGTATGTATGACCCCATAAATAATTATTCTTTGACCTTACTACTAATAATATAATATTCCAGTGATTGGTAATATTACAAATGCAATGCAATGCGGACGTAAAATATGTATATTACCTGCTCAGTCTCACCGGAACATAAATATCAATTATTGACGTACAACATACCTAATAATTATGGTACTTTTTAAGTAAAAAGCCAGCGGGACCACTACGTAACTTTGTTGCAATCAGTTTCAATAAGTTTCATTAAATATTGCGTTTTTCTGATCACTTTTTCACATTTTCGTAACTGCAAATGCAAACATTGCTTTATTCCAAATGGAATGATTTTCGATCTATTATGTATGAGGTTGTTTCCAATTCACAATGATTGCAATAATGTTTATTAATCCACGTACCGATATAACTCTTGTCCCACTATTCCATCCTTCTATCCTTAAGAGTACCAAGCCAAACTAGTTCTAGTGCTAATTTCAATTATGGCATCCCACAAGGGAGCACACTGGGGCCAATATTACTTCTGGTTTACGCCAATAACCTCTGTAAGTTGGACATACAAAATGGTCACAATGTGTTTCATGGCTCTTCCTGGGAAAGTTGCGCGAAACCACTGAAGGACTCTGTTTAGTTACACAATGGTGCCGATTCTGTTGTAAATCGCACTAAACTAATTTTAGTCACATCTCATCTCTTTCTTACGAACATGATTGAAAAAGGATAGAACATATTTTAAGTTGTCAAATTAATCTTTGCCGTATATTTTGCGTGTATTTAGGCGAGACCGCGATAGATGGCGACTAAATTTATATTGAAAACAAGCATTGGACTAATTTGACAGGACTAAATTTCTTACATCCTTTTCTTATGTTCTTTGTTAGAAAGAGACATAGTGACATTAAAATTAGTTTAGTTGTGAACAACAGAATCAGGGCCAATGGTGCCGATTCTGTTGTAAATCGCACTAAACTAATTTTAGTCACATCTCATCTCTTTCTTACGAACATCATTGAAAAAGGATAGAACATATTTTAAGTTATCAAATTAATCTTTGCCGTCTTATTTTGCGTGTATTTAGGCGTGACCGCGATAGATGGCGACTACATTTATATTGAAAACAAGCATTGGACTAATTTGACAGGACTAAATTTCTTACATCCTTTTCTTATGTTCTTTGTTAGAAAGAGACATAGTGACATTAAAATTAGTTTAGTTGTGAACAACAGAATCAGGGCCAATGGCTTAAAGAAAACTTTGAAAACCCTTGACACTGAAAAAATCATAAATGTACCTAAAACCATTTGCCTTGGTATCACCAAAACTACCGTGTCTAAGCCACCTAGATTTCTTTCAGTGCCCATCCACACATACCCTTTAACAAAAATGCTCAGACACCTACAATGAAATACCTATGAATAGAAATTGATGAGAGGTTAAAATGGCATTCACAAATAGCAGCATCTAAAAGAATAAGAAGATCAATTCCAGTTTAGGAAATATATACAAAAGAGATGCTCTATAAAGAATCAAACGTACCTACTTACCGTGGGATAACTATCCGGAGTGGATACGACAATAAATGAAAACACGTAAGGTACTCTATATAATATGTACAATCTTAACTATGAGACCAACTTCGAAGTCACAAAAAAATACAGCTTTTCATACAAAAGGTTCTACGATTTCATAGATTCCTCGTAGCAGCAGAGCTCCTAGAGACAAAAGAAAAACCGTTTTTTTGCACAACGGCAATATAGTTTCCTGGGTTCATTTCTATATACTAATTAATATGAATGATATTGGCCCTGATTCTGTTGTTCACAGCTAAACTAATTTTAATGTCACTATGTCTCTTTCTAACAAAGAACATAAGAAAAAGGTGTAAGAAATTTAGTCCTGTCAAATTAGTCCAATGCTTGTTTTCAATATAATTCTAGTCGCCATCTATCGCGGTTACGCCTAAATACACGCAAAATAGTCTTATTTTGCGTGTATTTAGGCAAATTATTATTGTCAAATTAATCTTTGCCGTCTGCCGCATCTTAAAATATGTTCTATCCTTTTTCAATCATGTTCGTAAGAAAGAGATGAGATGTGACTAAAATTAGTTTATTGCGATTTACAACAGAATCGGCACCATTGCAAATTTTACCAACCTAAGTCTCCACTAAAACATTTCTGAGCAAAAACGTTGTCTTGTTTAAGTCACCAGTAGTAGCTTAAAATGGCGAATCAGTGGCAAAATTATGAATTATGTAGTTTATTCAAATTTATTGAGACCTACGTACAAATAATTAGCTGTATATATTAAATAGATGTGTTTTAAAAATAGGTCATATAACAATGTGTAAATAATGTGTAATGTATTTATTTTAATGAAACTTATTAATTCGATAATTATAAATTATTATTTATAATTATCGAATGAATAATAATAATTATAATTCGATAATTATTTATACGTATTTATTTTGATCAATTTTAACATAATCATTATACCTATCACAGCTAGCTTTACGCTCCATGGTTTTATGCGAGATCTTCTATTTGTTCCTATTTATTAATTGCCTAAGTTTTATAATAAACCTATGCAACATTTCAAGTTTTTAACCGGTTCGACTATCATCAAAATATAATTTTTACATTTACATTTTATGTCATATTATATCTTTTATTACTTAATATGTTATTGAATCTGTAAAAAATCGAATGTGAAAAGATAAAGATCTACAAATAAGATATGGTACCCATGAGGCTATATCTAGTACTATAGTTACTAATTAGTAGATTTTCCTAAAAATCTTATCAGCGAAATGTAGACTACGACTTAAACATATAAACTACCAAATAAAAGAACTAGATTGCTACGACAAAATTGCTACGAAACTTCGTAGCCCATGATTTTAACTTAATATTTAATATTAAAATATATTATCTCGTAATATTTTAATGTATTAATATTATATTAATATTACATTTTATGTATTTCTTGTAAAAATCAATAAAACAGTATGTACATACATTTATGAAAAAAAAGTATATAAGTTAATAATAGGTCTTTACCTATGAAATTGCCGATCTGCAGTACTGGCCATCTCAAATCAAAATAATTTTTGTTTGGCTAAGAATTCTAATTTCAAATTAATTTTATTTTAAAAACATGGAATTCTTTTTCCAAAAGTAGTCATTTGTTTAATGATTAGTGTTACATTTTCATCGCATTTCAATCTTTTTCGTCATCATGGATACGTTAAAAATTCGAGTAATTATGGATTATGAGTACCGCGTCGTGGCATCAACGCGGCACAAGCGGCACGCAACATCAACGACGTTTACGGAACTAACACTACAAACCAACGCACCACCTGTTATTGGTTTGCTCGCTTCCGTTCTGGGAATTTCGACCTGAAAAATTTACCTCGCGGTCGTCCGAAGACTTTGGTCGACAATGACGAATTAAAGGCGATTGTGGAAGCTGATGATACATAATCGACGGCTGAATTAGCAGCAGCTTTCGACGTTAGCGTCAAAACAATATTGGTCCATTTGCGTCAAATTGGCAAGGTAAAAAAGCTTGACAAATGGGTGCCCCACGAACTCAATGATCGCCAGCGCGAAGTACGCGTCGAAACGTGCCTTGCACTGCTCAACAGACACACAAATGAAGGAATTTTGAACCGCATTGGTACCTGCGATGAAAAATGGATTCTGTTTGATAACCGCAAGCGCTCAGCAAGTTGGTTGGATCCTGGTTCAGCACCTAAACAATGCCCTAAACGAAAACTTACCCCTAGAAAAGTAATGGTCATTGTTTGGTGGTCTAGCGCCGGTGTGATTCATCACAGCTTCTTACCAAACGGGGTGGGCATTACTGCAGATGTGTACTGTGAAGAACTGAACACAATGATGGAGAAGCTGGCACATCTCCAACCAGCATTGGTCAATCGCTCGTCTCCGCTGCTCCTGCACGATAACGCGCGACCTCATATTGCACAGCAGACGGTCTCCAAGTTGCAAGAACTGGGGTTGGAAGTTCTCCGTCATCCGCCCTACTCACCACACCTTGCGCCTACAGACTACTACTTTTTCCAGAATTTGGATAACTTCTTGGCGGGAAAAAAATTCAATACCCGAGAGGCAGTACAAAATGCCTTTGAAGAATTTGTTGCCTCCCGTCCAGCTGATTTCTTTAAGAAGGGCATCAATAAACTGCCACTGCGTTGGCAAAGATGCATTGATTGCATGGGTGATTACTTCGATTAATACAACTAAAAATATACATGAAAAAAATTCGTTTAATTTTTTTCATACAAAACGGCAATTTCATAGGTAAAGACCTAATATTAAAAAATGAGAATTGTTCGATGTCTATGATTCAATACCGCACAAACGACTAGGTTAAAGATTTGAATGAAATATAGAAAGATCGTAACCTCGAATAATATATTTTTTATCTCTTATTTATAGATACTTTTTACCCCAGGAATATATTATAAGATCCATCGGAAACGTGAGTAAAATCACGGGCGCGTTTTGACCCTGACCTTGACACATTATGACAATTGGGTAAATATTTAAGATAAATCGAATGATACAAGAATTTTTGCATTATTTAACATAATATAAACAATTCTCGCGCTGTTGACTTTCAGTTTATGGGAATTATGTTTTTATGTAGTTTAGGATTACTAAAATAGCCATAGCAAGAATTATGTTTTTTATAACTATCTTAGTTTTATTCCGGTTGAGAAAGAGTAAAACAAAAAACAATTGAGACGAAAACCCAGTGTACGTAAACCATGTTTTAAATCGTAATTTAAATCGCGCATAATTGAATAAAGCGGTCACTTATCTCACAGTTTGTAATATTTAATTGACTTAACTTATAAAATAAATGTAACTAAGTTATTACTATGTTACAATATTTAAACTAAGTAAAAAGTGTTTTGCTTCCAAGTGGCTTGCAAGCATTTTTGACGGACAACTATTTGAAATTTAAGTGGTTTCGCGTGGGTCTACACTCTACAGCTACAGGGTCTGAGTTCTTAGCTAAGAGGGGTTCCTAGTTGCGAGAAATTTGAAATTTGGAATTTGCGCTATGCCGCTATGCTATGCGCTATGTGCAATAGGGACATCTGCAGCTCAGACCGATTTATTCACAAAAAATTTACGAAATCGACATTTCGTTTTCCCCATTTTCCTCTTCGAAACCGAGCCGATTCAATTATTTTTTACAATAAAATTGTAAGTAAGGGGTTATCTAGGTCCCTATTACTTTCTTTTATGTTAAAATCTTTTAGAATTTGTCTGGTAATCCTTTTAATCACGGCGGAAAAATAGGGCATTTATTGTAATTTTTAAAGGGCCATAATTTCTTTAATCATTAATTGCCGAACAAAAGGAAGTAACAGGGACGCAGGTCCAAAGCAGAACTTGATTATATGAAAAAAATAATTATGACTCTAGAGTCAGGAACAAAACACATTTGTATGGAATAAACGCAGCCCAACGAAAGCTTATAACCTACAGGTGGTGCATATGTTGTTGCATTGACTTTGTTCAAAGGAAAGATCCAAGTCCATAGCAGGCTAGTGGAACGAAAACTTTTGACACTGACAGGAGCTTATACCATATCTCAATTACCTATTTTTTGGTTTATAAAATGTAGGCCCACGTCAATCTGAGTAAACTTTTGACCATTTTACCCGAAATTATAATCCGAATTCGATCAGGAAAAGTGTGAATGCTGAAATGAGTAGGTAAAGTATTTATAGAAGGGATAAATGAGGCATAACTTACAGCAATTTTTTTTTGTTAAAGTTTTCGTTGTTTTACCTAATTATTTGTTTCAATAAGAATAATGTTTATCGTTGGAGTTTTACCGATGTTATTGAAAATCACAGGATGGAGCGTGCGGAACACGAAAGTGAAGTCAAAAAAGCAAATACAAATTCAAAATCAGATACCTACAGATACATAAAAAAAAAAACAAACATCCGAATTGAGAACCTCCTCTTTTTCTTGAAGTCGGTTAAAAAACTTGCTTTTGGTATAGGTACATAATAACAGGCCGTTGTTTTGGTCAGCGACGAGCGACTCAGGGTCGACAATACAAATGATACTGGTGCTAAAAAAAATACTTTATTTTTTTTGAATAATAAATATAAAAAAATTCAAATTTTGAAAATCATGTAATAAGCTAAAGTGTAGACATAATACTCAACGGGAGTACGAGGGAGTAAAGGGGTGGGGCGATGGCGGCTTGCGCCTAGCTCTAGTCTGTGCACGTGCCTAGTAACCATACTTTGCGGTAATTTTATTTCAAATTGAATAAGGTATTTCTCAACATATTTACAGTATTTAATGGAATAAAGTCCATTTTTGGGGAATATATATTTTGTACTACCGCTCCTGGGTCGCTTGTCGCCGACCAAAACAACAACCTGTATAAGGTAGGGGTACATATGAAAGCATATAATATTGATATGTTCAAATCGAAAAAAACTTTGTATGTACCTTTTTTATTTGGAAGTCGAACTTTCCGATAGTATATTTACACTGATTTATTCACAAGCACTGAACAGAAGTATTCGTTATTAGTTGTAGCGGAAGACTGCGGTTGCGAATTTCCTTACGACCGATTATATACAAATGTGATTTGACGTTGATAGTAGTCGGATGATGATCGCCGGCGCAGCCGCGATAGAGCCGAACTGACGACATGCATTGCAAACTTGGACGCAATTCATATACTTACACTATTTTATCAACATACTCCTCAGCTATTTCTTTATTCTTGTTTACAGTATTTTTGGGAGATTTCGCGGCTAGAAATCAGCAATGACGGAAATATTATAAATAGATACATTAACAGAGTTTTTTTTTTTCAAGAGATCGATAAATTTCCGTCATTGTCATGGTTTATAGTTTATACACTTACGTTGCGATACGAGTAAAACTGCTAGGTAATAGCTACTACTACCCAGCAATTGTAAATGCTCAAGTTAGTTTGTGTGTTTGCAAAATTGACAACGCGCGAGTGATACCCCTGGTGTTGGAAGCGTCCATAGGCTACAGTAACTGCTTACCATCAGGCAGGGCAGGGCGTATGCTTGTTTGCAACCTTAGTGGTATAAAAAAACCATTAGGTCTGTTTCAAAAAGATGCCATTTTAAAGTATCCACTCTGTATATCGTTTGCCATTTCGGTGATGTGCCAGAGACATGGTATTGTATACTGTGCTATTGTCATGACTATTCTAAAAAGTAAAAGTCTCCAATCATCAGAGTGTCCGATCTATCAAACGCCGTTTGATAGATCGGACACTGTCTCACTCCTGTGATATACCGGTGTACATGTACTTCTTTAATCACTTGGCTCGCGGTTAAAAATATAACAATGACATCAATTGTTGTAATAGGACTAGGGAATGAAAACCGGTTTCACCGAAAATCGAAAAACCGGTTATTCGGTACGGTTTTGACCAACAAGAAAAACCGGTTTCACATAACACCAAAACCGGTTTTTCGATTTTTTTCGGTTTTTCTTTCAATGTTTGGAAAAACTAAAAAAAGAAGATTTGCCGCCGTTTTTTAAACTGAGTGCAATTCAGTGAGTATTTTTGTGATGAACTGAAGTGTGTTGATGTGTAGTTTATTGAGCTGGTAAGAAAATAACTTAAAATAATGATTGTTTTTATGATAGATATAAAACATGTAAAACTTTTTTTTACAATACTTAGGTAGCAAACAAGCGTACGGCCCGCCTGATGATAACCAGTTACTCTAGCCTATAGATTCTTGCAACATAACGGTTATCACTCGCACGTTACCAACCCTCAACCTTTTTGAAGCGGGGAGCTCATTCCACAGCCTGAGCATCCACGATAGGAAGCTTCTTTGAAACCGCACAGTATGAGAACATTTTGGTTCCAATATGTGAGGATGGACTCCCCATCGGTGACTACGATGGATCAAGGTAACTGGGCATCAGGTCAATAAATTCTTCAGAACACTGTTGGAAAAGCGGTTGAACACTCATAAGAAGGCAGTCTCTCCTCAGACTAAGGGGCTTTAAAACACTTGTGAGCTCGGGATCATCGACAATTCTAACGGCACGTCGCTGAACTGAGTCTAAATACCCAAGCTGGTATCCAGGTGCCCACAGAAGACAGCATTACTTCATTTGGGCCAGACTTGCGACTTATATAGTTGCAGTCTTTGTCTCGATAAGAAGTACTGCTTCGCTCTTTTAATCACACCGAGTTTTTTGGATATCTTGTAGATGACTTTGGAACAGAACGTCGCTACAAATATTAACGTGAAGGATCCCAATGCTTTTCGTGATGTTGAGGGACATGTTCTAGAAATGAGGAGCCACAGCAAATGGACTTCTCTCAACGGTGAATTGCAGGCTTGCGTGTGATTTAGTGGGGTTGAAGTAGACTAGGTTTAGTCGACCCCAATCGGAGTCACTAGTTTGTGTACTCTCGATTTAAGACAAGTCCTTCGCGCCTTTTCTCCAATATAGAACGTGAGATATTTGCACGGTTCGTGTAATGAGCGTCCCATGTAATTTCATCTGCATAGCAATGAATGCTGGCAATAGAGAGTATATTATTCATATGCTGGAGGAACAGTGTTGAGGACAATTTAGAGCCTTTCGGGACGCCAGCATTAATGTCATGCTACGGAGCAACTACTATCAACGAAGGCTCTTATGTATCTGCCAGACAGCAAGCAAGAAATCAGTCATGATTGGTGTTATTTTTTACCCGTCTGCACGACAGCAAAAACTAGCTATTTTTTTTTTATCTAAGGAAAACATTCGTATAATAATAACCACGTTTTAGTGTGTACACGCAAGTTGCTGTGCCGCTACAATATGCCATGTATATTACGTGTGAAATTAATATTATAACTTACGAAACATAAACGAACCGTGTAGTCTATATAAACGAGTATCTGATCTACAGAGTTAAATAAACGATTATTTCCATAAATTTTATGAAAAAGAGATGGATTGATTGTGTGAAAGATGATATTGGTAAAAAACGAGTGAATGTTGGTATAACGGATAGAAGAAGCGTACATATTGCGCCGATCCCAAATTATAGGGAACAGGACAAGCAAATGGTGATGGTGTCTTTGATGTTTCTTTTATACCCACTTCATTAACTTTAACTGACAATAATTCCTCAGTTTGCGATTTTTAAATCTTAGGCACGGTTATTATCTATAATTCGAGCTATAGAAATAACGTGAAAAAAAAACGAGCGAACATTAAAAAAACCGGTTTAAAACCGGTTAACCGGTTTTTCCATCTCATAACCGAAATAAAAACCGGTTTTAATTTTGCCACGGTTTTGCATTCCCTAAATAGGACGCGCGTCCCTCGCGAGAACCAACGGGTTAAAAAAGCATGTTAAATATTTTTGTGTATGTTTATTTAGATTTATATTGATTATTTTAGATACCACAAAATACTTCTGTAAACGCTACACTTTCATCCGTGTGAAATAATAAAAATTGACATTGACGATTTAGGGTTGTCACATCTCACGTGCGTGTGACCGACACGAGACGCGCGCATGACGCGTGTCGTGTCGTGGCTTGTTTCAGAGCGAGCCCCTGATTTGGATGGCCCCGTGTTATCTAAATTCCCAGGTACCGCGGGGAGCAGTCACACAATTTAAGTAGTACACTCGCTCACACATGACATAAACCCCTAAGGCCCACTTGCGTCAACCTGGGTTAAAATTTTAACCATTGAACCCGAAGCTACATAACCCCATAGTTCGTCATTTTAACCCAGATTTTTGGGTTATGTAACTTCGGGTTTAATAATAATACACTCGAGAGCAATGAATTCGGGTCTCTTAAAGAAACCCGAATTCATTGCTTATTTAATTTTTTTATGACATAACTTTACAATAAGTAAGAAGTTAATTGTCTATTAAACACAATTTATTTCATTTTCGTCATTTCATATAAGTTCTTAGTTTCCGAGATTTATAGGTTTCTTTAAGTGACCCGGATTCATTGCTCTCGAGTGTAATTATAACCCAGGTTGACGCAAAAAGGCTTTAGTGTCGCGGCTGAAATAAGGCGAGGTTGGGAACTAAAACAATGCCAAATCGTGAAATAAACACAGCACAATAATTTTTGTACTGTTACAGCACTAATAAGTAGAGTTAAGGTATGATAATATTGTACAAGATCAAATAAATTATATTGGGTCAATTTCTAAGCCAGTGTCAAAGATTTTCATAGGGCATCGTGGACGTTTTAAATTCTTTGGCCAGTGTTTAAATAAGCCGACATTGTTTTATGATATATAACTACTTAGTTATGCAGTAAACGAGGTAGGAGAGTATTTAGTCTTATTAATATAATAATAAAATAAGCTGCTCAATAATTGAGCAACTATTATAAATTGTTATGATGACTGTATTTTTATGTAGTACGTAGGTAATAGATCCCTCTCTACCAATATAATTACCCCCTACTCATAAAGCGCTATTTACCTAATATACTGTTTAAAGCTTGTTTAAAGGGTCACGTATATAACGTCACTCTATTGTCATTGTCAAATAATGTGACATTATTTACGTGACCATTTAAACAGTATATTAGGTAAATAGCGCCTATGAGTAAGGGGGTTAGCCTTTAAACTCGAAAATTCATGATTCCATCTGTATGTATGTCTGGAAGGTATCTTTTAAGTTAATTGTAGCTCTTTTGTATACAATAAACAGATTATCAGCTACCTATGCGCGCAACAGAACATTACTTAGGTAACTTGGAGGTCGTTTTCATTTATTTACATAAAAAATATTTAAAACCTATTTTATTTATAAGATCTAAAGTTATTTTTTGCCTTTTTTAACTGACTTCAAAAAAAGGAGGATGTTCTCAATTCGAGTGTATGTTTTTTATGTTTGTTACCTCAGAACTTCGTCATTTGTAAACCGATTTTGTACACTTCCTGTTTGGTACCTTGTCATCAGGTCAAGATCTGATTACTTTTGATGTACTTTGAAGTCGTTAATGTTTTTTGTTAAACGATTTCCAATTATTTTAATACATACATTTACTAAATACTTTTATGTAGGTATGTACAACAAATATGTAAAATGACAAATTTTTGCTTTATAAATTTTTATTCTAAAACGTTTGTAACGAAAACATCCCGACTGCACGTCATACCTTACAGAACATAGCAGTCAAATTGTTGTATTTCTGCGGTGAGTAAGGTTGCCAGAGCTCCAGGAGGCGCTGTGCTGGCAGTGTAGTAGCCGGGACCAGAATGAAGTACCAAATGCTAAGTATTGTTGTTTGGTCCTTCCGCTGCCGGCACAGTGATTCCTCTCAATTTGTTTTGAAACCCTTTTTCAAGGATCGGCTACAGTGACAGTAAAACATATTCTAAATTAAATAGTTTGGTATGAACGGTTTTACGAGGAAATAATATATCACATGAATGTTGTGCTGATATTCATGAAGGAAAGTATGGTATTTAGGCATTTTGATTCTGAAAAGAGTTTTGCAAGCTGATTTCACTGGTCACATCTGGAGCGCTCCTGGACCAGACTAGCTTTTCTCCATAGATCACGACTTTTATCTCTTGATTGAAAATAATGATTATTAAAGGTTATTGTAATATCCGGACTGAGCTTTTGATACCAGTAAATATCTTTTATTATTATAACGCATCAAGAAAAACCGTCACTTCACTTGGACATTCAAAATTGGAAAAATTGGAATTCACTTGGACTGGAAGTTATTTTATGTTTCATTTTATATTTTAATACAAAAAAATGATTTCATAGATGTGATTATATGATAAAATTCTTAAAACTGAAGATGTATTTTTGAATACATTAACGACACACAAAAGTAATGTAAGCAAAGTGATGTAGCGTTTAGCGTAACCTTGGACGACCTTGGCTTTACAAATAAATACATAAATCACTGATGTTACAGTTCTGCAAAGCCGCTTTGAGCTTGCCGCTGATATAGAGCAGTCATTGTTGGTATATCAAGTACCCCTACCCCAAAAACCCCTACGCGTTTTAAGGAATTATGAAAATATATTAAAAATATTCCTACAAAGAACTCTTTGTCTATCGGTTCCGTCGCTGCGGCTAAACGTTACCTACCACCGGATTGTCGTGACACTGGCAACATACAGTGTGTTGGGCTTTTCGGTCACCGAGTGTCACGTACGGTACGTCGCACAGTGGACCGAAATCGTGAAGTAGGGACTTAAGGATTTATATGTACATTTTTGAAATCTACATACTCATACAATACTTTTATGTCATGTGACTTTTTTTCATAAACCCATTACTTTCAAAGTTATAGGTAGTTTAAATAATGTATGAAAGATATGAATATATTTTGATGGAAGTATTATAATTGTTGTTATATTGTCAAATCAGACAAAAACAAATGACGTCACTAGCGCGTCATTAGTGACGTGCGCCAATCAGAGGGCAGTGTATTTGCAGGTAGATGGAAATTGAGAGGATAGAAAACGTCAAATGATATCCTCAGTTCGTTGTTAACCACCATTACAAACGGACTACCCCTTTATTGACTACTATTACTATTTGAAAGTTACGATTTACGAGGATTTTGTAAAAATGTTTCGTGATTTAGGAACTAAAATTGATTTGTTTATGAAATTGAAATAGGCTGGTAGTATTAAAGATAATAACTTTTTATACAATATCATTAAGTCAATACTATCTGGTTTAAATGATGATAATGATAAAAAACTAAATGAGTTCTGTACAAAATATTATTATAATATTAATAGGAAATGGGAGATGAGTACTTTCCCATTTTATTAAGGAACAATAATTATTATTAAGGAACAATAATTAGAAGTAAATACGGTGTGTAGTTGCGAGTCGGAAATAGTTTGGGCAAATTTTATTATTTTATTCCCTGTACAACTACACAGTTTGTAACTCATTCTCCAGTAAAAGTATCTGTTGGCACATCGACCGATGTAAAACTTTTACTGAATTAGGTCCTAAGCAAAAAAAGAGACGTACCGAACATATTATAACAACTGTCTTCAGACGAATTACCACATGCATATGTTTTGCAATTAAAAGTAGATGGAAATGAAGGCATTGCTGAAATATACGTCTACGAACACTTGCTTAAGCATCCACAAGATGTGCAGAAAGTAAAAGATTGTCTTTTTGTTCAAATCTGAATTTGCACCAGATGAAGCTTTAGGCTTGTTTTTGTCTGTTAAAGTGGCAATACGCTACGGAAAAGTACCCAATAAGTAACTACTTACTAGGTACAAAATGAAAAACTAAAATGCTATCAACCTAAAACTACTATTACAGTAACTGATACAAAAGCTAAAATAGAATTACAGGCTCTTTTGGATATTACTGGCAAAAGACTGATTAAGTCAACCCTAGTTGATGAAGCGTTTAAAGAAATGACACTGATTAGTAAATGGGGTGTTGACGGGGCTTCGAATCAAGCAAACAATGCATTTAGATAGAACAGAGGAGGGTGATTACGATGATTCTAGTATTTTTATGGGTAGTTTGATACCTATCAAACTGGTTTCTGGTGATCAACTTGTTTGGGAAAACGATTCCCCTAACTCTGCATATTGGTGTCGTCCACTCTTTCACAAATTTGTAAAAGAGAACAAATTTAGCATTTTACAAGTGCAAAATGCAATCGAGGCAGAAATTGATAATTTGGTAGAGACAGTAGTGATTGGAGAAATTAAAATTTCCCACAAGATAATACTAACCATGATAGATGGTAAAGCAACAGCTATTCTTTGTGAAACGTCTTCTCAAAGATGTGACATATGTAAAGCTACTCCAAAGGAGATGAATGACTTTCCTTTGATATTGTCAAAGAAAGTTGATACCGAATTATATAGATATGGTCTATCGTCGTTACACATTTGGATACGATTCATGGAATGCATTCTTCATAAAGCATATAGATTAGATTTAAAAATATGGATAGTAAAGGGTGACAACAAGGCTATTATGCAAAGCAGAAAGGAAAATATTCAGAAAGGGTTTAAATCTCAAACAGGGCTTTTAGTTGACATCGTGAAACAGGGTCACGGTACGACTAATGATGGCAATACCGCTAGGAGATTTTTCGAAAACTCTGAAGTAACCGCTTTAAAACGATTTAAAACCATATTAGAGGCAATTTGTTCAGGTCACCATGTAGATACAATTAAGTTTAAAGACTACACCGAAGCCACCATGAAATTGCATGTAGATTTGTATTATTGGTATTATATGCCAAAGTTTTTGCTCACGGAGCAGCTATTATTGAAAGTTTGGGTGTAGTACCAATTGGAAAATTATCCGAAAGAGCTGCTGAAGCTCGAAATAAAGACTTTAAGCGATATTGTACACATCATTCGAGAAAATTCTGTAGAAAGGCTACGAATGAAGATATTATGAATAATTTATTAATCAGCTCTGACCCACATTTATCAAAAATACGTCACAAACTATTGCGAAAACACAAATCCCTCTCAGAAGAGGCAAAAGATTTGTTGATTATTACGGAGTTTGAGGACGATAATGATCAGGAGAACTTGGATTCTTTAAATTTAGATTTAGACCCATTATTGCATAATAACCCTGAATCTGACTCTTCTGAATAGTAAATGATACCTTTGTGAAAGGATGGAGAACGTTTGCTGTAATGGATTAATAATTTGTCCAATTAAAATCTCCAATCCGTATTTTGAGAAAACTTGAGAATTACGAGATAATCATGAATTTATGTTTTGTTTCATACAAAAAAATCTTTAAATATTCATAGCATTGAAAATAATGGGTAAATCGTAAAGTCATAGAACAATATTATATTGTATTTGATAGTAGATCACATTTGCGTACTTTTTTTTTTTAAATTAACCAATCAGTTTTTTTTGCTTCGTAAGTCCTCTACGGTTTCATATCAGCCTACCGTGCGTCTGTTAGCTAATAATAGATAATTGAAAATTATTTTATAAATTTTAGTTTTTATGACTCGGACAGAAAAAAAATATGATAATAATATGTTACTATACATGTTCAGTTAGTTGGTGTTCAGGGGGCAAAGTTTATATAAATATTATATTCGAAAGAGTCCACGTGGGTTCACTCACGTGTTACTTTGTGAATTATCACGTGTAGGTAGAGACGCGCGGATAGTGGTTATAACCACTATATGAGATTCTCTATAGGTACGATAATAATCGATTAGCGATTATTCGGCAAAAGCTAATTTAGACTTATTAATCCAAATGTTACGACTTTAATACAGTTATCATCTCCGTGATATGCGTGCAACTAAATATGTACAAACATTTATGATAACGCGAACATTTTCTGTAGAACTCTTCAAGGTCAACAAACTTCTCATACAAAATTCTTCTTCGACGCTTGCTTTTGGGTTATTGTTAACTGCATTTATAGATTTGGAAAGAAAAGAAAATTACAGTTAACGAGAAAACAGAGGTTTTAAAAAAAAATAACAAAACATTATTAGCTTAATCGATCTTGTTTTTGGCAAGGTTCAAAAGGCTGTGTATGGGGTCAAGTTATACAGTTAGGGTACTAGAATTTTAACACAAATCAATACATTTTGTTACGATAATGAGTGTAGAAAGTATATTTTTGAAAATCAGGAAATGCCGATACAAATAATAACTCAAAATTTTGGGATAGTCTCCTAAGATCATATGCCCTTACTGAATCATCTCAAAGTTCCATCATGTATAATCCGTTCAGATAATCTTGCACCGACAGTAGTAGTGATTATTGCTACATGATTTTTAAGTACCTAATAGCCTACCGAATTATTTTTTCCAATCAGTGGGTTTTTCTAACAAGTATTAGCTATTGTGTGACAAGTTATAGAAAACGCTATTTGACAAAAAAAGAAAAAAAGACGAGTAATATTGAAAATCGAATAATGCGATTCAACTGCGGCAACATATAGCCCACATGATACACCCAATTATCTTAGCTGAATATCATTCAGCACGTAGCTGTATTAATTTTATTACTTTATTAATCAATTGCTAAAACAATTAAAATATTTTATCAAAATGTATATAACGAGCTAGTAATTCTGTACTCAATAAAAAAAAAACAATTAAATGAACATTATAAAAAACATTCTTCTGGATCTCTGTATAGTCATTGGTTGTACCTTTCTATTTATTTGTACTAGTGGTCCAATAAATTATTAAAAAAACAATAATCACGATTGCGTCATCATCATCACCATATAATGTCCCACTGCTGAGCACAGGCCTCCTTTCACAAATTAGGGTGAAAGGGCAATACTCCACCACGCATGCCCACTGCGGATCGGTGGAGGTAGGCTAGTGGTCAACCTACTGTTGGAATTTTTCAAGCCGCCTAGGAGGCATCCAACTAGCTTAACGACTATCTCAATTAAGTGATAACCGGGACCAACGACTTTACGTGCCTTCCGAAGCACGGAAATGCTCGATTTGAAATACCACTAGGCGGTCACCCGACTCACCCGACCACGACAGTGGTAGCTTAACTTTGCCGATCGATTAAGAACGGCTAATCAATCGATTGCGTAAAATAAATAATAACTGAAAAGACAAAAACAATCTCTGTAGGTACAAGCACTGTAAGTAATCTATATAATTTTGAATATAGCTTTAATTTTATAAGGTTTGCAGGTGGGGACAAACTTACCTATTTATTCCGATTTCTGTGGGACAAAGCGAATCATATATGTTTGGTTTGTTGTTTGAAGCCTTGAAGTAAAGATATTTTTTGTTATATTTGGTTGCCCCCACTGAAATACCTTATAAAATTCCAGTTATATTCAAAATTCTATAAATTCTGAGTTTGTTTTTGTCTTTTCAGTTAATTAGGGTTCCGAACCAAAAAGGTAAAAAGAGGGTTCCTTTTGCAATGGTTATGGTGCCGCTCCATCACCATGGTGCCATCCGTCTGTCCATCTGTCTGTGATTTGAAATAGTTATAAATATTGCATACCTTATCTTAACGCATATTTAAGAAAAACTTGTAAAAATCATTTTTAGTTTCTTTGTTAAAGGGGTCGAAATTGGAGACCGAAATTTCAAAGTTGGGCTACAAGTTTAAATGGGGTATCATATGAAAGAGCTTCATGTGTACATTTTAAAACAGGTTTTCTTTTATGTTACGTAGTTTTTGACTGAAAAATTACAAATAAATACCATTCCGCCCCTTTCTCTCCGAAGTTCGCAAAGCCGAAATTCTGAAATAATTACAGCAGATAAACATTGGTGTAAATATACAGGATGTTGTTTTGGTCGGCGACAAGCGACCCAGGAGCGGTAGTACAAAATATATATTCCCCAAAAATGGACTTAATTCCATTAAATACTGTAAATATGTTGAGAAATACCTTATTCAATTTGAAATAAAATTACCGCAAAGTATGGTTACTAGGCACGTGCACAGACTAGAGCTAGGCTTAAGCCGCCATCGCCCCACCCCTTTACTCCCTCGTACTCCCGTTGAGTATTATGTCTACACTTTAGCTTATTACATGATTTAAAAAAAAATATTTTTTTAATTTTTATTATTTAAAAAAATAAAGTATTTTTTTTATATTTTTTTTAGCGCCAGTATCATTTGTATTATCGACCCTGAGTCGCTCGTCGCTGACCAAAACAACGACCTGTATATTACAGGAAAAATAGAACGATTTTTAATTTTATGATTGTGTTTATTGAAAAAAATAACCGAATTCTATGTTCTAAATCAATCTATGAATAAGTAACGGGGTTCTTCAAAAAGGGTGTGAAAAGATTTCTTCAGGGTCGGCAACGCGCGAGTGATACCCCTGGTGTTGCAAGCGTACATAGGCTACGGTAACTGCTTACCATCAGGCGGGCTTATTTGCCACCTTAGTGGTATAAAAAAATTTATCAAAAAGTTTGTCCGGACTTGTACCGGTTAAAACCCCACGGTGGTCGCCATCTGCGCTGTAGAGGGGGCGGGCTCTGGTATTGAACGCGTACCTGTTCACCCCTCCACGCGCGGCGCTAAGATAGCTCGTCCCAGGGGAAGTGTGATACCTCCCCCCAGCACCCTCGCTGTGCTATCGCACGATGAGTCGTGACCACATCGACCCATCGTCCTCCTTGGGGTCGCTTCTGGGCGCACAGAGCCCCCGCCCTGATTGCCCACGACCCCAAAAGCCCCGTTTAGTCGCCTTTTACGACAGGCAGGGGAACACCGTAGCTGTTATTCTAAGCCCTAGCTACAGGGCAGGAGGGCCGCCACGAGACACGTCTGCGCCTCGGCGGCGCGGGCGCCGTCTCCGAGCGGGATCGGCCCTCTCCCGATCCCGCTCAGCTAGCTTGATAACTAACCTAATACAACACTGAAATAATTGCAATATATAGCGCCAAGGTATAATAGCGCTCGAATTTAGACCATGTCTTGGGTTTGATTCCCGCTACACGAAAAGTTTAATACTTACTTTGGCTCGCGGTAAAAAAAATAACAATGACATCACATGTTATAATAGGACGCGCGTCCCTCGCGAGAACCTATATGGATTAATTAATGGCATAAACACATTGGCTCGTAAAGTGTATCTTATTGCACCGCTTTTAGTTTCATAATACAGCTTATTACGCACTAGTGCTTTTTACTTTACATTGCCACACAGTTTTATGATAATTATAATCCCGATGATGTTAAGTTTATACCTCACTGCAAGTGATGTGTGTTTGACGAAGCATTCTTAATTATATTAAATTAAAAGGCCATTAAATATTATTTAATGTTAGGGGTTCTTTTAATTTGTAATTAAACATAAAACATTGAAATCTTCCTCATTTAAAAAAAAAAACGATTAATCTAGTTGAATCGAGGAGCAATCTATTTTAATTGCTTAATAGCTATCCTCAAGTTAGTAGTTTGTCATTTTGATAAAAAAAGTGGGCACCCACTCATGGACCTGGCTCCGAGCCAACTTTCCAAACGTTCACTGGTTAACCTGGTATTAAACTGACACAATTTGCCATAACTTATTTTTTTATTTCCACACTAGTCTAGATTGATGACAAATGCAGACTTATAAACTTATATGAATACGTAGAAGTTTTCAGAGATCACAGGTAGGGCTTCAAAATATATTACTTCTGTTCTGAGATCGCCTGTAGGTTACTTAACCTTAACTTTACGTCGCTAAAATTAGCTATGAGATTTTAATGAAAATACCGCAGCTACTCAAACTGAAATGTTTAAATATGTAAGCAGTTTTGAACTTTATAATAAGACTATGTATTTATAGATTTAGTTTTCCTTGATAAAAAAAAACAAAATGTGTACAGTATCTCAGAGTATATAATATACTACGACAGTATCTTCTCGTTTAAAGTAGGTAATGTTCTGTTCCAATATAGGTACTGAGGGCTTACTACGAAAAGCGATACACGATAGTCCGATCATCGTTTTCAATCAATTAGCCAATAGAGTAACACAAAATTTACGTCTCGTCAGTTTTGCTGCAATTCTATTGGTTAATATTTGACAACGATGATCGGACTTTCGTGTATCGTTTTTCGTTGTAGGCCCTCTGCATCCGCCAACGACACCTTGCTACTTCGTAAAATCAAAAAAAAAGAAACAGCTTTTACGAAAAGTCACGCACGTGTCACGACTAAGTAGACTACAATCAGTGTTTCTTTCAGGCAAAATTCTCCAGGGGGGCGGTTAAGAGATCTATTTAAAATCAATTCCAATTATTATTCATATTTTAATGAATAAAAGATGCTATAAGCTGAACCAAAATTGTCAAAGTAACACTGTAAAAAGCCGCGAAGAATTCTTTACAAAAATCTTATTCTTCGTGTCTTTTTTATTGCGTACAATTCAACAACTTTTTCTAGAAATTCTTCTTTTGGGGTCCCTCGATGCTAATCATCATTTGCTACTGATTAAGTTCCAAACGCCCCGGGGGGGCAGTAAGGCTACTCCGGGGGGGCTAAGCCCGTAAGTTAGTACCTGAAAGAAACACTGACTACAATGAAGAAATGTAGTTTATAAGCGCGCTTTTTCAAGATGCTTAGAATCGTTTTCAGTTAAATTAAATGCAGTGGTGTAGCTTGCCCTTGACGGGCCTTGCATAAAAAAAAATTGAGGGGCTCTTCTACCTGACTGCGGCGAAACCAAATGGAAGGTCAAATTCTTACTTCCTTACTAATTTATAAACGCGAAAGCTTGTATGTATAGATGTTTGTTACTTTTCTCACGCAAAAACTACAGAATGGATTTGGATGAAATTTGGTAAGTACACAGATAGAATACGTTCTGGATTAACACACAGGCTACTTTTTATCCCGAGAAAACATACAATCTCTCAGGAATGCGGGTGAAACCGTGCGGGACAGGTTAGTTTTTAATAATTTTTGCTTACACACTTCGGGGCGCCGCTGTAGTCCGGAGGTCCCGTATCTATAATAAACTACTATAATAAAGCGGAAGAGTTTTTTTGTTTGTTTGTTTGTTTAAACGGGCTAATCTCTGGAACTACCAGTCGGATTCGTAAAATTCTTTCACTAATAGGAAGCTACATTATCCCCGAGTATTATAGGCTACTTTATATCCCGGGAACGCGAGTGAAACCGCGCGGAACAGCTAGTCATTGATACGGCTGATACGGCGCGGCGGTAGCTACGCCCCTGATTAAATGTTCAGTTCCGGGTGTTAGTAAATCATATTGACGACAGCGTTAAGCTATACAGTTATGGAATTAAATGAGATAATATTATATGAGAGAGCTTTTTGTAGCCAAAAATTATGCCCCATTGTGTATAAATACGCAACACGGGCTCTTGGTAGCCTTAGGAACAATACCTACCGAAGAGCATGAGATAAGCGAAGTGTGGACAATAGAGTCCGAGCGCATATAAAGGATAATAGGTCACGCATTATTTTTACTTCACATTAATTTGACAGGTTGCACCATAATGCTAACACCAGAATTAACAACGTAGGTGCATTAGTATAATTAATCATTGAATTATGGTATAAAGTAGGGGTTAAGAGTTTTAGTTGCGATTAGAGGGAGATTACCAGAAAGAGTCACAGGTCAGATTGGAGTAGATTGTATTGCTCAATAGTGAGTAGGAGGGATACAATCATATTCATGAATCATGACTAAAATAAAAACCTACTAGCTAGCTATCCCCCGTGGTTTCACCCACGTTACTGATATAAAAATTGCCTTCTAATCTATAACGAGCAATATTTGTAGTAAGTATGTACAGAATTATTGACACTTACAACCTCTCAGGACTACATTACTAACATCACAATATGTATGTTTTGAGATCTCAAAACGGCCTTAGCGATTTCGATAAAATTTAGGTTGGAGGCGAAAAATCGACCTAGCTAGGTCACTCTCTGTGAAAAGCGTTCGGAATTAGTAAAATCGGTAATTTCACTGCAGCATGTACATAAGCGATATCCGATATTTTTATATTTTTTGTACACCGAGCAAAGTTCGGTCAACCAGGTACTTGTATCCTATACAAGACCTTAAGCAACTACATATTATACCAAAATTTATGAAAATCCGTTCAGATTATGAAGCTGAGTGAGACAAGCATACACACAAACTTAGTAACTGAAAGTTTAATAAATATGGACTGAACTTAATAGTAAAATGCCTAGATGTGAATCATTTTACTAATTTGACGTCTATTACCCAGTCCATTATTATTATTATTATATGTCCTGGTACAAGAACATAGCGTCTGCAATCATAGAGCCCCCAAAAAATGTGTCTTTGTCCTCAGTAAAACTAAATGTTATAACCGCTGGATTAATGTTGTAAACGTGACACACAAACATAATAACACAATTGTCTGCCATCTCTACCCACTCATTCACAAAATACCCAATATATAAAAACTCAATAAAACACAAGTGTTCGTAGTATAAATAGGAACCAAATCTGGTGTCATGATCAAAGAAACAAGAGCTTCCAGAAAAGATGGTAAGATTCATTTTAATTTTTATTTAAACTAAAGGTAGTATTTAGGGTTCCGAACCAAAAAAGTTTAATAAATTAAATTATTAAGTAGGTAAACGAAACAAAAAACCCGACTGCGTAACATAAAAAATAACTGAAAAGAGAAAAACAAGCTCTGTAATCTATAGAATTTTGAATATATCTTGAATATTATAAAGTTTTGCAGACGGAGACAAATTACTAGCACGTATTTTCGAAATCATCAATATTCGTTTACAAACAAAGTTAGTTATGTAGAGCCATTTGTTAACGTTCATATGTGCCTTATCAGGGCCTAAATTGAATAAATGCTTTTTGAATTTGAATTTTGAATTTTTATGCGATCCGGTTTTTTACAACAGTTATGGCCCCAATTTACTTCCATGGTTGGAACCCTCGGTGAGCGAGTCAGCCTCAGACTCGCACTTGGCCGTTTTTTTTGTTAATATGTATAAGATGCTGGGGGCCTACCACAAGCTCTTAAAACAAGGTTAAAATAACCTTATTTGACTTTTGTCTTTCTTTGACATCCGGCGTCAAAACGGGACAAAAGACAAATAACGTTATTTTAACCTTGTTAAGAGCTTGTGGTTCGCCCTCTAATGACCTCATAAGCCGTTAAAAAAAAAATCTTTTGTTTTTAGAGATCAACTAATCAGTTTTTTTTTGTTTTAGCTGAAGGTTCTCTCTATTATAGCGATAGTTGCAATCGCAACTAGGAGTATGGCCAGCCGGGAAGTTCGGTCACCAGGTAGATATTTTAAATATGTATATATAAACCTACATAGAATATCATCTAATAATATTTTGAAACAAGATGTTTACAGTTCTAAGTATACTCCCTTTTTAAGCGTACTTAACGGTGAAAAAATTTAACTGATCGCAAATTATATTATAATATATTAAATTATATTATATTATAACATACTTTTATTTCCACAGTTTCCAATGTAGATATGAGCATAAATAAAGAAAAGACATAATTATCGACAATTTGTTTCAGGCGGTAGTGGTTGGCAAGGTAGCAGTGCTTTTGGCGGCGGTTTACCTTCCATTGGGGTCGCACGTTCTTCTTTTGGTGGCTGGTCTGGCTCCGGAAGCGCCCAGAGACGATCCAATGGATATGGATCTAGTGGATGGAGCGGGTCACAAGGATTCGGATCAAGTGGCAGAAGCGCCAGCAATGGCTATTCTTCAGGCGGTGGTTGGGGCGCAAATGGCTACAGTTCAAGAAATAGCTTCGGTGGCGATGGTTACAATTCCAACGGAGGATGGGGGGGCGGATCTTCAGATTGGGCTGATTCTTCGAATGGTTGGGAAGATTCCGGGTTAAGTCGTTCAAGCAATGGATGGTAGTCATCTAGATGGTGAATGGTAGATATTTCCTATGAAAATCGGTAATTTGATTATTTAGGCTGGCATTGTTAGTAATTAAAATAATATGAAATAAACTATAATGACATAATGTTGGTGTATTATTGTAATTGTCGATTTTATTTCGCTGAAAATTTTGCTTGTTGAGATAGTTGGCAGGTGTCGGTAATGTTTGTTTCCTCACCGTAACATGGAAAAGGTGGAACCATTTCCGTTTCGCACGTGTATGTTTTCTAACCATTTTTCTAACTAAAAATAAATCAAATATACTCCGTGACTTTTTATTTGTCTTAGAAACGAAGCCCATATTTTTTAATGTTTAGTACCTATTCATTAGAAATAGAAAATATTTATTTTCGGTAACTTATCATCTACAATAATAATATAGTTCATTGGGGTCTCCTTTTAAGTATAATAAATACCTGTGCTAGGAGGCCCCGCTCTTCCATATCTATTAAAATTTAATATAGTAGTATAAGGTTAACAATTTTAAATTAAGTTCCGAGTTTAATAACGAAATTATGAAAAGAAAAAAATATAAAACTTATATAAATAAAAACATAACATATATTTTGTGTTTGTGTATATGTTTTGTTTCTCTATGCGTGTGTCTTAATGTGTGGGGGTGTATGTGTGCGTGTGTGTTAGTGTGTGTGTGTGTGTGTGTGTGTGTGTGTGCATTGCTACCCTGTAGCCCTACGTTAATAAACTTGGGATCAGTTGCCCAACAGCCAGGAGGCCATCAGGCAGCTACTACTCATGTGTTTTATTCATTGGGTAGGTACATTATGTGGGCTGCGTTTCTAAGAGGAATAAAAAGTCACGGTATATAATATTTATGGTGGGAATTATTTTGCGGTTACAGGAGGTAATTCTACTAGGTATATTGATTTAAAATAATCCATTGTAACTTTTAAGTAATGTCTCATTAACAACTTCGAAAAATAAATCCCACGAAAGCTTTTTAATTTGCCTACCAACTTACATAATTAGTTAGGTTTTAATTATGCTTGTTTTCTTGTAGGTAATACCTAGTAATATTTTTGTAATGTGTTACGGTACAGTACCTTTGTAATTTGTATTACGAGTATGAAGATATTGATCTAGCACCCTATGTCGTATTAGATATGAATTCATTGCTTTTTTTGTAAGACCTAAAGAATGATGGGTATAGTAAAACGCCCCTTACCGTTTTATGCGTAAATTACTATACCCATATTATAAAAGGCAAAACAACACATCCCTAGTAAGAAATTATTAATCGGTAAAACTCTAATAAAACCATTTTGTTAGTTTCACTGCGACATAGTTTAAACTACTACAAATGAAGTCTCTGACGGTCATATATTTTCATTATTGTTACGACTGTGCCTTTGAACGGAGGACAAGTACCGAAACCATCCTATAGACAATAATTGTAAGTAGAACTAGGTTAGATCTTAGATATTCTACCGACTGATAGATTTTACTATAAACTTAATTATTACTAGGTTTAATCAAGTAGGTACGTTTTTTGCAGATGAAAAAACGGAATTTTAGTTTACAAACACAGAAACCAAAAAAAATGGACTTAGTATCCTTGATAAGTCTGGCTATTAGAAAAACAGGTCTCTGGCGAGGCGAAAACGGGTACGGCATCCACTTGCTCGCCAGATTTTCTATTATTTGCTTCTTTAGCACCTATGTTTTGCAACTGATAACTCTGGCAAAGGCTAATGGCGATTCAGAAAGACTTTTCGAATGCTTCAGCGTCCTTTCCTTCTGTGGTATGGGGATCCTAAAACTATATTCATTGAGAACGAATAATAATCGATGGCGTTTACTGCTCTCTCATGTGATGACTCTGGAAAAAGAACAATTATACGGCGATCGGGATACTTCTAACATAGAGTATCATTCCGAGAGCGAAGACGAAGATACAAGTTTCTCGCCATACATTGAAAGTTACACTGCGAAGTTTGAAACGACTTCCACGATATTATCCCGAATTTATAGCTTTACAGGAGTAATTTTTATACTGTCACCATTTGTGGAGTACACGGTATGGAACATAATTGGCAGTGAAAACTTGGAATATCCACACATATTGCCAGGATGGGCCCCTCTCGATACCCTTAGTATATTTGGGTACATCTTAACAATATTGTTTGAAGCAGTCGCGGCTACTTATTGTGTGTTGGTTCATATTGCATTCGATCTGACGGCCGTCGGAATAATGATATTTGTGTGTGGTCAGTTTTCCTTATTGCGGGATTATAGCGAACGCATCGGCGGCAAGGGAAACCAATTCAATATATCCCCAAAGCTCGATACTCGAGCTCATTTCAGGATTATCAAATGCCATCAAATGCACGTTATACTGGTCAAGTGAGTATCTAACACTTTTTCTTCCTGCGATCAAATGATACCTGCCTAAATTTAGGTCTCATTCAGAAATTTTCTTGGGATTTTTATTTATTTATTCCTCAACCATAAAAGAATTAAATTTTCACACTAGTAAGGTTAGTATTCCAATATTATTCAATGAAATAATGATAAATAATTATTAAAACTGTTGTTATTCTATTTTTCAGCTCAATCACAGAGTTAGATAAATTAATGAAAGATATATTGGGCGTCTATTTCTTTGTGGTCACACTAACACTTTGTTCGGTTGCTGTGAGATTGAAAACGGTAAGATTCCATTCCATTGCAAGCACTATTTCATTTTCTTTAGTAGCCCGGGCGGGATTTGATAGGTAGACATTTACATGTAAAAAGCATCCTGACTAGATTGTAAAGAGGCAATTTGGAACCAGTACAACAACATAGGTGGGTTGGTACACTGAATTTTCATAAAACCTTCTTCAACTTTACACAAAACTATTACAATATCTACCTACCTCATGAGTATATAGGTATATCTGAGAAGGTTAGTTAGGTTTGGATGTTTAGATGTTCGTGACTCAATAACGCATAAACGGCTAATTGGATTTGGATGAAATATGGTACATAGATAATTTATTTTTTATTAAGAATAAAAAATCATAGTTCGGAATAACATATAGTTAGTTACTTTTTATCCCAATGAAACATTTAAGGGGTTATAAACTGCGGGGCGGAATCACTTATAACAACAATATTAGACCTCAAATTTATTCAAGCGGGTACTTATTTTCCAGTAATTTCATAAAATTTAATTTAAATTAAAAGTTTTTTGCTAATAGGTCCGCGATTTTGTCGCGATGTGCACAGTCAATAGGTACCTAAATATTTTATGTTTTTCATATTTTTTAGGGTTCCGTTCCGTAACTCAAAAGGAAAAAACGGAACCCTTATAGGATCATTTACATAGAAAACTGGATCATTTAGTTGTCCGAGTCTGTCTTTCAAGACCCTTTTTCTCAGGAACGCGTGGAGGTATCAAGCTGAAATTCATATCAAATACTCAGGTCTACAGTCCCTTAGAGCTGTGAAAAAATCAAAGATCTAAGCCAACGCAATCAAAAGATACAGCCGTTTATGCTGCAAATTTTCGACACACGCAAGGGAATCAAAACCTAGATTCAAGATCAGAGAATTTCAGAATCTTGAAATTTGGTACGAAGCAACGTCTTATAGCACAGATAAAGGAAAAATTACCTAATAGGTCCTATGCTAAAGGTTTTTTTATCGGTAGATTTGATGATCCATGTGAAATTGCCCCCATAAAATTGAAATCCTGAAGTACAAGATCTACCCTCTACCCTCTACTCTCACAAACTAAATAGTTTTTGTAGTGATTGAGAGGAAAAGTTCAAATTACTTTCCAATTCAGATAATTCCGGAGAATTTGCATTCTCCAAATATGCAATGACTTCGAATTATCTGAGTTTTATGTTAATAAGCAGGGGGAGTTACGATGGATTCAGGAATAAAATAGAGGCGTGCTATTGCAGATTATTTATTATGGTGAAATCTTGATCTGATGTAAATAACTCCTTTTCATATTTACAGGAATACATGAGCACTATGCAGCTGGTTTCCT
Source organism: Polyploca ridens (assembly GCA_951394255.1). Taxonomy (NCBI): domain Eukaryota; kingdom Metazoa; phylum Arthropoda; class Insecta; order Lepidoptera; family Drepanidae; genus Polyploca; species Polyploca ridens. Next base: position 7,373,430 of record OX596251.1, on the reverse strand, counting down.
TGTTACAATATATGTGCGCTACTCTGACACAGTTATTTCTATTCTGTTGTTACGGCGACGCGGTTATGAATAAGGTAAGTATGGAATACGAATTGAATGGTAAAATGTTTTAAATCGTTCAGATTCAAGGATTCCAATCAATTCCAACACAATCTGAATGTTGAATCCTACAAAGAATGGGTCCTTACCTACTAATCTACTTACTATATCAACCGTGAGAAATAATAGGTTGTGCAATAGATTTTGGAATCCGGATGCTAGGGAAATTATCAATGTGATGTCAACTTTTACAAGGTCAATAAGTCTGTCTCCAATTTAACTGCCTTATATGTACTTGGCGACAGATTACAACTGGCGGGTTCTAAAAAATATCCTACGACCGTGCAATGGTTTGCTTACGAACGTTTTATATCATCAAACCATCGGATTCGAACCAACGGCTTTCGACAAGAATTTTTTCAAATATTAAATACTATTAGTATAGAATTTCTGCAAATATTAAATACTCGCTGTCGCCTGCGGTTTCACCCACGTTCACGGTGGTAGGTACCTTCTTTGTACTTGTCTGGACGCCTGGCTGCCTACCAAGCTCAAGTTAAAAACCTTTGTAGGTACCGCTGAACCTACTAGGCTTTGTCAAAGTCGGCAATCTCCTGGTATTGGTAATGTCCATAGATGACGGTAGCCAATGTGGAATGTCTGGCTGCTTCTTCTGGCATACAAAAGGAAAATCCCGCATAAGGGGGTAAAATATAAAGGATCGCCCACAGACATGTCTGTGGGATCGCCGGTTTAACTGCGGGGCAAAAAATAAATTCTTCGCGTCAAAGCAAGCGCCGAGCTCTGACGCCGCCCGCGTAAAGACGTCAAGTTGTATTCTACAGTGTGTGGTCTAAAAGTCTATGGTGTGGACAGTGCGTTAGCAGTGCGCCGCGTACCTACCTGCTAGCGGTACCTATTTGGTCTTAAGTTTTTGCCGATTGTATCTCAAACCACGTAAAGTACTGATAAATACGAACAAGCAACAAAAAAAGCAATGTCTGCTCGACTGTATGAAAAGCTGTTTTTTATTGCGATTCCGATGTCAGTTCCATAATAAAAGTTGTTCGTAATTAGGTATATGTAGGTACTTTACTTGGTTTAATTTCTTGTCGTACCTATCCTGTATAATGACATTTATTACGAACTTGAAGAGTTCCGTGAACATGGGTGAAGGTCCGTTCGGGGCGGCTATCTGGTGCTTGGGTCCGCACATACGCCGCGAGCTGTGTCTACTCGGCATGGGCATGATCCGCCCGAAGCGACTGCGCGCCGGCCCGTTCAATTCACTTGATTTGCCATCATTTATTCAGGTTAGTATAATTTATTCTCTACCAAGCCAATCTAGGCTTGTTTTGACATTATACCTAAGTAATAAGCAAGCCTGAAATCTTCTAATGAGAACTTGCATCTTATAATGTGGCTTTCATTGGGTGGGCACCAGACAATTCTGTGGTGAACCGTGTCCACCGTTTTGAAGCAAGAATGCCTGCTAGCTACAAATGTATGCCAAAACTGGCAGAATATGTGATACTATATACTAATACCATAACATTTGTTACCATATTCTCGCAAACAAAAATATCTTTATCACCAGTCCCCCCCTATAGGTGTACTGCAATGATGGCTACAGAGTTTATAAATTGATCGTTATTTTTTCCTTCCAGATTGTGCGCACTGCTTATAGTTACTACGCCGTAATTGGACAAAAGTCGGATTAAGATATATTCGCGTACCTACTCCTATATGAATGGACATACACCAATATTATATGAATATTACACATATTTGTATTACGGCACATGTAGGTTTCAATGTAAAGGTCGGTTAACTAAAACTGGCACGTTCATCACATTTACACGTTGCGCTTGTGTAGTGTCTATGTGTGAATAATATTTTTTTGTATTCATCCATTTGAAATGACTTGACTAATTAGAAGCAATAATGTAATAAAACATAGTGTGTCATGAAATTGCATATGTGTGAGTAGTGGATACTGTGAACGTGCCAGCTTTCGTTAACCCATCTTTGTCAAATAGTTAAACACATTAAAGACATGATTATATTTATTTTATTGCGCAATACCTTTTTTAGGAACAACTGATTTACTTAGAATCTAATAATTTTGTAAATAAACTTAAAACTTGATATAGCTAAATAGTTATGACAGTTGGGACTGACTGAAGCCAAATTGCACGTGTAGATTTCAATTGCAGATCACGTGTACACATTGCGTAATATCGTTTTTTTAGGAACAACTGATTTACTTAGTATCCAATAATTAGCAAAATAACTAAATAGTTACGACGATTGGGACTGAAGCCAGGCAGCTACGGCGGGCTTGTGTGTATTAGCCCACCGAATATTGTTTCGTACCGTTTCAAGCGCTCGTCTGCGCGCCGCTTCACCTGCGCCTGCTTCCGGGAATTGTTGGAAGAATGTCTCCACCTACACAAAAAAACATACCGATTGTTTTTTATGCAAATAATCGCCGATTAAAATTACGACTCTTGTATCTTTACAAATAATGAAGCAAAGAGCTCATGGTGGCTCAGTAGAGTTACGTAGCGTAAAATTTGCTTACAAATCTATTTATTTATATGCCCAGTAAGGCACTAAAAATGGCACAGTTGGCAAGCAAAACAATTCGTTTTTGTTTATAGGAACCGAGCATAAGTTGGCAAATACGGCCTGGCTAGTGGTAAGAGGTTACCGTAGCCCGTATGGACGCCTGCAACACACGAAGCATCACGAACGCGTTCCCCTGTCCCCTATAAGCTCTGATCACACCCATAATTATCTAAGAGATAAGCAATAGTAATTTCCGAGCTGAAAATCATGCTAATGGAGTAAGTAAAATGTATGCTTGCTATGTAAATAAATACGTTAGCGGAAGATTTCAATCAAATAACCTATTAACCTTTAATAAACTAAATATTTATAATTTACTATCATAGAAGCGATACAGCGATACGGACAGGGCGATAGAGCGGTTACAAGCAGATAAAATTGAGTATAGTATTAAACATATAGGCATACTTTTCATACGCCGCCATTTAAAACAAAAATGGCACCTGTACGTGGATTACGTAACTTTATTTCAATGAAATTCAGATTGAAATAACCTCTGAATCGGTAGAAATATTACAAAATCGGAAATGGTTCCATTTCTAATGAACCACTTTTTGTATTTGCAGTTATCAGAACGTAAAAAGTTATCAGAAAACCGCTATATTGAACCGATTTCAATTCGAAAATGATTGAAATTTAGTTACGTAATCGCCCCACTGGTGGGTATGCAAGGCTCGAAACAAAAGTGTTCGAACCCTTTCTGTTTGACGTTTAAGAATGTCAAATAAAAATAAGCCGTGTAAACCATGCAATAAAGTTCATTTGTAGCATGATACAATTAACAACAAATCAATGGTATTAACGTAATGTAAATCAATATTACAAAATTACCTCTTTAAGTTTTAAATCAGTGTTGAAAGAGTCTGTGATACTGGGCATAATGTTGCCCAGGTACCTGCTATTGAGGGTAAACCTGTCAACCAGCTGGGGCCAGCGCGATCTCACGTCGTCCCAAACGAGTGCAGTGCCAGACGGGTTGCCACTGATCTGAATCACCACACTTAGGTAGTCCTGACTGCGTATATTTGCTTCATCCCATGCAAGCATTAGGTATCTGAAACAAGATTAAGGTTGTATAAACTAGTTGATAGACATGTGGAATTGATAGGTACTTTTTGTTTATAATGAACTATTTTTGTACATTCAGTAAAATAATCAGTTTTACAGTTTTTAGAGGACTTTCAAATATGGCTCATATTATACAAAAAAACATTCATAACACAATGTGCCAGATGAACCAATACATTCGCGAATAACTGAAATATTTAGCCATACTGTTCTACGAGGGTAAAATAACAATAAAAACTTGAAAATAACCTAATTGCCCGCCTCGTGCTGAACATCCACCTAAATGGTCAAAGCCACGCGAATATAGTCTTAGGAGAGGAGCAGAAAAAGTTTTTTTTTGATTTGTGACAATTCGCGAGGCTTCAACCCTTAAGGTAGTGCCCTGACTGACACGTCTAAAATTTCCACCTGTATTTGCAATACTCTAATAATCTAATTGGATTCTAATCTTTCGTGGCTTGACGTTGGTCAAAACGGGGTGTTTACTGTTTACTATGGTTGGACGAAGCGTAAATCTAAATGACGTCATCTTTTTGTGTTTATCCCCTCAAAACTTTTTTGAGTATGACAATCTGAGACAAGAACTTTGTCGGCTCAGGCGCTCATCAGTAAATCTAAATGTGAATTGGACATACCTCCTCAGTATGTTTGTGTCACGCGGAGCTGCCAGGGCACTTCTTATTTTTGTGCTTTCCTGGACGTCTTTCTCGTTCAAATATATTTGCCAAAGTTTCTCCCAGTCCGACTGTGACGCTGCTTTCATCCCTGTTGTCAATAACATAAGATTGAATTTTTATATCACCACCATCACCACCTTTTCGTTGATAATAGTGGCCAATTCTGTTGTAAATCGCATTAAACTAATTTTAGTCACATCTCATCTCTTTCTTACGAACATGATTGAAAAAGGATAGAACATATTTTAAGTTGTCAAATTAATCTTTGCCGTCTTATTTTGCGTGTATTTAGGCATGACTGCGATAGATGGCGACTAAATTTATATTGAAAACAAGCATTGGACTAATTTGACAGGACTAAATTTCTTACATCCTTTTCATATGTTCTTTGTTAGAAAGAGACATAGTGACATTAAAATTAGTTTAGTTGTGAACAACAGAATCAGGGCCATTATCTAATATAATTAGGTTCTGGAAAGGTCCGCAAGACGTTAGCAATCCCCCTAATGTCTATATGCAAGGGTGGCCACTTGCCATTAGGTCGACCATCCACCTTGTTTGCCTTCAAAGTAGTGTAACTAACCATAAAAATAGACGAAGTCACGTAGATCCGGTTCTATAAGCTTAGCGTCGGGAGTGCCGTGGCTGTTCAGCCAGCTGAGAAACAAGCTGCGTACCTTCGCCTCGGCTTCTGGCAACTGATATCGCACAGCCAGAGACAATATCCTTGTCCGTAGTAAACTGTTCAAAATAATCATTAGTTTTAAACTCGGCTAATAATAGCTATAAGATTTTCTCACTTAACTTAACTTACCCTTCGATGACGCTAGAGTTGGTTCTATCCCAATTTTGTTTATCGTACAATGGTTTTACTAAACGTTGAATGTATTTCTGTATGAATGAAAAAGAAATACAATTTACGTATACATATCCCTACGTTGAGCATGATAAGATATATGGATAACTTTTTTACTTTGCAATAAACAGTAAAATATAATGTGCAGTACAATAATAATATTATAATGAATTATTAGCATATTTGCAACGAATTTACGAATACACTGAAAGTGGTAATAAGATGCCGCAAACACATTTAGTTTTAAGGAAAAAAAATACCTGTAAATTATCATAGCTCAAAGAATTTAATAGTTGACTGGCCACGTTTGATAATACGGTAGTAGCGGCATCCCACGGCACATAATCTTCCTCCACTGATAGGTAAGTTGTGAGATTCAGAGCCAACTCGTAGGGTACCACTTCAGCATCAGCTAGTGCAAACACGTCATTCAATAAATGGGCTCTATCTGATATAGTCAGCTGTAAGGAAATATGAAGTTTACTTGAAACTAGACGCAGAACACATTAGGTTGAAATTGGTTAAATGCTCGCAGTACAGATGGTAGTCAAAAATATTAAGAGATTTAAGTTTACAATTGATATGTTTATTAAAAAAGCTATAATTATTCAGTAATCATCTATTACATACCTGAGGCGATTTTGCTTGTAGTTGTCCAATCAAATTCTGCCACATTTCGATTGGATAATTCACCCTATAATATCCAACTTGATTGTTATTTATTTTCAACCATGTTTCTTCTTCTCTTAGTGTTATTCTTACTGTAATAAACAAGGAGTATTTTATATTTTTAACTTTTTATTATAATTTCATAGATTCAATAATAATGACGTGATTTACCATTATTTGCTGTATCTGGGAACCATAGAATATTATTATTTTGGTCTTGATTTGTTTTGTATGTGATCGGTACAAACCAGCGGTAGCTGAAATGGTGAACTACCGATTAATAAAACAAACTATTAAAGAAAGCTGATACTACTGAAGAGATGTTGATCCCGAACATAGTTTCAGTCAGAATCAGTATAATCTCTGAAACCACTGATCGGATTTTCATAACGTTTTTTTCTAATACATTAAGCTTCTTGGGGTTAATATCTACCTACACAGATCTATACTAATAAAGAGGTTTTAATTTGTTTAAACAGGCTAATCTCTGGAACGTCCAAAAATTCTTCACTCATAGGAAGATACATTATTCCTGAGTATTATAGGCCCGGTAACGCGGGTGAAACTGCGGGGGACAGCTGTAGGTAGGGATGGGCAGGGAAAGAAAAAATATGGGAAGAAAAGAAAAATACGGGAAAATACGGGAAAGAATGGAAAAATACGGGAATATTCCCGAACGGCGGGAAAATACTCAAATGGCTTTTTGTACCTAAAAAAAAATATTAGTTGATGCTTTTGATTGTTATTTCAACCATACTCGCTGTTGTACGTACCTACATTACCTACGCGCGGACCCACGTGGACCTTAGAGGAAGGTCACAGTTCCCCCGGGACCCGGGACGGGCTACGTAAGCGTCGTGCGTGTGCACGCGTGCTCGTTCTGCACGAGAGCCCACCCCCTCTACAGTGCAGATTACTGCAGATGACAACCATTGTGGCGTTTAGGGTACAAGCCCGGCATAATGGCCGCTCACTCTGGAGCGGCCAGGTTATGCCGGAAATATAATGTGTGGATTCTCCCAACCCCAATGCCCTGCGGTTCGATAAAATACAGTATTCATTTTATGGCAACCTTTCGGCTAATGAGTTAAGTCTTATGACCTTGCCTTCACCAACTCCTCATTGCCGATAAGTCTATCATCGGTACTTGGCAGATTCATCCGAAGGTGAAATGAGTAGTCCACCCACAACCGGACGTTGTTCTTTGCTGTTGCAGAAACTGCTCCGATGCATGGTGTGAAGTACCACTTAACTCTAAAGAGGATTCTTATACTTTTCTAGCAGTAGTTTCTGATTTTGACTCAATAGAACAGCCGAAATTAAAGAATTTTGGTTGATAAAGCCATACCCCAGTACCCCAGGAGATCATGATCACGTTGATCTCCAAGAACATATCCTGGAAAGTAGGAGTCAGAGAGAAAGGACTTTGCATGTACTAGAACTACCGCATATGGCCTTCCACCAGGGTACCGGGTTCACTTTTGATACTCAAGACCACATGAAGTTGCATCCCCAAAAGCTTTTCTCTTCGACCTGTAATTCAAAAATTATATTTACATCTTTGACCTCAATCCACTTTTCCAATAAATTCAATCGCTACAAACTCTTCTTCGCTGGTACTAGCATTCTGCGCTGTGGTTTCACACGTTATTTATCGTGACACGCGAGTTATCCAGTGGCAATCAATAAGGGTAGTGCTGGCGTAGTCGTAACGAAAGCAAAGTCATAAACGGTTTTCCCAGCGTGGTAAGTCCGCGAAGAACCGAACTTGCTATGGTGGGCGTTAAAGTCTCCGAGGACTATCACCCGGTTATGGGGCACCGTTCCAGCACAGTGTCAGTCGCTTCTTGGACGCGTTCAAAGAAGCGAGTTGTCTCAGTGTCGCCGCGATGAGACTTGTAGATGCACGCCAGTCAACCCGTATATACCAACTCACCGTAGTCCACGCCCAGCCAGAGAGTAAACAGGTCTCTGTCTTTTAGGTTATTCAGACGTCGACAACAGAGGCCCTCCCGGATAAACATGCACACTAGATAAGATGATACGATGTATCGCTCAGGCTGGTTATCTATATCTCTCTCAAGATTTTGAAGGACGGCGTTGATATTACTGTGGACTGACTGAACCCTGATATTGCAAAATCGGGTCCCCTACTAGCCGACGGGCGGCCAGCGGACAGCCGTTTCACCAGGTCTCCCTGACCCCCGCATCAACCCAACACACCACACAAATCAGAGATCGCCCAAATCGCATCGCTAGACCCCACCATCATACATGCCGCACACTTCGGATGTAGGGGGGCTGTCTCTCGTGAACCCTATCGAAACAAAGCGAACTGCTTCCAGACAGATTCACTCACAAGGGTGATCTCTAGCCAGTCGGACGAGTATGTACTACCACCAAGCCGGGCGGCGTGGGAATTGTATGGGGCCGCCGCCTGTCCACCACAACCCCAAAACACCCCAAAACGTCACTTTTTTAACAACAATGCACTTCTTCGTCACAAATTTTATTATTTATTTTTGTATGATATGTGTATGACCCTAATAGAAATCTTGTTAAATGTTATTCAAACGATTTGGTAAAGTTCTCTCTCGCTATAAACGCAAAATCTACTAAATGTGACCATTTGAGTATTTTCCCAGCCAATGGGAATATTCCCGGGTTTTTTCCCACCAAATTGGAAATTTACTCGAAGTTGGGTTTATTCCCGGGAAGAAACCCAACCGTAGCTGTAGGTAAAATATTATGAAAAAAGGTTGACGGGAAAAACAGATATAGAAATGTTATGTGGTCTGCGAGAGCGAAGCCACGGGTGTAAGGCAAGAGAATTATAAACGCGAAAGTTTGTGAATAGTTCTCGTTCAATCACGCCGTTGGTCAGTTTTGGACGAAATTTGGCACATACAAAGATAATACCCTAAAATAACATACAGCCTAGTATAGTCCATAATTTCATTCGCGGGAAAACATTAGGCTCTCAGAAATGCGAGTAAAACTGGAGTGGATGTTATTATAACATATTAAAACTTACTTAAATTGAGAGTCGTTCTTGTATTTAGCCTCAGGATCGAGCAAGAATCGTGATTGGGTAAGAATGTAAGTACGAGGGTCGTCTTTTGACGCCACCAGAGTCAATAGTGGGTAGCCCATCTGCCTGGTCCACGTATCCATTATGTACCTGGAATATCACTATTAACTTTTTTTTTTTTTACTGTTTATAGGCCTGTGTTTGACCGCAATCTCACCATGGTAAGTGATGATGCGGCCGAAGGTGGTAAGCACACAAAGCCTAGAAGGAACTGGCTCTCAAGTGCAGCTGTCGGAACACACCGAAAGGTGCTTGGCGACAGATTTTCAACTTGAGGGTGGTAGCCAGCCAGGTGGGTACTACAAAGTACCCTACCACCGTGCTATGGTTTTCTCACGATGTTTTCCTTCACCGAAAGCTCAAGCTCATTGTAGGAATCGAACCCGGGACCTTCGTCTCGGTATCCGACGTCTCTACCACTGAGCTATCATCGCCTTAAAGTCCTTACTTATAGTCTGCTTTATAATAGGTCCGTGACAAATCAGTGTAAATAGCTAGAGATAAGAGCTAGTATTGAAGTATATCTTATCCTCTCAGAAAGAAAAACTGAGGTAATTATTGTATCAATAAGGAAGGTTGTTCCCAACATACAGGTTATACATAGTTTGGGAACCAACGATACATGCACTATAATCTGTTGTTTTACTCAATAAACGTTATTATTATCCTTATCCTAACTATAGAGTTTGTTTGTTTGTTTGGTGCACCTTCACGCCTCAACTACTCAACGGATCATCATGAAATTTGGCATGCAGATAGCCTATGGTATGGAGAAGGACATAGGTTTTTTATCCCGTGAACGCGGGTGAAACCGCGGGGGACAGCTAGTAATATTATAAATGCATATGTGAGTCTGTTTGTTACGCAGGCCTAAACCGCTGCACCGATCGCGATAAATATTAAAACAGCTTCTTTTATATCAGAAACTAAACCAGCATTCAGGTGCCAGCGGACATTAGTATTATTCTTTTTGCCAACCCATACAAAGCCTAGTAGGCAACCGGCTTTCAAGTGCCACTGCCGGAAAACACTAGGAGCTCGGTGACAGATTTTTAACCTCATTAGCTCGCCATGGGACGCGCGGCCTATATTTTATTTATTTTATTTTTATTGGAAAACTTACGACTATAATACATCAAATTGCTTATATAAATAGTAATGAGGCCAAAACAAGTTTTCGCCAATATTTAACAAAATATGTAGTTGGACAGAGTAGCTTATAAAATGTTTAAATAGGTACTCGCCTTTGACTTTGTTTATCACAGATTGCTTAGCTGTCCTGCTCCCTCGAATAGAAGTTATGGTATGTGTGGAAAAAGCGATAAATGATCTATGCAGTGGTATACAAAAGTGACGGGATCGCGAGGTTTTTACATTACGTAAAAAATGCATAATTAAATAACTCCATATATGACCCTAATCAACGGGTTAGTGTAGTTTCCAGCCAGTTGAGTATTACAAAGATAAAAGAGCTTTTAAACATACGTTAAATTTAAATGTAGGTTGTCTGCCTTGAAATAAGGTTCTAACGAGGAAAGCAGGTCTTGAGTTATAGTATTATCAAATTTATATTTCTTCAGATAGTCGGAGACACCGCGGCGGAAGTTCTCCTCTCCAATAAAACCTTCCAACATCCGTAAAATTGATGCACCCTGAAATAAAACATTTATAGAGTAAACTAGTAACAATTATAGATTTTTCATTTCCCACCAAACCATATGACAGCTACCACTCAAGGAATATTTCCTTCAAATTCTAAATTTCTTCACCAATTTAGGGTGTGCGTTATCATTCAGTCACAGTATTGTTTTATTGGTATTAACTACGAGAAAGTTATACAATAATAGTAGTTTATGAAACTGTTTTGCACAGATATAAATCATGTTTGTCATTTAAGTACTACATATTTTATGTCTATAATTTTTTTCTTATGACTATTTTTCGAATTTATCCATTTGGTGAGTCCATGAGGTTGTTCATCAGTTATTTATAGTAAATGTTTTAAAGTACCTTATTATATGAAATAGAGTCGAAAATAGCGGTAATTTGATCAGGAGTGGCGACATTCTGCACTATAGGATGACTGGATAGCTTAGCATCGGTGCCCAGAACTGAGTGCAAAGTTTTCGTTAAGAACTGATCAAGCTGAAATATAAAATAAACAAAATTTTAATAAGCTCATGCACAATCTCTTATACAATCAAAGTTTCCTAAATTATTTATTAAAGCAAGGAGAAATCGGTTTATTTAAAACAATTGAAATTGAGCCTTATTTAGATCGTAATAAAGCGCATTATTATTAAAACAGACACATAATGTGATATATAAATGGAAAGTTTTCTTAAAGTTATCTGGTATTTATACAAATGATTTTCGTATTAATTCAAGATAATGTGTTTTTGGTTTATAATATTGCATGTTGTAGAAAACTGGTCATAAATTCTTGTTAACAAAAAAAATTACCATAGTCCAAGATGGTTCCAGATAATTTAGTGCCTTCACTTGCATGTATGATGCAAATCCTTCATTCAACCATACTTCATCCCACCATTTCATTGTGACTGTAGAATAAATGTTATGCAAATAAATCCATGCAGCTATTTAAATATAAATATGGAGTACAGCATGGGGTTCTTCAAAAAGGGCGTGAAGAGATTTCTTCAGGGTCGGCAACGCGCGAGTAATGCCCCTGGTGTTGCAAGCGTCCATAGGCTACGGTAACTGCTTACCATCAGGCAGGCCGTATGCTTGTTTGCCAACTTAGTTGTATAAAAAAAAAAAAAAAAAAAAATATTACGGCCATAATTTACCAATGTCAGATAATACTTATCCACAGGAAAAATATAGCTATATGTACATATATCCTTTGTATAAAAGTTATCCAACATTGTTGAAATTGGGCCTTAGTGCAATTCCATACTGCACAGAATTTTATCTTTGTTCTGGGGAAGGTCAACATACCTAAGTTACCAAACCACATGTGAGCTAGCTCATGAGCTATTGTATTGGCTACACTGATCTTGTTCTTTGATGATGCTGTTGATTCATCAACAAGGAATGATGTCTCCCTGTATGTGATTAAACCCCAGTGCTCTGTGGCTCCAGATACATAATCAGGTATGGCAATCATATCTGGAAGTAAAAATGCAGACAATTTTATATCATAAATTACTAAGTTTTGTGCTTAATTTTAAATTTTGCACACAGATTCAATACTGCTAAAGTTGAAACAATATGGTGGAAAGCTGGGTAGGTACTTCATATGGGGGACCATATCTTATAGAGCTTTCCACCAGTTTCCAGATTTTTATTGTATCCCTGCAACAATAATCTGGAAACTAAGAAAGCCAGATATCTTTTTCATATCAACAAATAAAACAAACTTACCTAATTTTGGTAGAGGAAATGGCACTTCATAATACTTTATATAAAATTCAGTAGCTCTCTTCCCAATATCTTGAGCAAAATCAATTTTATGTGTTTCACCTTTTTGAGCAAATGATCTTAGTTTAAAATTGTTACCAATACTACTTGCGTTAATTTCAGTTTCTTTATATTCAAAGTCACATATAACAAAGCATGCTAAATACGTTGACATCGGCACACTTGTTGCAAAACTAACCACTTCTGTATTAGTAGCTTCATCAAGGGATTTTGATATTTCCTGAAAAATATATAATGAAGTTTATTGCATTTTTTTTTCATAAGTTATTATTATGTCCAATAAAACACCGAATTTAAGTAAATACGTATATTGTGCTAGGTAGCATTGCTATGTGAAAAACATGAGTGAAAAAGTATGAACTACCCGACTTAACTAATATTATTATAATCAAGAATATTTAGCAAGTACCTACATAACCTATACCATATAAAACATGAATGAACATATGTTTATACATAACAGTTATCCAATAATATTGTAGTATGACTGAATATTGACTAACATAATAACATTAAATAAAAAGAAAAAGGTAAGCCAACAAGACGAGATAAAGAATATAAACAAACTTAAAATTTTTATTTAAAGAAATTATGTTACAGCTGCTTTACCAACTGCTTTCCTGTACCAGAAATCACACAATGATAGCTGTTGTCAACCAACTGACGTCATGATTGCATGTGAGAGATAATGATCGCTCGCTATTATAATGTAACTCAGTAGAGGTTGGTTGTTTACATATCTTATCTTCTCTCGTTGGCTTACCTTTAGATACTTAAACTAACCATAACAAAATAAAATAAATATTCTTACATTCATATTGGAGAGGGCAACATAAGAAGGTGGTTTCACTAATGTTATATCATATGTAGCTTTGAAGTCAGGCTCATCAAAACATGGGAATGCTTGCCGGGCATATGTAGGCTGAAACTTACTAGCAACCATTGTCCTGAAAAACAAACAATAACAGCATGAGTTCTTTATCAGGTGCATTAGCCATGTGATATAAAGAGTAAAATTATGATCAGCCATAATATTTTATTACCTATTGTTGCTTAGTCGTGATGAATAAAACCCTACAATGTTTCTTGTCAAGTCACCACTAAAATCTATGCATATTTGATAGTTTCCTGTACCCAGATTAGAATCGAAATATATGAACAGTTGTTCCAGCTGCTTCACTTCTAAATACTTAGAGACAGGCAATTCTTCATCTCCTTTATACACTTTAAGATTGTGAATGTCTAAAAAGTGTGTATGAAGGCTCACATAATTCTTTGCTTCTTTAACATTAACATTAATTTTTACATTGCCTTTAAATGTATCACCGTTCAAGTCGGGATGCAATAAAAGATTATAATGCACTGGACGAATATAGGGCGATAGCCTCTCCGAAAGCTTAACGTTTAGTGGCATATTTTCCATGATCGTTGGATTAATAGAACTAGTGTAAACAGACTTATACCGGCACAAATTTCGAAAAACACTGTGGCTTTGAATCACACTTTGAACGCTAAACCGAATCATTTACTAAACATAGAGTTATGGAATGAAGATATTATAATTTCAAGTAATGATATACATAGGTTATGTATGAGTATTTATTTAAAAAATGTGAAAAACCTAAATAAAACATCGAAAATGATGATTTAACATTTTTACATTACAAAACTTGACAAAACTACGAATCTATCACTGTCACTGTCAGTGTCAGTCATTATCGGCTGCGTTCAGAAAGTAACAAACTGTTCTTTTTGTTCCGTGAGTCCGACCGTCGTAAGGTGCGTTACGGCTTTAAGCAGCTATTAGACCATCCTGTCTCCTATTTTGCTAACTAGGAAATAGGAACGTGTAATCGCAGAAAGAACGGTTAGTGTCCTAAGTAGTGGGATAGGAAGGTCCCAACCGCTCTACTTCCTTAAACAGGAAAGTGTAATCGCGTTGCAAGTTTGTAACAAAGAATATTTAATAGTACATACTGTAATAAGTAATTGTGATTTTAAAGTTCCTATATGGGTAAGGCCGTAAAATAGGGATGATTTCGTGATGTGCTGTGCCTATGTAAAATATTTTCCCATTATGAACAGACCCTGTATTCATCAAATATCTATGTAACGTTGTATATAAGGTACTCCTTTACTACTTTTGATCGAGAATGGCACGTAGGTACAAGTAACATACACAAATACAAGAATTTTGAGCATACTTAGCCCGCATAAAGTTGAGTCTAGAGTTGTCCGCATAGAGATGAATAATACTTACCCTCCATTCTTCAATGAGCTTGAGTAAAAACCAATAATTCCGTTGTCCAACCTTCCTTCAAATTTAATGCTAAGCTTATAATATCCCTCAGGAATTTTGTTTTTTATTATAACATATAATAATTCTCTTTTATCGGTTATTAGTTCTGTTGATTGTATTGAAATTTTATCTTTAATATTTTTTAATTTTACAGAGTTTATTGTTAGTTTATTTGAATGTAATGTTATAATTTTAGTCGGTTCTAACACGCGTAGTGTTATAGTAACGGTTCCCTGGAATGTTTTGTTCGTCATTGAGGGTGATAGGTAAAGGTCGTAATGCGTTGGCTTCACATTTTTAGGAAGTCTGTAATATTTGTTTCCATAAACAAAGTCATCCTGAAAAAAAAAGAGTAATTATATCGTCACTTGTCAGTTTAGCGTTTTTACATTTAGGCGCCGATCCTACAGAGAGAGTTATAGAGTTCTGCGTTCAGAGTTCTGCATTCCGTGTTGACTATTGTGCACACAGCACACAGCAAGCAGTCTAGAGTTCTGCAGTTCTGCAAATATTTGCTACTTACTGATCACACATCATACACTTTTCTTACTTTCAAAGGCGCCACATCGCTCACATTCAAACCGGAATGCAGAACTCTGAACGCAGAACTCTAGAACTCTTCTCAGCGGGAGCGGCGCCTTAGGGTCAGCTCACGCCGTGGCGCACTTTTTAAAATAGCGATGCAGAACTTTGTTTACTACACAAAAAGGTATCTCACCAAAAACATTTTCATGTAAAATGTTGCCAATATGGCTCGCATTGTCAATAAGTTATCAAATCTCATCTTGGCTTTATATGCTTCTAGCAGCTTATAACTCTACACGCCCTAACTCTACAAGTGAATATTGAAGTAGTGGCTAGCTACCTCATTAACATGTTTTATAAATACAATTGGTTGCTTGTTTCTGACGCATGTTTGTAGCGCACACAATCCTGCTCTTTTTTGAGCTAATGCAACAGTTGATATCAATAAACAAAACGTGGAAAACGCAAAAAACAGGAGCATTTTATTGTGATTGGTCCAATGGAGAATATTTATAGCCATCTGAAAAGATTAAATTAGGTATATTTCAAGATGTCTTAGTACAATATATAACACAAATAAATAAATAATATTTTCTACCCGTGCGCGGGTAGGGTAGGGTAGGGTAGAGCACCCCGCGAACAAAGTCGCGCCGGGCAGCTAGTATTCTGAATAAATAAATAAATCTTCAAAAAAAGATTTACCTACGTAAACCTATATTCTATATTTTAATAATATTAACTGATTTAATTAAATTTAAATCACTTACTTGCGGATAGAAATTTAATTATGTTAAGTCTTAGCTCGCATACAATATTTTGCGTTACAAATTAAATTAAATCGGTTTCACTGACCTTACGACACACCCTTTCACTTTTAGAAATGTTGTTAGGTAATATAGGCACTGATTAACATATCAAAATAATAATCCATCTATCTTCCTATAATCACTATGATAGTATGTAAATAATACTGTTCTGGTGAGGCGTAAACATTGTTTGAACTAAAGACAACTAATGCAGCTGCACCGCGACATAGTGAATGCTGATGTTACAATATTAGTTTCACTAGCTGGGTTGCCTTTGGATGGTATGGCGCAATACTGTGGCCATTATTTTACTTGCAAACTTGTAGATCGTTGGACATTTTGTTATTTCTTTTAGTGAAAGTTTAGACGATATGTTTTTAATGAGACAATTCTCACAACTATTTTATTACATACTACATATCGCTTGCCTCGCGGTTAAAAATATAACAATGACATCAATTGTTATAATAGGACGTGCGTCCCTCGCGAGAACCAACGGATTAATATTATTAAGTTTGTAAAAGCGTAATAATTCAATGAGATCAACTCTGAATTTGCGAAAAATCATTTTTCGCAATGAAATTTTAAAATATCCGCTTATATAGACTTACTCACCAGAATAACACACTTTTATACCAACTTAAGTAATGTAGCAAATTATTGGAATAAATAATTACAATTTAAAGTAACTACTCGATTCAACGTCTAGCAACATAATATAATATTGATTGACATCTAAACCAGTGTAAAATAACTACATATGTACTTACGTACATGATAATGAATAATACAACAATGGACACTCTTGTAGATAGGATGGTAGGTAGGTGCCTACGCCAAGAACTAACATATATTATCAGTGAGTGTGCATAAACATGTGGTAAGTAGGTAAGTAGGTACCTAGATATTGTTTGCGCGATAAACTGAATTAGTGAAGTTCAGTTCAATCATAGAATTAAAATGTACTAGAGTGGCAGTAACCAAGTGAGAACAGTAGACATGGGTTTGAACAAGGCAACGATCCCACCGCAAGCGCTAGTAGTCGTTGTCGAGTACTAGCTGTGCGCGTCAGGTGCGAATTGCTCGGATGTTTTTTTTTGTTTTTACCGATAAAAATGGTTAAATGTGCAGTTCGATTGTGCAGTAATGATAGTAGGACACACTCAAAGTATAAATCTAATGTCACTTTTCATCGGTAAGTCGAAATATTAATACATTTCCAACAATTAAATTACACGTCTCGGGGGTGAAATAGACGCGAGGGGCGGGCACGATTTGGCCTCCCGCGCTGCCCCGCACTGCCACGCCGCGGCTAGTGATGTAGCGCGGCGGATACTGCAGTCGATAAATATTCTAATAGTTCATAAACAAGTTGTAGGCCTTTTGAGAACTAAATGTTTTATTTTTATAATGGAATGTTAATAGTATACCTAAATATTAAAGTAATTATTCGGTTTTAATAATTAATTGAATTGTTCAGTCGGAATTTGTGTTTTACGACTTTTTTGAGACTGAACAAAAAATTCCAATGGCAAAATTAACATTACTTTCTCGGTAATATTATACTGAAGTGTCAGTTGTTTAACAAGCTTTTATTAGCTTCACGTGTAGGTAACTAAGTATGTAAACACATCTATGATGTCGATTTTAGTTAACCTACTTCTAGTCACCATATCGTACGACAAAATTATGTTGGTAAAACTGTGACAAAATGGTGTGGGGCGCTTTTTAACACGCTTTTATAAGCTTCACCTGTATGTATATATGTACGTATATATGTATGCATATAATGTAATCTTCAAACGTAATTTTCATCGACTTCTAAACGTCAGATTAAACTGAAATTTTGCACGCTTATCAAGTACTGATGACAATACATTAATTTGGGACCATTGAGCTGATCTGATGATGGATCCGGAAAGTGGTACTGGTAATCCGTAACGGAATAACGTATGTTAGCCGTGTTTGGACTTGTTGGAATCGTCTTCAGATGCATTTTGACCAGATATGGTTCTATTTCATTATTCTATCTACATTCAGTAATTTACGAGATTAGAGGCCTATCAATTAGCATATCTAGAACTTATGTGCCAGAAATATCATCCATCATCTCATCATCATCATCATCTGTCAGTTTAGTTCTGAAAAGCTAACATGCGAGCCGTGAGATAATTTTGTCATCGAATCATCTCGTGTACCTATAGTATAAATCACATGAATAAATGCCGCGCTTTTTCAAACTGAACTTCACCGCGCACGACATAATATGGTAAGAAAATTATCTCAAGGCGCGCATCATGCGCATGTAACCCTGCTGGATACGTTATCAGGAAGCAGTGAAACTGGTACTAAGTTACCTCAAAATTAGCAAAAATTCGTATTTTTATGTTTGCATCCAGGGTCATTCGAAATGCGTAGGCACCTAATAAATTTACCAATTGTATATTTTACGTTATAATTTTAATATTAATTGTATGCTTACATGAGGTTGGTATATTTGCCAGAACTTACTAAATAGGTAAGCAACATACATACCTATACATACTACAATGAATTATGCGGCTATCGATAATTCGGAGCACAGCGCAGTTACGTCCCTATTGTCACATATTCATCAATATAAATATATATAGCTCATCTGCCTACGCTGGTACTGGGTGAAACTGTGCGATACTCGCGTTCTATACTTAGTTATTTTATTTCTATGAGTTCAATACTTTGAGATGACATATTTTAGACTCCTATGTTGGGTTCCTTGTGCTGAACTATGATACTTTTACAATGGAATTCGCGAAAATATAAAATCGAACAAAAGATTATAAATATTGCTCGATAAAGATGTATAAAAAACTAACTGCCCGGCGCAACTTCTTTCGCGTGGTGCTACCCTACCCTACCCTACCTCGACTGCAGCGCCATCTGCCGGGCTGATTTGTGAATCTAAACCATCCAGGGCGCCACCCATATGCATACAAAAAAAAACATTCAAATCGGTCCAGCCGTTTAGGAGGAGTTCAGTGACATACACACGTGCAGACGAATTTTATATAGTATAAAGATAATCGCGATTTGTCGCTCGCGATGTCAAGTGTGGAGGTATGTACAATAAGCCTACAACATGAGCGCGATACGAATCCCTGTGATCGTCAAGAATTGACAATAGGGATGTTGCCTGGGTAAAAATATAATAATTCTAATTAGTCCGTCAGTTAGATTATCAAAAAATATTGGACACGTAAGTATTTTTTGCTTTACCAAATCATTAACAATTGACGAAGATAAAGCGCGACTAAGTTCGGAAGTGGGGGCTCGGGACGTCACTTGTTACTAAAAAGTGTACCACACCGTGACGTCACGCGGAACTTCAACACACGATATCTTCGTATTTTTTTGTATAATTGACAAAAGAAAAAATACGTGTCTAATATTTTTTGATAATGTAAATGACGGACTAATTAGTTTTTTTCAGGAAAGTAGCCTATTGGCGGAGCGCAGTCGAACGCTCGTTTGGGGCCCCTAACACCGTCTAGGCTACGCGAATTCGTGATCCACGTGTGCTCGATTCGCGTAGCGTAGAACCTTCAGATTTCGAAATGATGCCATCTCGCCCATAGCCATCATTATGCGAGAAATAACGTTAACATTCAGAACACATCCTCCCAAAACCGCAAACCTTGAAAGTAGCATGTAAGAGGCATATAAGTGATATTATTTTCCCCACTGAAAATAATACTTGTGGACAGCATACAAGCTATTTCTTAACGCTATTCAACTTTCATAATAAACAATTTCTTATCTATCTTAATAGCCATACAGAGTAAAATATCTTGGAAAATTATAATTTATTTCCAGATTGAGATTATGCCACGCAATAACTGTTATTCATGGTCACATAAACTATAATACGGGGTGGATACGACATTAAGACAATAAATGAAAGTAGGTACCTACTCATATTTTTTTTGTAATTTTCAACCGTTTACATTAACGGTAATGGTTTGCAATAAAATATCATTATAAAAATTAACTTTTTAACAAAAAAATAAACCGCGTGAAAGTGTTCTATAGAAAATATTTCGCTGACTTCAAAACAGTGTCAGATAAGAGTTATTTTATACTTTTTAGTGTACTTTGAAGGCGGTTTATTTTTTTGTTAAAAAGTTAATTTATTTTAGAATTTTTAGTTTAATTATATACTGAATACATCTGCGTAACCCTTTCGAGTGTACAGGCCTGATGTTTTGTAGTGTGATTGCGTAAACAATGCACATTTATGCGATAGCAGCAATCGCGGCTGATTTTCTGTAATTTTTTTAAGAGTTCCGTTGTCTATCTCCGAAACTCATCATCAGATCTATATGATGATGAATTTATATGGGACCATTTCGGAATATACCCCTTTCGAACAAAAAAAGAATTTTGCAAATCCGTCTATATATGACGGAGTTATGCCCGAACATAACTAAAAAAAAAATATAAACATCCGAATTGAGCACCTCCTCCTTTTCTTGAAGTCGGTTAAAAATCCGTAATGAAGTTTATGATGCGTCCACGCTACGCGAACCAAGCACGAGCCGAACCGCTATTCGTTCGTCACTCGCGATAACACAAGAGAGCGATGAGAATCCTTGTATTCGTCAAAAAACTGACTGCGGAGCGCAGTTGAGCGCAAGCCGAACGCTCGTTCGAAGTCGCAAGTCCGTCTACACTACGCGAATTCGAGCTCCACGTGTGCTCGGCTCGCTTAGCTTAGACGCACCATTAGGTAATTACTAAAGGTGTATTAAGCCCATCACAGACGTAGCTATAATATATATTAATATGACCAGCTATAATATAAATTACAGTACAGGTTGGCGAAGAAACAGAAATATATATTATAGCTGCGTGTGCGGTCACTCGAAGATTAGTAATTAAAATATATCGTAATATGCCTTGCTATGATTATATTGGTATATACTATACCTACGTCTGTGATGGGCTTTAGTTTCGTGTCATACATAGATTACAGAATAAATGGCAGATTGAGCGCACGGAACACGAAAGTGAAGCCAAAAAAGCAAATACAAATTCAAAATCAGATACCTGGTAGTTATTCGTTTTCCAATTTGTAATTGCTTTGTTTAACAAACTTTATTTAACAAAAAGCACTTTTTATTAATAAACTGTGGTTAAAAAAAGCCAAACAAATATATTAACTAACTCAACTTTGCTATGACAAAAAAGAGGTTTCTTGTATGTTTAATTTTATTTCATTTTTATTATTTGTTGTTATGGCGGCTATAGAAATACATATTCTCTGAGAATTTCAGCTGTTTACCTTTTACCGTTCATGAGATACAGAACTAACAGACGAACAGACGGACGGACGGTCAGCGGAGTCTCAGTAATAGGGTCCCGTTTGGCACCCTTCGGGTACGGAACCCTAAAAACACTTAAAGGCTCTCCTCTGTCCGATTTAAGTTAAGATCGATGCTCATGTATTCTCATAACCAGCATTAAATCACTATAAATTGAATCTATTCAAACAAGTTAGACTTTAGTATAAATAAATAAATTAAGAAGAAAACAAACAACAATATTGGTTTTTAATAACATTTTAATTTAGTAATTTTTCTAATTAACTAAAAATAAATAAGCTTAATTTCTAAAATAAATAAGTAAAACAACTTATGCTTAGAAAATAACTTAATATTGGTATGCTATGTACAAATATATGTAAATTAATTGTTAAAGGTATTTCAGAAAGTAGCTAAGTGAATTACTGTAATTGAAAATAAAAACAGTGACAGAATTATACAACGTGTATTGGAAAGGGTAATATCCGATAGGACGATAAAGACTACAATCAGGTATAGACTATCTAGCTCAAAATGGGCTCATGATCTTGTTCTATCTTATTTAAGTAATCGCCAACAAAATGTAGGAATTTGTGATACAACATAGAAGGGATCTTTAGTTAAAATGGGGGTACCCCAGGGTTCAATACTAGGTCCATTTCTATTTCTAGTGTATATTAATGATTTACCATCTGTTGTAAACGGTCTCTCAGATATAGTCTTGTTCGCTGACGATACTTAAGAGGACTCAGTTCGTCATACTTTTCATACAAAACCTCTATACTTATTATGGCGTTGTTAAACATATTTCGTTAGATGTTTTGAACAAATTAGTATCTTGTGCGCTATATCTAGCCGTGTATCTAGGCATAATTAAAAAAAAGAATGAAACAAATTCAGTCAAAGCCTTCGAAAAACAGCGTTTTTGCCTGAACTTTGGCCATATCTAGTGTACCTATAAATTGTAAAAGTAAAGAAAACATTTAGATACCAGGCTTGCAAATGTATTGGAGATTCTAAATAACTAACTTTTTTTTCACAAACTTGTAAGATTTTTTCACAAGAAGTATACTCCTGGAACAAGTTTTATGAATGCGAAATCATGAATGACGACCTAGCGCAGCGGCCGCGAGTGATCAGCGGAATTTACCGACTGATAACCGACGGCCCTGATGCTGTCTCTCTTTTTTCGCAGCCAAACATTACGTTGGATGAAACAACAAGCTTTTAGACTATGCTTGCGTTGAAGTTGCGCCGGCCACAGAGGGCCACCTTAATTTACTTTCAAAATAGTCTCTCTTCACTTTTTTCGTCTGTGCTTAGGTATATCTTTTTTATTGTTAATTAATTATTTCGAAAAAAGCCAAACATAGACAGATTGTCCAAAAAATATTTAAAAAATGTAACCTTGCTGAGTTTCTTGCCGAATTCTTCTCAGTTGAAGGCCGAGTTCAGAACCGGAATCGGAATACTTCAGTAAATAAGTGCCCTTCTGGGGCCTAAATTGAATAAATGACTTTGACTTTGAAAATAAATTTGGTGCTCACAAATTCATACCAAATTGTTTTTAAGTTTGAAAAATCATTATAAAATGTCACTGCTCTATTTGGGTCATTATCATTTTGCGTATAATTTTTTCTCTTCCACGATCTGTGCGCCTAGTACCAAAAAAGTGGATTACTGTAATGGATACACCATTTTCGTTAGGTACACGTTGAAAAGAATACCTTCCTATTTAGAATTTCATAAACTCGTACCATATAAGATAGAGATGATATTATGGCTGAAAGCTAGAGATTTCATGAGAGTAAGATATAATAGAATTATAATCGCAACTACCGCTTTAAAAGCTTTCAACACCGATCTAATTATCTACATCATAGACTCGTACGCTTATATGTATATGGTGTCTACAGATAGGAATAGAACGCACAAAACCTCCAACGACCACTATTGAAACTAAAATCACTTGAGGTATTTTTTCACAAAATTCAAAAAATTATAGCCGATACCATAGCATGCTCGTCCGTCAGGGCACATAATCTATCTAACTGTACATATATAATTACTTGTCCTGACTGATTCATCAACGCAGAGGCTAAACCGCTGGGGTTACAAACAAAAATTTTTGTAGATAGGTTCTCTCTCAGAAGGGGTTTTTGGAAATTCAACTTTTAAGGGAATGAAAAAGGGGGGAAAACGTAGCTTTGGCTTCGTTAAGGGTTATGCACCCTCTATAAAAATAAGATGATTCGATAACAATAAACCCCCTTACTCATAAAACGTTATTTAACTAATAAGCTGATTAAGTGGTCACCTAAATAACGTCAAATTGTTTGACAATGACAGCAAGGTGACGTTATTTATTTGACCATTTATTCAGTAGATTTAGTTAGATAGCGTTTATGAGTAAGGCCGTAAATTTATACGTAACTTAAAACAATTGAGTCGACAAATAAGGCCCACTTGCACCATACACTGGGTTAACAATATAGATTGATGACTTGGTAGTCAGTCATCTCGTGCCAATGAAACAGTCTGGATCAGACAACCCACTCCCCAATCAAAGCATCGCCAGTCGCCACTGTTAAAATAACAACAAGCACGCAGTAAATTAACCTGCTGTTTGATTATAGTTAATTCAACGATAGTTGCTTATTCAAATAATTTTAATCTGGGTAAAATATTAGTTTACTTGCGCGTTAGAGTTGATTGGAGAAAGTGGCCCTAAGAATGCCCGTTACAAGTATTACGGGCGAGATTTGAGATAAAATTAATGACTTAGATAAGACCACATGTGTGAATTCATCAATGAATGTATGCACCATATTCCTCCATCCCATTTCCATGGTAGCCGTAGTGGACATCCGCCATTTCCGCTTCGCGTCCTTTTACTGAATTATGGTTTTTGAATGCATTCAATAAGATGAGTGCCAACGCCACTTTTCCGACCATTAGTGACTTGAATAGCATAAATTTCAGCATGCCCAGGAATAATGGTACGATTGAAGATTGTATGAGGAAGGGCATGATGAAGAGAGGCAATAGTTTTCCCATCATATTCTTCTTCTTCTTTCCACGACCTGAAATCGAAAGAACAAGAATAAAGTTTTTGTCGGAAGGATTAAATAAGTTGTTGAGATTTATCATAAGAGGTTGTTCGTCGGATACTTTTACGGGGAACATGGGTAAAACCCGCATAGTAACTATAATTCTGTGACTCAGTTACCTAACACAATTTTACTAACAAACAATATTGCTATGTACTATTTCGTTTTTCTTTATTAAAATATATTTATTATTGAAAATTGTAAATTTTTGTTCATAACATTGTTGTGCATATAACCTCAGATATAACTATCTATATGTAGGTATACCTAGTCGCCAACATTTGAGAGGTAAATTTTGTGCCTACACTATAAAACGGATTAATAAATCAAGGGGCCCATTGTTCATAATTGAACTTTTTTCTACTATGCCACTATGGTATGAGAAAGAACCGAATTCAAATTCAAAATCATTTATTAAAATAGACCTTCGCAGGCACTTATGAAAAGTCTAACTCTAATACCGGTTCGGAAGGTTGCATTTATTGAGACGAGCCGGCAATAAACTCAGCAATTACTCTTTTAAAAATAAGCACTACAACTGTAGGAAAACCTTAGTGCAAAGTAATACTGTTTTCTCTTAGAACGAATCTATCTAAAAGTAAATGTAGACTCTAACATCCGTGAATAAACTAATTAGAATAGTCTGAGGATAGAATGCATTCACTTTCAATATGGCAAGTAGTTGGATCACTGTTACCTACTCGTTCAACTTGTCGATAGGCAATTTCATTGCTCTGATTATTTGTATGTAGTGGCCACAATTTCACCGCTTTCTAGTAGCGACAAAGTTACCGCGTGTTAGGCGGCTGGACCTTGTTATGTGTACGTATAGGACATGTTTTAGTATGGTTTTAGTGATGACAAGTGTCCTTTTTTCCTTGAATATTTGATCATGGTATGGTACTAAATATTTTTTTTTCTAGAAAAAATACTATAAGGTTTCTTATTATCTACATATGAGATATATTTTTGGAATTTGTATATAACCCCTTGAAACTAAATTGAAATTTATATATTTTAATTTTAAATATAAAAAACCTTTTAAATTTTCTTTCCTTCCGTGTGGCATTATTACCGTAAGTTATTACTATTTCACAATAATGCTATTTATAAAAAAAAAAAAAAACATGTGACAAAAAATTGTGAACTTGTGACCAGACGTTTTGGTCTCCATCCACATAACCTTATATATGTATATACAAGTAGGTATTAAGTATATAGTTAAATTATGGGATTAAAAATATTGTAAATTAGACAATGGGGTAAGAGTAATTGATTCCCTCAGATATTCCCCTAAAATATAAACTAAAAACTAAACCAAAGTAAATATAAAATAGATCTTGATTTAATTTGGACAAAATAAACATGAAAAATAATGATGCTAAAGCTTTCAGTTATGCGATATAATAGCAGAAGCTCTATGAATTACAAATCTAGTCACATAAATATGTTAAGAGAAAATATTTCTAAATTTTTTAGCATATAGCGCGTAAAAAAAATGTGGTCCTATTTCGACCACTGAGGGACAAGTAAACGTACCTATGAGGAAGTTATTAGAAATACAAGAATTTTACTCACCGCTTTCCATGGCTTCATTTGTATCAATTTCCAAGGATAATATTTTACCGGTGCTGTTATCTTTAGGAATATTCACATGAACACCTTCGAGTATTTCAAAGTTGTTAACTTCTAACTCATTTTTGCTTATAACTGGTGTAGTTTCTTGCACTGAAGCTTCACATGTTACTATTATAGTTAACGCGAATACGCAGATAATCCGCAGTGGTCGCGATGCTTTCATTTTGAAGATCGTTTTGGCAATGCTGCGGTGCGCGCGCGCCCCTCCATACTACGCCAGCTAGACCCCCTATAAACTGGATCAATGGTGTGGTTTCATCTTAGAACGAAGTGGGGTTATTTATCGGTGATGCTTAATATTATTAAATAAAATCGTAATAGGTTGTATAACACACGTAAAACTCTATGTTATTCATTTTGTATGGTATGGTATGCATAGATATTTATTTAATTTTGTCTGAGACAAACGAAATGGTATCTGCGTGAATATAAGACTCAGATTGAGGGAACTTTGACTTTCATTCGTTTAGTTTACTTTATTTAATAAAATATACTCCGCAGCAGACTGCTATTAAATCTTAAGAAAGATTTTACATTAGGAAAAATAACGCTACAAAAATATTCTTGATGAAAAGAATTAAGAGCAAAGGAATCCTGCCTCTGGCTCTCAGGCTGTCAAGAATTATCAAAATAAGTTACGTATAATTCTGTTGGTCGAACTTTGAAATAAAACGAGGCTCATATTTCCCAATTAAGT
The DNA here is from genome assembly GCA_951394255.1 of Polyploca ridens. Lineage (NCBI taxonomy): Eukaryota > Metazoa > Arthropoda > Insecta > Lepidoptera > Drepanidae > Polyploca > Polyploca ridens. The sequence continues at coordinate 7,346,541 of OX596251.1, read as the reverse complement.
ATTAATAATAAAAAGAAAATGTTTCTCAAATAGGTAGGTTGTGTTATTCAGAACATTTTGTACTATATTGTTAGTAAATTGTTACCAAGCCGCTCTCCATTTTTGACTTTGCTAGTTTTTGTTATCCTTTTAAGTTTTAAGCTAATTAATGTGAAAATGGTTTTTATTTATTATTTCTATAATTGGCCATGGAGGCAAAGTAGTACCAATAGAGTCCATATACAACGACTGAAATTTCGTATGTGGCGATGAACTATGAATAAGGCACCGTAAAAATTGAGCCCTTTCGTGTCCATGGCCAACACAACTAGCCCCATAAAGTTAGTAAACAAAAATACTATATTTCGTGCGAAAATGACCAAATAAATTACGAAAACAACAATAGAATACTAAGGCTCTATTCACACGTACCGCAATCACACCACAGCATCGCGAAAAAATGTTTGGTCAAGCTGTGGTTACGTGTGAATAGTGTTGGTGCGGCCTCTTGCGGTTGTAGTGTGGTTGTGGTACGTGTGAATAGAGCCTTTGTATTCTATTGTTGTTTTCGTAATTTATTTGGTCATTTTGCGCACGAAATATAATATTTTTGTTTACTAACTTTATGGGTCTAGTTGTGTTGGCCATGGTCACGAGACGGCTCAATTTTTACGGTGCCTTTTTCATAATTAATCTCCACAAACGAGATTTCAGTCGTTGTATATGACTCTATTGGTACAGTCTTTATTGAATAGAAGAAATAGACCCCAGTATCAAATAACTTATCTTACACCAAGTCTGCCTCATTCATCATTTGATTTTAAATAAAGTTTTATTTTTGTTATTTTTGCGTATTATACAGGATATTTGGCGTATCGTTGCAACAACCTCAGCCCAAAGAAAAAAAAAAACAAATTTTCTATTAAATTTTTATGTTACTTTATTAAACATCCCAAAATAGAGCCTTAAACATTAACATGAATAAAATAAGATTAATGGGTGAAATTCGCTTACGTATCACCACGGTAGAGCCAGCCAACCTGTTCTTAAATTCCAATTTCAAAACAGATGACTAAAATATAGCCACTTAAAATCAAAGTTAAATCCATTCATGTAGCCAGTTTAGGGCCCTTGGAAGGCACTTCTGTTATCACCGGCTCGGAAGTCAGCCATGGACTGAAAATAACAGGCAAGAAACTTCGGAAGGTTACACATTTTACAAATATTTTTTTGGAATATCTAATGGTTACTAAAGTATAAATTGAATGTAGTTCAAATCAATATGAAAGTTTTCGTGTATTTTTATCTCATGAAAGTGACCGACGGATTATAAAACGTGATTTATTTTTGCCCCTTTCTAATGTTATGTAGCCTAGAGGCTTTAAATATTGCGTTAGTTATGTAACAAGCATACTGTAATTTAAATAATCGTTAAAATATACTGTAATCTCCATATTTGTCCACAAAATTCTAATGGAGCGGGTGCAGCAGCGACAAAAACTTCAACAAGCTATATTAAGTATAGTAGGTATGTATTATGTGTTTTATATTATCTACTAGCTGTCCCCTGCGGTTTCACCCGCGTTACCGTTCTTACATCATTTCCATTTTTTTGTTTCCGCAAAAAACCTTAATTAACTATTAACAGTGATGCGTTTGTACTACGAAAGTGTCACGAAGAGCATTTTAATTATTTTATTTTGGATATTAAATAATAAAGGAGCTGACATATTTTGGCAGCTCACACTACATACATACTCATTAAATAACGGAAAATAAAGGAATCCACTATGGAAGGCTTTTTCAATATTCTACCACCACAGTTCTGTGTCTACCACTAAGCGGTTAACAAGGGGGATCGCGTAATTAGCGTTCAATATCATTTTGGTCTCAATTTTATGTATAGTATTTATGTAATGAAATTAATTTATTAAATGAACTAACTATCCATCAGAGTTCTAACTTTCTTGTACCGAGACGGTAGCTATTAAATATTTGAGGCACTGGTGGTGGGAAAGTGGAAACCAGTGACCTAGAATGAGTAGGAGGTGTTTGATAAACAAAACTGCATCTTCTATTACTAAATCAAGGGGATACTCACATGTTGTCGATAGAACTGGTTAGAAATTACTGGTTGGATCTCAGGTTTAATACACCTACTATAGCTACACTACCTGCATGTTGACCTCAATATAGAGCCTTGGAAATTATCTATCGTTTTGTTTTCTCCGTAAATTGAGACTAAATTATTTTGTAGAGAAATTATAAATCCGTTGATGGGCGTTCCAGCATCAATGTGCATACAACAAAGGATTCTCTAGGTTTGTTTCGCTTAGGGCATGTGACTCTTCAGTGTCGTAGCGAGGAGGGACTGCGTTGCTCTTGGTATGAATAACACCACCATTAAGATCGTTCAGTTCACGGTTTAGCTTAGAAAACTCGTAATAATTGTCAAATTGATTACCTGTCATTTTGAGTTGCATTAGGAGTCTGTTATTTTTAACTAAATACTGCAATTTTCATCGTTCTCATTGTAATTATGATAATTCTTTTTATGTACAATTAATTTTATTTTTATGCACAAATTTAAAAAAAAAATTCAACTTCAAAATATACTAAAAAATATGAAATAACTCTAATCTGACACTGATTTGAAACCGTGGCGTGGGTTAGTCAGTCGAGGTAACATACACATACTTAATTATATTCTGATCCTAACTAAATGTTTGTTTTAGTTTGTTTAGTTAAGGCAGAAATATATAGAATAGTACGTAAAGGTATGAAGCTAGTTCTTGTTTGTTTAAAATTATATTCGATCGATGGTAGGTATCTAATTTTCGATTTGTAAGGCTACGCCAAGAAGCCATACTTTCTAATATTAATGGCAGAATGTTACCCAAATAACTTAATATGCTAAGTAAAATGCTAATTATTAGCAATAATATTATATAAGAGTTAAAAAACAAACAATTTAATATGTTCTTTCATAAAATACTACTCCCGTCTCTCAGTTGAGAAAGCATTATTATAAGACGAACTTAATTTAACAAATTTCAATTAATAAAGAATAATTATTTAACTATACCTATATATAGCTGCTGTTAAAGAAATGTTTAGTAAGTACCCAAAAATACATTACTTACTTAGGTAGGTTGAAATAACGAAAGAACTTTACTTTTTCATAAGCATACATTGGGCATCTTCATATTTTATTTTTAAGCTCCGCCACTGAAACTTATATGAAGAACTATATCAAGACCAAATTTATATCTCTAACTATTACAAGAATAATTCATATCTCTGATTTGATATGAAAATGTAGATGTTGTATCAGGAAATGTGTACAGCGCCCAAATCTACTATAACAATACTATTATATAATAAATACGACTATTCCGATTCTGAGCTGAATATTTTGAGTAATGAGTACTTGAGTAAAATATATTTTTTTAAAGAATGTATCCCTGACTTGTACCTATCGATAGTTTTAAAAAAAAAAGTGCTTATCCATTTTTTGCATTTATGTGGGTTCGTTGCCACTTAGCTTAGCTTTTAAAAAAAATTTTTGGTGTAGGTTATCTTATAAATTATATATTTTCTAGATCCTATATTATAAAAAACAATAGCTACCTATATAACCTATTTTTGACCTCAATTTTGTTCTCGATTCGTTTCGCTTAGTTATGAGTGAAAAGGGAAACTCAAGCGTAATGCGAAACTATTATTTTAATAGGTCAATTATCTTCGCTAACAATTATTAATTTCGGTCCCTTTAAATTAAACCTATTAAACATTAATATATCCTCGGTATACGAATTAGGTGATAATCTACTTTTAATCTTTCTTCCAAACATTATTTTAAAATGATAGAACATATTTAAAGCTATCAAATTATGCCATGCCGTTTACATTTGCGGGTATGCATAGACGTACCTAACCAATTTTGATGGCGAAAAAATGTATGTTGAAAACAAGCAATTGGACTAATTTGACAGGACTAAACTTACACCTTTTCTTATGTTCTTTGTTAGAATACAGGGTGGAGATTTCGAGATGGCATATTTTCGAAACCTATATATTTTGGGTTAGTCATGCTGAACAACTTTTACTAAAGGACCAATATTTTTCATAGTAAATGTCAACCTTGCTCGAATATCATAATGTATGAAAAGTAAAAAAAAAAAATGAGATTTCAGTGTTAGTCTAATAGTAATAGTTATTCAGCATGACTAACCCAACATAGGTTTCGAAAATATGCCATCTCCACCCAGTATAGTGAAACTAAATTAGTTTAGTTGTATTGTAAACAACAGAATCAGCACCATTAATCTCTCGATATAATTTTTCAGATTTAACGACAAATGTAAATAGGTACTTGTTCAAGAAACTTTCTCTGCCGTGTATACTACAATGAAATTCCTTATAATAATTTATGAGTAGTTATTTTATATAGAATAGCAGCAGTCGAATCACTATCGATGCTACGTGATAAAACTAAAGAAAAGTAAGTAAGTAAGTAAGTAAGTAAGTAAGTATTTATTTGTAAAAATTTGGGTTACAAAAAGATGTTACAATTTTTTAGGACCATTCCAAATTCTGCCCTTCCAAGCACATACAATATTTTACACATTAAATTAACACAAATTATTACATAAAATTAATCACAATCAACGAAAATATGTTTAACAATAAAAATAGTACATAGCTAGCATGATAATCATAATATTTACTAAATGTCGAACTATTACATTTGATAAAATGTCCAATAACAATTAAAATCATTAAAAAAAAAGCATTTTTATACATTAAAAATTATTTAAATGTCAACATTAATATATATCATTATCATCACCATATAATAACACTTACTTATAATTAAAATACTCGTGAATACTATAAAACATTTGTCATTTAGCCAGTTAACTAATATTTTTCTAAATTTATGAAGTGGTAAATCTTTAAATATGTCTGGTAGGTTATTAAATATTTTTATTGCCATCATGAAGCTATTATTTGATACTACTGTTAATTTGGTAAAAGGTCTATACAGATTATTTTTATTTCGTAAAATTTAGTAAAAAGTTGTCGGTAAAGTTAGTTGGGGGCAATTCATTGAAATTGTCGCATTGTTAATGATATCAATTGCTTTGTACCCATTGTGACTTTATATGAAAACCTGTCATTTTGAGTTGCGTTAGGAGTCTCCTAAGTATTAGGCATCTCTCAACTGTAAGGCTACCGCGTATGAACTTCATTAAACTTGGCTTCATTGAAATCCCATTATCTGGAGTGTTATATCATTTAGGCCTCAGGCGGGTCACTGGACGAGTCAATGGATGGCTTTCTTAACTCGTTTGGTATTCATGTGTTTCATAAATATAATATATTGTAGAAAAAGGAAGACCATGTTAAGGAATTTCTTTAAGATTGACTTATGAGGTAGCCCCGCTGATTTGAGAAAAGGATATTGACCAGATTTGGGCCCACTATTATGTCATCGAGTGTCTTAATCAAATATGATTCAAAAATCAAGTCTTATTTTATTATATTCACTCACAAAATATTGATATTTTTCTAACCCGAGGATTAAAAACAGAATTAATAATATATTCGCTTGAATTCCTTTACACTTCCGCACCACAGATATCTGAAACCGTACGCAATACGGATCACAGTTTTATTAATATCGAATGTTGCCAGGTGTCAAATTAGGTTTATCGTAGTTAAAAACGCGCTACATATATAGTTTTTTTCTGTTGAATAACGCTAGTAATGATGAAACGAGATTACGAGAGTGATATTAGATATATTCGTCGGTTAATGCAGCAGAAATGCCAAATACCTACACATTATATTTTTATTGACATTAAATAATAATTGTGTTTGATGACAATGATTATTTTCCCAACAGTATATTATGATTAAAATAATAGTAACAAGTAACATAAAATAATTTCTTAAAAGTATTAATTTATTTTATGGAAAATAAAATCTTTTTAGTTTTATGTTTGGCAACCAAATCGTTTTACAGGGACTTATTTTTGCCAGTGTCGAGTTATATTATAAATAGGTAAGTTTGGCAACTAAATCTTTTTTATGAGGACTTATTTTTGCCAGTGTCGAGTTATATTATAAATAGGTAAGTTTGACAACCAAATCTTTTTATGAGGACTTATTTTTGCCAGTGTCGAGTTATATTTTTAATAGGTAAGTTTGGCAACGAAATCTTATTTATGAGGACTTATTTTTGCTAGTGTCAGGTTATATTCTAGTTCTAGTTACAAAATAAAACATTCTCATATAGTCCGCACTATCAGTCACCGTCCATAACAGACATATTTTAGTAAAATAGTTGTCATTGTACTAATACTTCTCACGAACCTTTTGAGACAACTTGAAAACTCACAATATGCATAATTCGTTTCACTTTACTAGTGCACATAGATTTATCTATATTGGATAAAACTCCACTGATAATATGCAATAAACCTCAAAATACAGGAATTTATGGAAATAAAACGAAAACGCTACGTGACTTTGCAAGTTCCCGCCAAAAAGTCTAGCATACCTATGTTTAATCTTTCGCAAAACATTAAAATAAATACAATTGGTTTTTTTAGTGGCATTACTGACTTACTACTTCTAAACCATTGAAATACCAAAACAAAGTATGTAAATAACCATTTTTTTTTGCATTTAATAACCTTAAATTCTGCATCAGAAAAAAGAAAAATACTCGTTAACCCGGGTCAGAAAATTAAAACTGTTTAATGATTATGAAAATATAGTATTTTATCTACAAAATAAAAAATAAATCATTGTGACAAAAAAAATCGAAGTGGGCCCAACTCCCCTTAGAAAACGGTCATTCTCCTTTACAGTTAGTACTGTGAAGTGTTTTCAATCTAAAATTTTATTGAATTCTCCGACAATTGAATAGATAACATTGATTTGACAGACTTAGAATTTAGTAAATATTAGTTTAGTCTGCAACAACCTAACAGAATCTATCGTGTAACCGTGGCGTGGGTTAGTCAGTCGAGGTAAAATACTCAGACTTAATTTATTGAAATTGTCGCATTGTTAATGATATCAATTGCTTTGTACCCATTGTGACTTAAATAACAGCATAATATAAATGATTATAGACAGATATTATTCTCACGGAGACACGCTAGTTTAGAGACTTCATTATACGCTCTGGTTATCCTTTGATTGTATCGTTCACTCAGAGAAATGCCGTTTCGAATTTCATTTCATTCGCCGCGCCGATGCGAATTAATGTAACTTCATATATTATCGGTTGTTTGAATCAGTCAGTAATCAATGCAATTTAAATTTGTATAATATTATGCTAAGTATATTAATAGGTAAAAATAAAGTTATATATTCAACCCAGTTTTAAACATTTATTATGAACTAAGAAGCTGGATTATAGTTCTAAGTACAAAAGATTTGATTTTTTATTAAGATTTTCTTTATCCTAACAAAATATTTTTAGTTGACTATACAACTCATCATCTGCCTGCCCTGTTCCCAATCATTTAGGGTCGGCGCAATATGAACGCTTCTTCCATTCATCTTTTCTATTCGTCATACAAGCATCTACTCGTTTCTTACACATATCATTTTTCACACAATCCATCCATCTCTTTTTCGGTTTTCCTCTTCCCGTATATCCATCCACTTTCATATTCATAACTCTTTTGGTGACGTGGCTTTCATTTCTCCTCATAACATGTCCATTACCACCTGTTGACTATACAACTACTACCTACTATAGGATAGACTGATACATAAAAATAATAATTTTATTCAAAAGCATTTGGCCATTTACATAATACATTCAACCGATGAGATATATTATTATGAAATTCAATTTGAATGTTTGCATCATGGACGAAAATAACCATACTGGTTTCTTTTAACAGAGTGGTTCATCTTACATGTAATGTGTCCACTTTCGTTTACATAATAGCAGAGAAATTTTTAAAAATCATCTTTAATGTTATATAACACACAACTGCAATTAAATTTCTCATGTAATTGAAGAAACAATGTGAAAATACATTGTTTGACTCTTTCATGCATCTATCAGTGTAAGTAAGGAAAATCTATTTTTATGAATTAAGTGGCATACGTACTCAAACAAAGCAACTTCATAACAATGTGGGTATAATGATAGCATATTTGCAACTTTCAACAAAAGTTGGTGCCTAAAGCCATAATAGCAGATAATCTATTCCCATTAATGCGCGATCAGCGAAAAAAAGCCAACTATACTAAACGAATTGAAATCAGCACAATAATAATATAATAATAGTTTATTAGCATAAGAAACTTATACAAGGTATTTCAATGGTAATATCTTATCTCTATCACAGAATTTTCAATATGTCTCTATTAAGTGGAACAAGCTTTTTGTTATTTTATTTAAAACTAGCTTTCTAATCCGATTCCCTATTTTACACACCTTACCTTCCCCTCCCTATTTCCCCTATTTTACACATTTTTTTATATTTTGTAATTTTTTTAAACACTTCCTCAGTGGATGTCTCCATTTTGTTTACTTTGTTTAGTCCTGTGTTTAGTTACACTGAGATCTGAGATTGTTTACACACATAAGGATAGATAGCGCCACAACAGCCTGCATCGCACTGATAAAGTAAATTCCGCGATCTGCACATACCTACTACTGTCCAACATGTACATTGGACCCTTCGCACGATGACCCAGACTGGAGGAAGATCTGGCCTTTTATCCAACCTTGCACATACGTATTTGGTGACCGACGTGATGGATGGAAACATTTCTATCCCTCAAATCTTTCAGCTTTAAGGCGATAATAGCTCAGTGGTAGTGACGTCGGATACCGAGGCGAAGGTCCCGGGTTCGAATCCTACAATGAGCTTGAGCATTCGGTGAAGGAAAACATCGTGAGGAAACCATAGCACGGTGGTAGGGTACTTTGTAGTACCCGCTTGGTTGGCTACCACCCTCAAGTTGAAAATCTGTCGCCAAGCACCTATCGGTGTGTTCCGACAGCTGCACTTGAGAGCCAGTTCCTTCTAGGCTTTGTGTGCTTACCACCTTCGGCCGCATCATCACTTACCATGGTGAGATTGCGGTCAAACAAAACAGGCCTATAAAACAGTAAAAAAAAACAAAAAAAGCTTTCAGTCATTAGTCGTTCTTTAAGAATCGTTTTCGTTAAGGCCTTGGTTAGTTAGTAGTTGTGGCCACAGGCATCAAAATACCAAATTTTGTCATTAGATAATTCGTAAAATCATAGCTTTTCTGCGATAGTTCCAAATTATACTTTGTGTTAGTTCAAACATAATTTTGGAACAATAAACTTTCACAGTGTTTTCAAATTCCATACCAACTCGAAGTAGACTCTAATCGATTTTAGTGGTTTCGGTTTTTACTTTGTGTTTTTCAATAGTTTTTCTGACGTGACGAATTATATTACGATTTCAAAAGAAAGCAATACGTTGATTTTACTTTATTTTTGTGTTTTCATAGAAGTTTGCATTATACACAAAGTTCCGAAAATTAAACATTACTTTGTTATAGCCACTCGTTAATTATGTTTGTGAGAGTCGTAGTTATTTTCAGATTCACCGTTAAATGTAGGCCTAACGTATAAGTAGGTACCTTCTTCTTCAGTCGGTCCCTCATTTCTGAGGATCGTGGTCACTGGAACCCCTTAAAAGGACAAACTGCCTCCATCGATTCCGGTCCGAAGTAGCCCTCACCACTTGGTAGAATTTAGAAGAGGAGGTTGCTTCTTTCACTTGGTCTGACCATCGTGTTGGCGACCGGCCTCGTGTTCTCTTGCCTTCGGTATTGCCAACAATGACCAGCTTTTCAAGACTGTTCTCATTATATGGCCGAAATATGAAAGCACGCGTTGCAGACATGTGGTGGACAGTCGGGTTTTAATGCCGAGTTGGGAGAGAATAGATACATTCGTGCGTTTGGCCATCCATGATATTCGTAGCATTCGCCTCCAGCACCACATTTCGAATGCATCTATTCTCTGTCTCTCTCTTGCTCGGATTGTCCACGTCTCCACTCCATATAGGAAGATCGGGAGTACTAAGGCCCTGACTAAACGAGCTTTTGTTTTGTATGTAGGTACCTACTGTAAGTAAAAAGTACCTTATTTTGTTTTGTGATGTTCAGCCGAAACTAGCTATTTATTTATGTAATATGTATTAATGCGGAATAACTCACTAAGGACCCGATTTACACTTATACCAACTTTTGAGTTATAATCGAGACTTGCATTAAAATCCACTTCCCTTGTTTGCCAATTTTTGGGGGTCAATGTTCGAAAAACCAAAACTTTAAGTTTCTTACCCCAGCGTTTAGGCTCAGCGTTGATGAATCAGTCAGTCATACATCAGGACAAGTATATAATATGGTATATGCATAGATAATGACGATCATAGTTTTTAGTAAGTAATCTATGCTATTAGTATGAAGAGCAATAAACGTAACGAAGATAAAAAAATGTGAGGGTAACATTTTTCAATAGATAGAGAAAAATTTATACGTGTAAAAATATTTCTTTTTTGTTCTTACTTATGTGTGTAGGTACTCATCGTTCGTTCGTGTTTATTCGCCGTGTTAGTAAATAATAACAATAGAACAGTAGGTACATTAGAACTTAAATAAAACCAAAAAAAAAACACATTCAAACCTAAACTGGAACTGTATCTGTTTTTATATATTTTTCCTTAAAAAAAACAAAAGCCGGATTTAAATTCCTTCGTCCCTTATCACGCCTGAAGTTCTACTTCACTCAGTGTTTAAGGTGTTTATTGAAATAAATCTTATTACTTTGTCTTCCTTTTTGCTCGTTTCTTCGGTAAACACTAAGCTCTTCCCTAAGGACATGTTGGAATATGCGTTTCCTGTAATTATTTGGGCTGGCCACTTTGTTCATACCCCCCATGGCCGCTTTAGGCGTCCGCTCAGGCAAAGCGGTTTTTGATAAGGTTTCGTAATTTTGTTTTGATTTTATTTACATATTTGCGTGAATTTAACTTGCATATTAAGCAAAAAGAATTAATTCTATAACCATTGTTATAAATTTCTTCTCAGATATCTGTCAATTTGTTATTTTTTTTGACAGGAAGTTAAGGTGTCCGCTTTGAGCTCGACTATATCTACTAATAGGTACAAAGGTACCATCTATAACTCTGATTTGGTACAATCTTTTTCCTCAACACTCAAAAGGAAAATGAGTTTCACTAAAACATAAAAAAACATAATTTCATCATTATTTTTAATAAGTCAAAAGTAATAAATACTTAAAAGCTATTAAGTCGTCGTCTATCTTTCACAAAGAGCAAATTTCGCGAGAGACAGACGAAGCTTTCCTTTGATAATAATTATGTTTATAAATAAACTAAAAATATTTTCACCAAAATAAATAGAACAGATGTTTATTAAACATGACATTAAAAAGTTACGATATATACTTCGATCAACAATATTATAGCTTAAAATTAATAAATGCGTAACTGTCTTTTTGACTCTTTTGAGGTAGATGGCAATAATAATTATATTCGTTTTGGTGAGTCATATTTCAGTACAATAAATTCACTAACATTTTAAAATAATTATCAAATTCTAAATTTCAATATTCGGTCGTTATGTAGTTTTTAATCGGAGATGGAAGCATCATTGTCGGATCTACCCCAGGGTGACAATAGAGGTCCAGGGGCTGGCCAGGGAGCGGCGACTGCTGGTGCGGGCAGTAGCTCAGCGCGAGGGTGAAGGTGGACTAGGGAGGCTGGACCCGAAGCAGCGAACAACAGCCTGGATACAGCCTGCGGATGACATATTATGCTTTATTGCATTTCATTTTGCATTTTGCAATTATGATTTAGGTTAGTTAGCAATAAAAATCTAATACGTCTAATGTCGTATTTGAATATAGAATCAAATACATCGTCATTTATTGTCATACCCTCTTTCAATCTATGCATCAATGAATAGTATATGAAAAATCTATACGGAAATTACAAAATGGAATAACCACGGCCGCCTGTCGAGTTAAATATGGATGGCCATACAGCCAACAGGAATGCAATGGAGGAAATTAAGGAGTATTATTGTATTTAGTATTGAAGCGCTCGTGGTGTAGCATAATAAGCCGTTCAAGTTAAGCTACCACCGTCGTGGTCGGTATCTGGATGGGTGACCATCATCATCATCATCATCATCAGCCTGTAGTCGTCCACTGCTGGACATAGGCCTTTCCCAGTAGTCGCCACATCTTCCGGTCCTCCACTTTTCGCATCCACCCACCGCCCGCCAAGGTTCGCAGGTCATCGGTCCACCTAGCGGGGGGGCGTCCCACACTTCGCTTGCCTGTGCGTGGTCTCCAGTCAAGAACTCGTTTACCCCATCGGTTATCCGTTCTGCGACAAATATGGCCTGCCCACTGCCACTTCAACTTGCTTATTCTCAGAGCTATGTCGGTTAATTTAGTTCTCCGCCGGATCTCATCGTTGCGAACTCTGTCCTTTAGAGAAACCCCGAGCATAGCTCTTTCCATTGCCCGCTGAGCGACTTTAAACTTGTGGATCAGGCCAACTGTCAAGGACCACGTTTCAGCGGCATAGGTCATCACTGGAAGGACACACTGTTCAAAAACCTTTGACTTGAGACTCTGCGGTATCGGTGATGTAGGATGGGGATTTCAAATCGAGCGTTTCCGTGCTTCGGAAGGCACGTAATGCCATTGGTCCCTTTGTGATAGTCGTTAAGCTAGTTGGAGGCCTCCTAGGCGGCTTGAAAACTCCAACAGTAGGTTGACCACTAGCCTATCTCCACCAATCCGCAGTGGGCACGCGTGGTGGAGTATCTGCCCATTCCCTTTCAACCTGATTTGTGAAAGGAGGCCTGTGCTCAGTAGTGGGACATTATAGGCTGATGATGGTGATGATGATGATTGTATTTAGGGGGAGATGTCGTATTTAAATATAGAATTGAATAAATAGTCAGTTGTTATCCTATCGTCTTTCACCTACATCAGACTTTACATGATACTAAACAAAATAATTGAATTACATAAAATTATATTAAATTCTCTTAAAATAGCCATGAAAATTACCGGAATGTGGCAAATAAAATTAGGCAAGGAAGTAACATGTTTCGGGTAAAAATGTTACGTTTAAAATTTTCCGCTAATGCTGTATACGTAAAGAGAAAGGCAGGCTTCTGTATGTATTGTTTCTTATTTTAACTTTTGCTAGAATGTTTGACGGCATGATTGATAACTTAACTAGAATATGTGCCGTTATGAGTAATCGCTCTGTTTCAAGCCTAGACTACTGGTGTAAAAATTGGCCAATTACATAAAAAGTAGTGGCTACAAAATTACTACAAATTATAAATGTCTTGCTGCAGAAGAATGATTTAGTGGGACGTCAATAAATGGATCTCTTTACCTGACTGATGGCAACGATGAGAAGTATAACCCCAATGGCGAGGTTTTTGACCGATATGACGGCGAGGGCCAACAGAAGGGTAGAGATGACACCCAAAGTGAACATTACAGGCAGGAAAATAAACGACAGGCGTTTAAGAGCATTGTGTCCGAATGTACGGCCGACGTTCGTCTCTGAAAAGGAAAATTAAGTAAAAACGAGATGCTCGTTTAAGTTAGAATGTAGGTATATGATTTGTATATGTGCCTGTGTATATATTAGCAAAACCGGGGCATTACCAGTGTTGCCGACAAAGAGTAGGAGGCAACTTGCTCTCTAAAATTGATAATGCTGGAAAACATGGTTAGGTATTTAGCAATAGATTTTCACCTTGAGCTCGGTATTGAGCCCGGCGGGTACTACAAACTACAAGCAACCGTGTTTTGTTTAGATTTTGTTATCCAACGAGCCTTCTCTACGACACTGTACCACTGAGCTATCGTCCGCTTCAAAACATTCAAACGTGAACGAGTTATTATGACCACAGAGTATTATGCCCGGACCTACTCCGACCTTTGCAAGATCCTTTAATTAACTCACTATGAGATGTCTCACACTCCGTGGTCTCCGTACAATGTAGGTAAATTGTTGAGTAAATAAATCGATATAAAACTAATTGCATGTCGATTGCTGTATCCGCGCTATTTTATCCTAATTAGGGAAGATTACGTTTTTGAAGACTTTATTTATATATTTCCGAGGACTTCTATATACTGCATACGGGTCTCCCGAGGGATTATTCAAATTAGTCACCAACTTTTCATCCAGCAGATGCTTAAGTTCCGATAGCATATGGACATAAATGCCGGCGTCCCGCAAGTCTTTGTGCTGTCCAGCACTGTTGTACTACATATTAATGATATTCTGTCTTACTGTGTAACTGTACGGGATTAATTCCTATTCGAATATAGCTGGAGACGCTCATCACATGGGCCGTGCAAATATTCTTCGTTCTGTGGTAGAAGCCATGAACGACTCCTGTTTGAAATCGTAGAGTACACTGACTTATGTCTCATATTGGGTTCGACTAAACTTAGTCTATTACAGCCCCATTAAGATACTACATTATTTTAGAACAGGTCCCTAATTTCGCGTTTGAATGGGTGGCCACAGGCGGATGAATTTCATTTGTGTATATAGTTTTTCACATCATACAAGACTCAAAAACAAATGTCATCCGATTTCAATGATTTTAAGTGTATTTTTCCTAAGTTCTCGTCCACCGCTCGAGAAATTCAATTTTTTCCGGCTTCCAACTCTGACGGATCGACCGGCCGGGCCGGATGACAGTTTGTTTCTATTGTCAGTATATGATGAAAACAAGCATGCGAATTTTTAAGAAGCTGCCAGACAGCAATTTATTTTTTCTTCGCTCGCGTACAGTGCGCCGCGCCGGTCGCACTTGGAGGGATTGCATTAAAATTTCATTGTATAAACTGCGTACACACTTTCAGGCAACCGCTGTTTCAATCGGCTACCTCGCGACAAAAAAAAATTTTCACACCCTCCTCCTATTTCCGCCCCAGGCCAAGTTTGCTCAGTTCCGGTTGCACAGAGCGGTTCCACAACACTTCGGGAGCTCAAATACCGCGAGCCATCCGGCTGCCTCTTCGATACCTCAACTATGCGTCATTTCTTTAACTATTACTATTTACTGTCTTTTTTGCTTTAAACAAAAAACATTTAAAGAAAATAAAATGGAATGTCTTAATGTTAATGTTGTCACCTCGCAAATATACAGAGAGAATAGCGACTGCATTTGTTAACTTCTTTTACAGGCTTTTTTGTTTGAATAAGGCAACAAACTTGCTTTCAGAAATAAATAAAAGGAAACAATACAATTCCAATAAAAAATCTATGTCAGTAGTGCAATGTACACTCAACAAAGCAGGTCAAGCGTTAGTGATTTTTAAGCCTAAACAAAACCGACATTCCTTTTTTTATAATATAAAAGTGAAAGCCTTGCTAGGGTGTAGGAACGTAGCCAAATGTTATTAACGTATCTACTCTATACACATAAATTAAATTGAAGTGTATATTTGTAGTATTACGCGGTACTTAATTATAACAAAAACATTTTTTTTGTCTTTCTGTTTGTTTCGACTAATCTCCGAAAAGGCTGGACCGATTTTTACATGATTTTCACTGGCAGATAGCTGAAGTTATAAGGAGTGACTTAAGGTACATTTATCAGTGTTCCGCGCAAAAAAAAACAACCGCATGCGAGTCAAACCGCGGGGGTCAGCAGCTAGTATTTTAATAATCTCTCATGTCTGGTATCTTTATTCTTTTCAGGCACTAAGTCAGGGAGTAATCTCTGGCTATAATGTAGGTATATGAGATACTTTGTTCCTTCGGAGTCCGGACAGCCTAAAGTACCTACTGAACCGATTTCAACAAATAAGGCGTTTTTAAATTCTTCTTGATCCTAAAAATGTCATATAGTTGCATCACAGAGTTAAGAATGTACACACGGCTACAGATCAAGCTATACATTTCCAGTATAAGCTGATCTCGCACTGTATGGGATTTCCGTACAATGAGAGGTCAGCTTATACTGAAAATGTATAGCTTGATCTGTAGCCGTGTGTACTATAGTAAGTTAATAATTGATAATAATTAGGTTAACTTAAGTACTCATCGTGAACTTTTTTGCGTTATATTCTCTTATGCCCGGTTTCAATAAACAAAAACGAATCGTTTTGCTTACCAATGCTTATTATTTTTTTGCTTCATTATTAGTAAAGATATAAGAGTCTTAATTTTAATAAATCTTAACCTATACCGATCCGTAAATTATTGAAACCGGGCCTTAATAAACTGCTAATTAAAAATGTGTCATTGAATTTACAGAAAATTTGCAAAAACTACCAATTTAAAATTTCACTGAGATTAAAATTTTTTGCAAAATTAATGAGTATGTAGAAAGTAAGCAAATCTCTTTTTGTGTATGATAAATCTGAAATTGTAATTAGCAGAAGACGATTACGCACATAGTCGTTTAAATTTAATTAGAATTTTCAACTAAAAAACCTGCTCAAACGACCAACTATATATGGTATATTTCAAAATCAGTTTTTCATATTAAAAGTAGGTATAGTTAATTTCTATAAAACTATCATTATTATTTCATTACGAATTTACTTAATTTAACACTGAAAAAACCATATACAATAGGCAAATAAAAATAAAGCAGGTATTTCCCTATAACGTTTTATAAACATTTTTCTTAGTGGTCTCTTTCTATATAACTAAGGTCAAAATCTAGTTCATACTGCCATGTTAATATTTTATAAAATAAAATTTAATTTAATGTCTAGTTACATCCGTTCATAGGTCGGTTATACTTGTACGTAGTATTTATATACTCTGAGGTTATACTATAGATATAGACTTTGCAGTACAGTGTTGATGAATCTAGTATGTATAGTCTGAGTTTCTAAGGTCATTTGTAAATAGTTTTTCCAACATTGATTTACCTAAGTTTAGAAAAAATATAAGACTAGGCTTTTAGACAGGAACATTATTTACTTGTTGCTTCTTTGCTTTTTAATTCTTTTTACTTTTAATGGAACCAGAATGTCCTTCAACTAGATATCAGTCAATACACTGCTTAAATATAGAGAAGAATATTATCATTCCTGATATAGTTTTAGAGCTATGATTGTTTGTCTTAAGGGTTTTATGTATCCTACAGCTAAGAATAGGTAGGTACTGGCCCTGATTCTGTTGTTCACAACTAAACTAATTTTAATCTCACTACGTCTCTTTCTAACAAAGAACATAAGAAAAGGATGTAAGAAATTTAGTCCTGTCAAATTAGTCCAGTGCTTGTTTTCATTATAAATTTAGTCGCCATCTATCGCGGTTACGTCTAAATACGCGCTTAAGATTAATATGTCAACTTAAAATATGTTCTATCTTTTTTCAATAATGTTCGTAAGAAAGAGATGAGATGTGACTAAAATTAGTTTAGTGCGATTTACAACAGAATCGGCACCATTGTCATTACCTGTGCTCAGAAAATCCTTCATCTCGACTGTTGAATCACGAACATCGCACTTCACCACTGTTGCGACGAATATAACGACGTACGCCAACGTCAACACTGTGATTTTTTGACACATGTTGTTTAAGTGTTCTATATCGATGGGCAGTTAATCGATTGTCTGCAGTCGCCTGCCTGAGTATGACTGATAGGTTATTGGTCAGAATGCCAGGATATAAAGTGTCTTACGGAAGACAATGGCCGGCAAGACCAAACAATCACGACGACAAAAGAAAGCGCAGGACAACGTGACCGCGCGGTAGAAATGCCGCCCCCGATATTTTAGGTGCGTATAAGGACTAATGTTGAATCATTAACGGAGTGCCTACTCCCGTTGGACATTCTGTCTCCTGATCCTTATCGAAACTAATGAATAGGAGAAAGTGACAATAACACGATCGTCTGCAATGTCGTGATGTTTTTAATTGAAAATCGCATGTCTACTGCTCATATTACTTACTGCGATTATACGAGAAATTTGAATGAGACACTTCGTTTCAATGTTTGTCACTTGACGTGTAAATAGCTGCTTAATATTACATAACGTCTTTATTTTATTTATAAAATATTTTATGAATACCTAAGATAAGAGTAAGATGGCACAAAATCATTAGCAAAAATAATTATGCACAAACAGTAACTAAGTATAAAATTACTTACTCTACGCTTCACATTCGCACGAGAAAGAAAGTAGGATATCTGAATACAATTATAACTACGCTATTTGCATTACTGGCTATTTAATTATTTTCTTAAGGTTTCGAGGTTTAACTCACGATCCCCTATTTTATCCCCATATGGGTAGAAGTTTGAAAAACCTTTACTTGTGCAACCCTAGAGTACTTCAATATAACCATTCATTATGGCAATCCATGACCAGCGTATATACAAATATCTGCACACCAAAGAAGAGATTGTGGACGATGTTGTTCATTGCAACTCAGGCATAATTAGTAAATTAAATGAACTAAAAACTACAACTTAATAATATTTTATACATTCAATGTATACTAAAGACATGTAAAAATAATTAGCGAAGTTGTGATTTATCTGTTTACCGTTTATAGTGTAACATTTAATTGCCGATTGGGAGTCACGGCACGTATACATTGTAGAGAAACTCGATCGGTGGCGCAGGCGCAGCCACGCGCAACTCGGCGCGCGTGGTTTGGCGGCGCGGGCGGCGGCGGCGGCGGCGGTACCCGGGCGTTTTGTGCGCATCCATGCATTCGTTCGTGTCCGTGACCGAGCGAATGCTAATCATATCTACACTTTATTCGACAATTAGGCCATTTCCTGCCAGCATTGAATGCCTACCGAAAATCAACATCAATTGACAAGACGAAACCGTATCACCTAGAATTTAAAATTAAGCACTGTGTGGTCTCACGTCTCAGCTTTTTCTTTGGGCTTTCTCTTAAATTTCCTTAGAAACATTGGTATTATTTATGAATTAAACTCGGCTAAGAGTTATCAAATTGCCAAATTCATCTCGTAAAATCGAAATGACATATAATGTGCTCATGGGAGACTGAATAATACAATATGTCGAGTGTCCTGTATTAGAGAGTCCGGTCATAGATTTTAATCGCAAGATTAATATGGTTTCTGTACGCAGGTTGAAAGAAACGAAAAGCGAAACGAAGAAAAGTGAAACGTTTAGTTATGTTGTAGAGCGTTTTTTAATGTTGTTGCAGCTGGGGAAGAAAGAGTGTATTCATTGTCATTTTATAATGTATAGATAAAAAGATACACAATGTACTGTATTGAGTTATAGGATAAAGAAATACAAAACAACCGAGGCGGCACCGTGCCGTCTCTACCAACCGACGCGCGCGACGTCACTCTTAGTGCATTAAAGAGCTTTCTATTGCGTGTGTTTCAGTGTTTGAGAGTGGTAGAAAAGTAATGAAATAACCGACTAATTATGAACAGATTTTCACTTGTAGGGTTTTGGCTGTAACTCTGTTTTGCTCTGCAAAGAATGCTTTGTAATTTTTGTTGGCACATCCTACACATTTTCATTTTGTTATAGTCAACTTTTTCAGTCTTTTGTATTTCACTATTATTATTACCCCCTTATTCATAATCGCTTTTTAACTAAATCAGTGTAATAGTGTGCTCCGTCTCACTGTTTCGATCACCAAATGACACCTGTCAGATAACGACTTCGGAATTTTAGCTAATCAACGTTTGATAACTTTATTATGAATAAGGGGGTTAGTGTTTATTTGTATAAAATCGCGACATGACCAACATTTGATCAAAATTACCGTAGATAGACCATTACATTCTGACACGATCCCAACTACAAGACTCCATTGCCTTGAGCCAATGTGCGTTGTCTACTAAATTCGTTGTCGATGCTATTGAATTAGTAGACAACCAAAACTGACAATTTTTGTACTACTGATAGTTCATTGGAACACAATTGTGATAGCGGATTTGGGGCCTTGATTTAAAGACATTAAAAAATATATTTTGATACACCAACTCTAGTTGAGTAATTTGTCACTGTACTGGATTGTAAATGAATTGGTCGTCGAGCGCCGGCCATTTTAGAAGTCAGCTTTGCTGCTTTCTAACGTCTTTATAATTATAAAATGTTATTACACGATTGCGCGATAAATAAGTGAAAATTCAGCACTATTACAACTTGTTTGAATTTTAAGTTTTATTTTTTATATTTTCAGCCATTCATTGTCAACGCGACTGTTTTGTCAATTTTGTTAAAGTTAAGAGGTCGAAATTAACTCAAAAGTTTAATTTATGAAACCTGTTTTGGATATTATGTTGCTCATGTCCTAAATTCATTTTAACTGATCATCTAACATGAACTGTGTAAGCCCTATATATCGTTTTTATTTGACTTATATCGTCTTTGAGCTAGCTTTATCGGAGTTTTGTATGATGTCATAAAGGTACCCTAATATCGTTTGTTGAAAAACAACCTATCAAAGGTGATATAATGCATTCCAATATCGTTTCACTTTCCCCAGAAACCGCAGTACCAGCGTCCCTACCAATTTGAGGCGATGGTGAAGCGGGGCTGCCAGCACGATCAGTTCAGCGACAGCGATGCGCGCGCTCACCGCCATCCTCATACTAGCCGCGTGCTCGTGCCGCTCGCACGCGCAACACGCAAGTGATGTTATCCCACGTGTGCTGCGCTCATTAATCGGAGACAATAATCCAGTTCAACGACTCTTCACCTGCGGTCAAGAGCTTGGACCTACAAAATGTTTACAAGGACTGAGCGTCTGGCGCGCGGAACAAGCTCTCGATGCTTACAAAACAAAACGTCACATCGAGTCCAACCTGACGGCAGATGTGGAAAGTTTCCCTTGGAAACGGTACAGCAATGTCTCCGATGATCTATTATACTCACAACTATGTGATGGAACTGAAAGATTGCTGCAGCACCGATCGATGTCTCTGAATATCATTCCCGGATATTCATTTGAATTGGAATCGAATAGAAAAGGAAAATTGAACGTTGAAATTTATAAAAGTAAGTTACTTGAACTTTTTCTTCAAGTTACATATTATCATTACATCAATAATTATATAACAGATGTAATATTAGCGCTTGAGTTTATTACCTACAATGACCAGGCAGGTAATCCATATTAAATTAGATACTTTTGCATACCTAATTTGTAAAAGTTGTTTAAATTCTTCTTTTTTTATAAGCTAAAACTATTTTTAAAGAGTAACGTTATGTAGTATACATACCTACATTAACAATGTAAACTTTAAAGAATGGAAGGATTACCTCAATTACCGAGATGATCGATGTAGAGAAAGGATTAGGGACGAAGCGTACAGACGAGAACATATACACCTTGTGAAATTCAAAAGCAATTTTACATATGTTGAAATATTACACAAATCAGATTAGATTCTGCTTGCAAAATATTTCATAATTTAAATCAATAGTTTAATTGAAAATCGTAGTTGAATTTCACTAAGTGTATTTTTGTCCTCGACTGTACATATGATATCAGAACAATCTGATAGTAATACTTGTACGTAGTATTTATATACTCTGAGGTAATACATAATATAACTATATATGTATCAATTGACAAACTATTTTATGCAGCCTGTCTACTTTTAGTGAATCGAGCCATGAATTCTTAATATTGTTTAGAACTTGATGGTAAATTAAGGATAAGACACTGGGAAATATGTGTCACCGATGTAAAACGCTATACACACACGCTGTATAATACACATGAAAGCACAGCGCTATGACTATAACTCAGATTAATTTATACCGGTAAATACCGCTCTACCTAAAAATATATATCCTTAATATATTCTTAATTACGGCATTATCGCCCAGTACACCATGCAGCATATTGCAATGGTAAAGATACTGACACAAGTACGCCAATTTCGATAAATTTAATTCGGCATTTTGCTAGTTTGCTCATAGTTCGAGCGAAGCGGGGACCAATCATGAATCTAATGTCTGTAGTTTTATTACTACTTTCACTAGAGCTCATTTGCCGTGTGCAGGAGTTCTCCTGCACACCTCTTCTTGATAATTTCAAATTCAATGAGCAACCACTGCCTAGTAATTTATTTATTTATTTATTTGTATTTCAAGTTGTTATCCAAAACCTACCTTACATAAAAAAATAGAGTTTTAGTGCACAATAGTAGAACAACACTTTTATCTTTTCAAATATTTTTTGTTTTATTTACAGGTGACGAAACAGAATCAGCGCGAGGTAGTATGAAGAAATTTAAGAAAAGTTTTTATAAAATACTGCCTCTTCTTTTAGTGCCAGGCCTTATAATGTCCGCAATATTGCCTTTTGTCTTGCCAGCCTTGAAAATGATGACCGTTGGAGTGGGCATGTTGAACAACATGGCCCTAATGAGTGCTATATTTACGCTTTTGAGGAATAACGCGTTTAACGACAAATATACTCACAAAGTATTGTATGTCAACGCGGGGTATAAGAATGAAGAAAAACTCTCTCCATATCATAGTGCATACAATGATGACTTAGACCCTCATGCAACGCATGAGCACGTTGACATTATATATCAACCGAGTGAAATCAAAGTACAACAAGCCGGAGATCATGAGATTGGCGAGGACTTTGATAATATTGAAGAATTACGACCAAATGATTCTATCAACCATTACTACGGTGGGAATAAATTCATGAAAGTTTTCGGAGAGAAGTTTCGACAAACTAGCGGATTTCGACAGCAACATCTTGATTAGCCTTTAGTTAATAGTACGTTTGCCAAATCATTTGTACATAACTTATTAGTTTCTAGTCTTTAATATTTCTGCCAAAACGTTTCTGATGTTTATTTATTTGTAATATTATGTTTTGTTATTGTGAATGTTTTATTTATGTTAGTATTATAGAACTTTGCCGTATGATACAAGAATTTTGAATTATAGTTTATAAAACCTACGACTTGTGATCAGACCTGGTATTCAACAGTGTAGGTTACCTCATGTTTGATAGTATTTTTAATCTTAATTTTGTGTCTTATGGAGTTGACACTTCCTTGGGTTGAAGAATCTACGGTACATGACGAAAAAAACACGATATAAATTGAAGGATGAAATATAAATAGCTATAGTTAAGAAACCCTACCGCGTGTTAAAGTTGTATTTTTGAAAACATATGGACCTATTTTTGTATAAAATTTTGTATTGATTCACCAACTACTTTTACTGATAAAATAAAGCGGAAGAGCTCTTTTTTTGTTTATTTAAACGGGCTAATCTCTGGAACTACCGGTCGGATTCGAAAATTCTTTCCCACATAGGACATTTTCCTCGAGCATTATATTACTAGCTGTGCCCCGCGGTTTTACCCGCGTTCCCGGTATACAAAGTAAAAAGATAAGATAAAAAGCTATCTGCATGCCAAATTTTATGATGATCCGTTGAGTAGTTGAGGCGTAACAAACAAACAAACAAACTCACTTTCACATTTATAATATTAGTTAGGATTACTTTTTACCTCGGGAACGCAGTTGAAGCCGCGGGGGACAGCTAGTATTTAGATAAAATTAAATTGTTAGGGACTCTTAAATACCTCTGAAATTCAATTATAGTAAAGGAGATATTCAATTAAGTTATGTTTCAATAAAAGCTGGTGCTCTCTTTTCAGTTTTTTTCGGTAGTTAATATCAACAAGAAAAAGTACGGTCATATTTCAAGATCACTAGTTTATTAGTCTTATTTCTTGGAATTATAAATCAATCTTTTAATAAGTATACAATATTATTGTATAAAATAAGGCAGCTAGTCTTTATTTTGTACGAATCGCTGCTTTATAAGTACATTTAAACATAAGATCTAAGTATACTATACTTCACTAAGAGCCTATTACAACTTTAAGCGCTGAAAGTCATCCGTCACCAAATGTGCCTTATAATAAAACGATAACTACAATAACTGCACCATTGAAAAGTAATATCGTAGGCTCTTAATAAATTAACAAATATCTAAGAACAAACACCATTAATTCTCTACAAATATATCACATTAAAAATAAACAAAACCACTTAAGTTAACAATGCATTGAGTTAAATCATCATAATAATTACAACCAATATTTTATCTGGTAAGAAAAAGGTTGAAAACGTAAAAATAACAATTTAGCACTACACTAATTTGAAATTCAATAATTTAGGAACCTATTCAGATTTTCTATGAACAATTTGAGCCAGTTGCCTCTGCTCATCGGGCATGTCCTGGTCGTCCCATCCCCACACGGGGTTCTCTGGGTGGTGGTGCTCTTCGCCGGAGTCGCCCTTGGCCGACGGGTGGGACCCGTCACCTGTCCTCTTTACACGATTTCGGATCATATCAGCTGACACTGTTTTCAAATCGTATGCGTAACCTGAAAATTTAATTGATAACATTATTCATAACCTCAACAACTTGAATAATTATTTTCATTTGTTTCTGTTATATCAGAAGATTGACAAGGAGATGGTATTGCTAATGTGTTGCCGACTTATACAAAACGTTTAAAAGCAACTGTTTTTTTCTAGCCTGCCGAATCACACCGGTTGGTGCTTAGCGACAGATTTTTAAGTTATGGGTAGGCAGGCAATCATTAGCATAGTGGTAGGGTACTTTGTAGTACCCTACCCTGGTTACCACCCTCAAGTTGAGAAACTGTCGCCAAACACCTTTCGGTGTGTGACGACAGCTGCACTTGAGAGCCAGTTCCTTCTAGCCTTTGTGTGCTTTGATAATAAAAAAGCGGTTGCTACAAATGACTACCATCGTGTTATGGTTTCCTCATGATGTTTTCCATTTCCGAAAGCTCAAGTTCAGTGTAGGATTCGAAACACAACCTTTCCTCATGACATTCGACATTAATACTTTTCTTACAAAGGTTAGACTAGATTAGTATATTTCAGTAGATGTACATGACACCCAGTTCATTCTAACTTTTATGTGCTTAAAAATCATCACTTGCTGAGACTGTAGTCAAATAAGCCCACACAGTAACCAGCCTAATTAAAAAAAAAAAGATGTTCTTCTTACCATATTTAGCAGCCAGATCTATGAGTGCAGTAGAAAGGTTAGTACTGTAGTTTCCAAGCTCGGCCGCTTTGTAGTCCCACGGGAATACGTGGTGGTAGTTGTGCCAGCCTTCGCCGAACGCGCAGATTGCAACCGTCTTATTGTCAGTCGCGCCTATATTTCTGTAATAGCAATACACGTCAAGTTATATTAGTGATATAGATCACGCACAAATCCGTCGGTATGTAACGCCAATTCAAAGGATCATGGCGAGATTTGTACAAAAAAAATAAAGATTTTTAGAGACGTTGGAATGACGTTATATTATTTGATCCTTGGTGCCTAAGGAACAACTTGAGCCATTTAAAATATTTTTAGAACCCTGGGGAAAAAATGCGAATTTCTACGGCATGCCGGCGAATCACGACTATTCGCGACCAAACCCGTTATGTTGTTGTTATGTTTTGCGGGGTTTATAAAATATTTCATGTATATTAACATGTTGCTGGTAATGTAATCTCAACATTGGAAGTGATTCAAAGCCATCTAAAATGTTTTATTTTTTTGTACAAATCAATGTATGGAGCTCGCCATGATTCTTTCCACACTTTTTAAAGCTTGTTTTTTTTTCGGTATTTTAGTTCTTTCTTTTTATGATGTATTTTTACTATACTTTCTTTCCAACTGAAATACAGAAACAACTTTTTATAGGATAATTATCAACTAACTATTTCTAACATGTCTGGCATTTTTTATATTTGCATTTACTGAAATTCATTTTAACTTAGCTATTTACGTAAGTATTCAACACTTTAGATGCAGACGAAGTCATGAAAAATGCCAATATTTTATACATATAAAGGAAATATTAACTACATCACCAATTAACGATTAGAAACTTTATTGACGAGGGCGTAGAAATCTGATTCCGCTGGATTACAACGTGATTAATACTAGTATTTTTTTACTTGCTTTTATAATGTTTGTTATCTCAGTCAGACATCAAAAACTATTTTGATGCCAACAAAAAACAAACATAAGCAAATATTTGTTTACTAAAACAAATATATTTGCTTTTGTTTTGCTATTGTTTTCTCATCGTCTGCGTAAAATCTCAATGGTATTGACATAATTCAATGGATATTGACTTTTTAGAACATAGGTATTTTTTAACCTTTTTTTATACATCGAGCAAAGCTCGGTCAACCAGGGGGCCAAGTCTGGTAAATGTCATACTGACACGATACCTACTATTGCAATTCCATTATCATTGAGCCGATGTGCGCAGTCTACTAATTCATAATGGTCTCATAATGAATGAAAAGTATTTGGGTCACACTGTCAAAAGTGACAACTAAAATATCATTGTGGCACGATTGTAGTTTCAGTGGAAAATCATCGGAAAGCTATTATGCCGCTATTGTGTTAGTAGACTATTAAAACTGTATAATGTCACAATTTTGACACCACTGATAGTTCATTGGAACACAATTGTAATAGCAGACTTAGGTCCCAGGTACTAATTATAAAATGCTAAAGCTTTTATGTCTTTAGCAGATACATACATGCATGCAAGCATGAGATTAGATAAGTACATAAACCATTTGATAACGAATAATTCTTGAGCCCTTAATAATTACTCACGGTAATTAATAAATGAAATCTTTTCAACTCGTCCAAAACTGGGCCAAGTGTCTTTACAAGTGCCACTCTCACTTTAACTGCTGACTTACATACCATAAAAAAATTACTGTACACTTACTTATCATATGGCCTGTTGCCCCAGATATGAGCTGCGGAGTTAACAAGCCAAGTGAAGTGAAGGGTTATGGTGTATCTCGTGATGGAGGCGATATACCATGAAGACCACGGATTTTCGTTCCAGAAGTACACTGGAATCCATGCGGGAATGATGAAGCACAGGATCGGCATCACTACTAAATATGTTCTGTAACAGAAACGTAATAAACATTTAACTTTCTTCAATCGAATATTCTTACTGTTAAGTATTCTCAATTTTATATTTAGACTATATATTACAAAACTACAGGTAGTAGGGAAATGAAAGTAGGGAAGTTGGTCTCAGCACGAATTCATTAAAACCAAGAATCATAATATTCTCCTCTCAGAATTTAAAATGAAAATAGTATATTTATATACCCACTAAGGGTAATCTCTAGTTAGTTAGCATATCATGCATAGAATAAAGAAAATAAGTGAAAATCGTCTTGAGATAAAACTTTTATTCGCAATTAATAGTAGCTAGCAGCGTAGCAGTAATAGTAGCGATTTATTTACAGACTTACAGCACCGATGCTTTACAATGCAATGTTTTATTTCAGGGTATGATATACCATGAACCTACTATGTGGCAAAAATCCATTTAGTAACTATTACTACGTGATTAAGTAACGGACATCCACATAAACATTTGCATATATTTTAGTGAAAGAGTTTTTCGAATCCGACTGGAGTTTTTTTCGCTTTATTATATTAGTATAGATTGGACTACTGGTTCGATAAACTATAATTCAACCTCAAATGAAGTCTTTTTTTGGCGCTATTAACTGCATAACGGCGTGGCATACAAAGTCACGCAGTACTGCATAGGATCGTCATTTTTACAGTTTTTGTTATGCATATGAGATAAAATTGAATATGGAAAAGACAAAAATTATGTCCAATGTTCAATGCCTGTGATTATTGGGAACACTGCTCTCGAAGTTGTAGACGAGTATGTTTACCTAGGACAAATTGTCCAACTACGTAGGTCCAACTTCGACAAAGAGGTCAACCGAAGAATCCAACTCGGCTAGACAGCGTTCGGGAAGTTACGGCATATCTTCACGTCCAAAATACCTCAGAGTCTGAAGACAAAGGTCTTCAATCAGTACGTGTTACCAGTGATGACATACGGGACAGAGACGTGGTCTTTTACTGCTGGCCGCATAAATAAGCTCGGAGTCACTCAGCGAGCTATGGAACGAGCTATGCTCGGAATTTCTCTACGAGACAGGGTCCGAAACGAAGACATTCGTAGGAGAACAAAAATGACCGATATAGCTCGTAGAGTTAGTAAGCTTAAATGGCAATGGGCAGGCCACATCGCTCGAAGAACCGATAACCAATGGGGATGGAAGGTTCTCGAGTGGCGACCACGTACTGAAAAGCGCCGTGTGGGACGACCTCCCACCAGGTGGACCTGGGCTCCACTGGATGCAAGCGGCCAAAAACCGTTCCAAGTGGAAGTTAATGGGAGAGGCCTATGTTAAGCAGTGGACATCCTTAGGCTGATATGATGATGATGAGATAAAATAAAATAAATATCGGCTCGTAAAATTCCTGTTTGTAGAGTTCTACTATAGTTCCTGGTAAGACTAGGAAGCTTCATTATCCCCGAATATTATAGAGTACTTTTTATCCCGGGAAAGCGGGTGAAACCACGAGGAACATCTAGTCTTAAATAAGTATTATCGTATTGTTTTGTAGATATCAGAGGAGTATTTAATTGTTATGTATCAGAAACCTGCTATGAAGGTAAACGGTCTACAGGATGGTATGTGGCCAATGCACCTATTTTTTTGCACATTAGCAGGGTCTTTCCAGTTCGTTGTCAACATTAACGATACCTAGAAGGTAACAGGCATTGCACTTGCCGTAATACACTTGAAAGTGCTAGGCGACACATTTTCACTTAAGGGTGATGGTTAACCCGAAGGGCCAACAAACCAAGTCCTACCTACCTACCACTGTACTTTGGTTTTATCAAGTACACCAACTCTATTTATCGAAATGTTCGAAAACATAAAAGGTTAAGTAACTAGTAGATTTGGTATATTATAGTAAATGATTTAATTATGGAAATGAGCTCCACACAACTTTAGGCATATCTAAAGGAAGTCATTTTTTCTTTCTTTTTGAAGGTGCAAAGTCCATAAAACTATTTCAACTTCAAATTGTTCCAAGTGCGGATGCGTACAATTATCCGTCCATCCACCCATACATACATTAATTAGAACATTTTTTTTATTTTAGTTTTCTGAACTTTAATTAAAAATAGATGTATTCAAAATCCTGTTTTTATATTTGGCATTAAATAACGAGAATAATATACTCAAAAGGAAGGAACTCATACCTAATACTACCTAAACGTACCCATTCTATATTATTTTCGAGAATACCATCCATCTATATGCAACATGCAAATATATTCAGCCCACAAAATTCGTTTCCACTGCAGGGCAAAGGTCTCCCTTTCTTCAACTCCTAATGGCTCTTACTACATCTTCCTTACACAATAGTAATAAATTACCTATAAAGCTATATGGTGGTAGGTAGGAGGCACTTACTTTTTCTGGAACATCACTATAGGGTCTTTCTCAAGATCTGACATGTCAACAGATGCTCCTTTCTCGAAGACCTCCTTGTGTTTCCTCACCATCAGCCAACCAATGTGGGAGAAGAAGAAGCCCCGACGAGCATTGTGTGGATCTGCATCTGTCTCCGTAAACTTGTGATGTACCCTTAAAAAGGTAAAAAAAATCGTGAATAAATGCCGAACTTTATTATTGATTGGATCACCTCAACCTTGTTCTCACTTTATTTTTGAAACTCAAATCCTAAATAAAAGCATTTAACAAAGGCGTCACACGTGGTATCATGAATAATAGGGAGAAACCGAGAATTGTAGTGCAAGCCAAGAATCTTATAGATAAAATCATGGGATAATCGGGATAATAGGAATTCCTGGTGCTAGCTGTAAGTAGGTGTCACACGAGTTGACGTTTGTAAGTCCGTACCGTGGTGATGGTTCACCCAAAGATATTGCGCCAAAATATACTATGGGTTCACCATCCTTGTATCATATACACGGGTGGTATAAGCAAAACATCGCCTACGATCGTTTTTCAA
This sequence comes from Polyploca ridens, assembly GCA_951394255.1. Lineage (NCBI taxonomy): Eukaryota > Metazoa > Arthropoda > Insecta > Lepidoptera > Drepanidae > Polyploca > Polyploca ridens. The sequence continues at coordinate 7,316,573 of OX596251.1, read as the reverse complement.
TACCTACTATGTATGTGAGAAAATTAAAGTACCTAGCATGAGATAATTATGATTGTTCGATTACTGTTTTTTATTTTTATTGTAAAATGATTGATATTAATGATTATTAGTAAAATGATTTGTAACCTGCTTGACAAGTGTAATCTTTAAAGCGTATTTCAAAGCAATGTTATAACAATAAATAATTCTGATTCTGATTGATACGGCGTTAATTCTCTACATATAATGTCACGATAAATTGATAAATAAATAAATTTGTCTGTGATGTGATGTGACTCATCTATTATAATACATATATTTATATAACCTGTGGTACAGTAGACGCTTTTTCTTTTACTTTGAATATGCCTGTTTTTGATCATAACCTCACGATTCTATGTAAATATTATATACTATAAATAAAAGAAAACATCGTACCTATGATCGCGAACCCATTCGTATATGTGATTTTGAAACGCCATCGTCTGCATAAACGCTAGAAACAGTCGTAGTGGCCACCGGGCCTTGTAAGCTCTGTGCGCCCACAATCTGTGCGCGCCTGCAGTCACCCCCATCGCTGACATGATCGCGAAACTTAGAGCTAGAACACATAAATAAAAAATATATAAAATGTCGTCCATACCAGTGAAACATTGTCGGCATTCACCCTTCTTTCTTCTTGTAAGTATGAGTACGTACAAACATACATATACAATACAACAAATATTAATAGGTCCTTTAACTCCGGCAAGATATACTAGTGATAGAAATTTAACCCCGTAATAAATTGGATCCAGCCATAAAATCTAATAGAAACAAATTATATTCAAAATAAATTTGATTGCAAAGAATTTTATTTTTATTTTTGTGGAGGTTCGAGCTTTTACAGTAACATTTATAGTAACAGCGCTTGCACACGTCACACACACGGTAGACCTGTTTTTTGCCGGAGAAAAATGGAACAATATGATTCCCATACAAATAGCGCTCTCACATTTCTCTCTCACTTAAGTCTGCCTTTTTAAATGGCTGATCTTGAGTCGGGTCGACAAGGTATAACGTGTGCTAGCGCCTTTAGTACCTATGACATTTGTGTAAGAAATCAATGTCAAATAACTGTAGAACATATCTATTTTAAATTTGTTTTTCTAGCATTTTCTCGGCAATAATTATCATTAATAGGGATTTTTCTCAAAGTATATATGTTTGTAGTGTCATGCATATTTTCCTTTACCATCAAAATAAAGAGAACGTATGAAATTGCTTACCAAACAGACCAGTCCACAGCTTCACTCTGCCAGTAAACATTAGGTAAAAACCGTATACAGCGGCGGCGTGTAAATATATGAAGGCTAATACATTTCTCCACACAACTTGCCAGCTGGAAATAGTTAATACTTTAAGTTAAATCCACGTAAATAGCATATTACAAAATAAATTAACTCCATTGTTTATTTAATACAAGACTCGGCTAATAAAACTAAAACGTAGCAATAAGTCATTTAGAGTAGGTAATAAAGAAATATGAACAATACTTCTATACTAACAATATGTTTGTAATGCACTGATTGGGTGGGAACTGACTCCTGAAACACAGCTCACGCTAGTTCAGGAATCAGGGCTAATTAGAGTTGTACCCATTGTTATATACTTAAATAAATATTATTATTATTATTATTATATTCGTCTTGCATATGGCTTCTGCTTTGTATAATTTATGCATTGCTCAATTCATTTAATTTCTATCCGTGTTCATTTGAATATCTAAATAGCGAAATTCATCAATGAACTAGACTCCAATTAAATATAGCTACTAACTAGCTTTAAGTGATAACTTAACTCTTAAAAGCAAACTAATACGGTACATTTTTCGATACTCAATGCATTATTGATTTCAGATTAGTCTGACCTTCTTTGTAACCTATGCATTAGTGCATCGTGTAAATATTTTCACCCATGATTTTCACTAATTAATTACCCCCTTATTCATAATCGCTTTTTAACTAAATTAGTGTAATATGTGCCCCGTCTCACTCATTCGATCACCAAATGTCACCTGTCAGATAAAGACTTCGGAATTTTAGCTAATCAACGTTTGATAACATTATCCTACCTCTAATAAGGGTATTTAAATTCAGATTAAGTTTTAAGCTTACTTGTATATCTATCACACGGATACCTAAGCTGTTTTACAAAAAAATATTATTAGAAGACAGTGCTACTTTCACAAATTCCTACCGCCGTGTAACTACTTCTTATTTTATGCTATATCGTGCTTATAATTATAGCCAATGGTAATAATAATAATAGTTCATTTACATGACTCCTTGCAGCGCGGACGTTGCACACAAAGATATATGTGTCGACTTGCATAACGTTGCACCTTGGTTACTTATACCAAAGCAAATATTTTTGTTAAGTACGTGTAATAGCATTCATTTATTGCCAATACTCGAATATGTTTTTTTTGCATATGACACACGCTACGACGATTTGCAACATGAAAATTGCTAAAATTGTACATAATATATTTGGAAATGAACTAATACATATAAGGTCCTAATAAATTAGTGAACTTCCTCTTGAGGGATGAATGTATTAGTCATTAGTAATCAAAAAATAATATTAGAAAAATAATCCGAGGGAAAAGAAAATTAAATCTACTTTGACTTGTATGGAGAGTCTCTATGCAAGTCAAAGATGATTTAATTTTTATTTCCCTCGGATTATTTTTCTAATATTATTTTTTGATTACTAATGATGATTTATTAGGACCTTATATATGAAAATGTCACATGAGGAAACTTCTTCGAGAAAAGCTAAAGTGATTTTTACTAACTATTCATTTATGATTTTTTAAAATAAAATGGTAAGTAGGTACGTTATGTGATACTCACTCGTAATCTCTGTTTTTACTGGGTGTTGTGTCGGTAATGAACCTGGATAATTCATCATCGATGCTCTTCGTCATCATTTTGTTGTTCAGCAATAAGGACGAGCTCGACATTGTGATTATAATACTGAAAAATAAAGAACAATAAATGTAACTTTATGCATTACACTGGCTATGAAGAAGCGGCCATCTGGTAACTCACGCTTTGATATTGTAGTGTTTAGTTAGGAAATGACCATTACAGTTGATTTTACGCTTATTAGGATTCCGTAAATATTGTTCGGAATCAATTTTCTCTTCGAAAATTGTTTTATTACACTAAATTTACTTGTTCGGATATCAATATAAAATATTTTAATTTCAGGAGGGATTGGAGATGGCATATGCGTTTGGGATTTTCATTCTACAACGAACATACACATGGCCTTTACACCTCTCTTATTAAATAGTCTGTTTTCTGACATCATCTAGTATATGGGTGTAATTCTTAGTAGCATTCAGGAGAGAAATCCTTATGCACACATTGGTTTTACAGGAACTACAAACATATACACAGTTCATAATATTTGATTGAGTTAATGGTCTGTGTCTTCTATTCACCCTAAAATGTGTGAACGGCAGATATAGCATATTATTAATATATGCCAAAAACAAAAATAAACCTAATCTTGATCCTTGCGGTACGCCCGTTTTTATTCAGGGACAGAGTGCTACTTACACCTAAACTTACAACTTACTTACAACTAAATTTTATTGGCAACTGGACAAATGAAATAAAACTAAAGTTAAACTAAAATAAAGTTCAAGTACCTTCGTACGAAATTCCTTCTATGAACATTACCCTTTACCGAAGTTTCAATGTATAATATATAAATGTATGTTTCTTTCTTATGTCAGATGCTTGATAAGCAGGCAGACGGTCTACCTACCATCGTAAGTGGCCGCTCTTTTTATAAATATTTTCGAAGCAAAGGATTTTGGAATCAGATATTCAACGATTTGTTCAACCTATTACGAACCGGGGTTACGAGTCAACAGTACCTAGTATGTCTAATCTGAATATAAGAGTCTTGATTTGAGTTCAGCCCGTTACTAAAAACGAGCCAGCCAGCAAAATAAATGCCATCGAAATAAAATCGGCATTTGAGACACATATTAAGATTTCCGATTTCTACGGCACCCAGATATGTGCGGATGCGCTAAATGTTGAAAAGAGGCTAATGGAATTCTGTTGCAGCAGTTAGTCAGTGGTACCAAACTTAACTTTAATAGTAGGAATTGCCGTTAACTCTTTGACGAAAGCGCTCTTTATCTGCAGTGTTCCGTTTTATCATACAAACAAGTTATTTTAATATAATAGACTATCATTTGAAATCCACAATCATTAACGGTAGCTCAAACAAAATGTGTCAAATCTCTGTTATTATTATTTTTGGCTTGCTATAATATTATCACTAAGTATAGATTTATTTCATTTTGTAACATATATTTCTAGATTCTATCTTCGAGTTTACGTGAGAGTGTTTGTTCTAAGTATTAGAAAGTGAACCTTGCTAGCTTAATACATAAGGTATATTTATAATTATATAGGTACATTATATCTATCAATCTGCAGTTACAATGTAATCAAAGTATCAAGAAGTATCATCTCATCGCTGTTGAGGTAAACGACTAGATCTCTTGCAGTTCATTAAAAAGTGAAAACATACCAATTACTGAAGTATTTAGATACCTGAGTAGTACATAATAAGGCCCAAATTTTGTATAATTCTAATAAAGTTACATCGTATCGTTCAAAAGAAAAATACGTTCTTTGAAAAAGGTGGCGTGTGATTTATATTGATGTCAATATTTTTATTTAGTAGAAAGCTTATTATTTCAAGAGCAAAATGAAATTGTAAGTAAGCAGAGCAAGTCTTTTAATGGTAACGTATCAAAGTCCGATGACCATGTAGAGAAAAAAAGCCGTTACTGCACACTGCCGCAGGGCAACAGACGTTACCACAAAAAACCATAATAATATCTGTGTTACCAGCTTTCACCTGTTTAACTACAAATATAAAGGTACATAGTACTTGTAATGCCAATCATTTAATCGTTTATGAATCACGCATATTACAGGGTCATATGTTCCAATCATCGTTAGTAAATTGGTATTCAACATGTTTTTACCGGCTGAAAATGGCAAAAAAATATACTTACGGCAGAAATACGTATTACCTAACAAATAATACAACAAAATCGTAAAAATAACATACATAGGTTAAGTTATTATGACAGTTTATTAGGTAATAGCTGTCCCCTGTGGTTTCACACACGTGGCCACGTTCCCGGGATAAAAAGCCAATGATAATCGGGGGTAATGTAGTTTTCTATTGGTGAAGGAATTTTTCGAATCCGACTAATGGTTGCAGTAATTAGCGCAATTAAACAAACAAAAAAATTCTCTTCCGTAATTATATTATTATAGTGTAGATGAGTGCCTATTTCATACCTTTACTTCAAATTAGATACATTAAAAATTAAATGTTCTAGTAAATTCATTCAAGTACGTATCAACATAAAAGTTGATGATCCAAGTAACTAATCGATCACTTTCTATAACCTCAATTGTGACACTACTGCGATAGATAATGTTAACGGGCATTCTCTTCGAAACTAAAAATGTTCTTTTATACGTCCTGGACACTAGGCACACTTGCATCAAATTATGGTATTAATATAATTCTAAGAAATGAAAAACTAAAACCTACTTCTTCAACTTTTCTATAGACGTATTATAGAGTGAGGTAGTTTCAACTATACCTATACAGGTAAGTCAAACTAGGAGCGAAAGTACTAGATAACAAAATTTACTGACAAACAAAAAATATTTTTATGCCGGCCTTGAGACTGGTAACGGTATATACAGTTGAACTTACCACCGTTTCGGAACAATATCTGAAATATTAGGGAATAGATGAGTGTCCGATTATTTTTCCTAGCGATTGTTTCATATTGCGGTAGGGTTCGCAATCTTATTCATTAATTTTCTCCATCTACGGTATCTACTTCTAAACTAATTTGACTCAACATAATTATTATCATCAAAAGAGTTCAATAATATTTTGATCATCATCAGGATTGATTTCATAAGCCTTTACGAACAAGCGCTACGAGTCATGTTTTGATTGTTATAATATTATGAAGGTATTCTCATAAAATAGTAGGTTTATAAACCAACTTAGGTTTATAATTTATTATACCTATATTTAAAAAACTTAGATTTGTACGATTTGTAATATCCACCCAATGATATATCCACCTGGTATTTTGACCAGTCAGGAAGTAGGTAAATTTTATATCTGCTTACCTACTTATATCTTATAACTACTTACTAAATATTATGAGAAAGTTTATTAAATAGATTTAACAAGTTTTGCTTTGTGACTTTGTTTGTAGCTTTCCCCTTGTTACTAGAATAATTTGAACAGAATCTCGAGTTTTAAACTTTGAGTAGTTTAGGATTATTGGATTTATAGAGTTTATTGTAATCACACCTGCCTGACTAAGTTAATATCCACTACGCTGTCCTTAGGACTGTTGTTGTCTGGACGAAGATCGAGGTTCAAAGCATAATGATCTTTTCGAGATACGAAAAGAGTCCATTTTTGTTTCTGATTCCTATCTAATTAATGCATAGGAGCAAAGCCGTCGTCTGTCGCTCACAGCCCGGAATTAATGTCACAGAAACCAAGACTGCATAAGATTGAATGTAGTGTAACTTTTAATTAAAACACAAATGAGTGATGTCCCTATCTTTCTATAAAATTTTAAAGCTCTTTAGTAAATTACACTTCTCATGAAGCTGTAGTTTTGATTCTAACAAGTTTGACAACTGTAATGGAATATTTTATAAAGGTAGGTATTCTATAAAAAAATAGATTGCTACCACTTGTAGCATATACTTAATAGGAAGGATATAATTTGGTTGTAGATAGATAGATATAGCAATAAGTAAGGTTGTCTGGAACAGATCGCTTCTTAGCGATAAGACCGCCTATTGTGCTTACAGTAATTCTTAATTTAAGCATTTATTTTTATACTTTGTTAAATACTTTTTGTACAATAAAGAGTTATATTAAGCTATCTATCCATATAGTTGCACCAAAAAAAATTGAAATCAAAACATAAAATAATAGTAAAAGTACAAGTACAATTTTAATTTGAGAAGAATTTGATGCTCCAGAATATTAATCGCTTATTTGGCAAGATTCTTAATGGGTATTGATTTATTACAAGATAAATCAAATTAGATATTCTATGTTTCACACACTTGAAACAGAAAGTATGCTTTCTAGCTTTGTAGTTGCCAGTGTATTTATATACACTGGCAATTACAAAGCTAGAAAATGAACAACAGGTTCCAACTGTCGTCGTAGACTGTGGCTCAATATTCTTTTGAATAAATTCAAGGAACGTTAAGATATCATTTGTCTTTCTCTTCCAAATAAATGTAACGCCAGTAGACAGGTATTAATTGATGGCAGGTTGGAACTATTTAGTATCGCACGTAGAACTTGAAAGCAGAACTCTAGACCGCTTGTTATGGGATCGGCGCCCTAAACAGTATTTTTGGGTATAACATTAGATAATATACTAGGAGGTCACGACAAAAATGGTAACGATAAGGTAAATGGGTGAACTCTGGTTCATTGGATAGAGGATACCTCTCTGATGCCACATAAGTTGGTCTGCCTGCACCAAGTGGTTGCGTTGTCGAGATATGGCGCCTGAAAAACTGTTTATCGTGACCAAAAAAAAACGATAAGGCTGAACTCGACGTAGAAAGTAAGTACTAGTTGTACTGACGTCAATTTAAAAAAAACTGACCAAATATTCGCTTGCGTTATCTAGATATGGCGGCTGAAAAACTGTTTATCGTGACCGAAAAAAAATTATAAGGTAAATGGCTGAGCACCATGAATCATGGAAGTATTAGTGCATACTAGCTTAGTAATAAAAAAACTGACAAAAATTTTGATTGCATTTCGTAGTTATAAGCGATCTACGTAATAATTATCTTTATGGATAATTTTAGTGTTTTATGGTTTCGCGGAATTTGCAATGTCAAAAATATGAAAATTATATCAGTGAGGAAGGGGGGCGCTCTCCCTTTATATCTCCCATCGCCCCGCCTGCACTGAGCGGTTATATTAATCTTTTTTTATAGTTTGAGTATTATATGAAATAAATGCTTAGTAGTCTGGTATGCATGAGCCTATAGTGATGTTGTTGGTGACAACATTCCAAAAATTATTTTCCATCTACCGTACGCAAAAAATAACTGCTGTTTGTAATTTTGAAATCAATATTATTAGTTATTTAAGACATTAAAGTTAGTTGCAAAAATTGTATTCGGCCTTTCCCATAATATTAGGTTTTTACCTATGAAATTGCCGTTTCGTATGAAAAAATTTAAACGATTTATTTCATGTATTTTTTATTTGTATTAATCGAAGTAATCACCCATGCAATCAATGCATCTTTGCCAACGCAGTGGCAGTTTATTGATGCCCTTCTTAAAGAAATCAGCTGGACGGGAGGCAACAAATTCTTCAAAGGCATTTTGTACTGCTTCTCGGGTATTGAATTTTTTTCCCGCCAAGAAGTTATCCAAATTCTGGAAAAAGTAGTAGTCTGTAGGCGCAAGGTCTGGTGAGTAGGGCGGATGACGGAGAACTTCCAACCCCATTACTTTTCTAGGGGTAAGTTTTCGTTTAGGGCATTGTTTAGGTGCTGAACCAGGATCCAACCAACTTGCTGAGCGCTTGCGGTTATCAAACAGAATCCATTTTTTATCGCAGGTAACAATGCGGTCCAAAATTCCTTCATTTGTGTGTTTGTTGAGCAGTGCAAGGCACGTTTCGACCCGTACTTCGCGCTGGCGATCATTGAGTTCGTGGGGCACCCATTTGTCAAGCTTTTTTACCTTGCAAATTTGACGCAAATGGACCAATATTGTTTTGACGCTAACGTCGAAAGCTGCTGCTAATTCAGCCGTCGTGTGTATCATCAGCTTCCACAATCGCCTTTAATTCGTCATTGTTGACCAAAGTCTTCGGACGACCGCGAGGTTCATTTTTCAGGTCGAAATTCCCAGAACGGAAGCGAGCAAACCAATAACAGGTGGTGAGTTGGTTTGTAGTGTTAGCTCCGTAAACGTCGTTGATGTTGCGTGCCGCTTGTGCCGCGTTGCTGCCACGACGGTACTCATATTCCATAATTACTCGAATTTTTAACGTATCCATGATGACGAAAAAGATTGAAATGCGATGAAAATGTAACACTAATCAATAAACAAATGACTACTTTTGGAAAAAGAATTCCATGTTTTTAAAATAAAATTAATTTGAAATTAGAATTCTTAGCCAAACAAAAATTATTTTGATTTGAAATAGCCAGTACTGCAGAACGGCAATTTCATAGGTAAAGACCTATTATTTATGAATTTAGATTTTTATTGTAACGTGTCGATAGTTTTACAATTATTATAGAATCAACAATTTACTTTAATTTATTGATTGGCGAAAGAATACTGGGAGTTTATCAACAGGCATTGCTCCATATGTTCGATATATATCTTGCGCGTAATATCTGCTGATCCAATTCTACTTTTGAAGGTGGCATTGAAGAAGCATCGAAATTCATAACTCTTGTAAACTTTCTCATTTTCTTTATTAGGTTTGAATTTTTTTTAAAGCATCTTATGGCGATCTTCGTTGACTGAACTAACATAGTTTTGCAGCATTACATGTCGTAAACAATCGGATTGCCAAGGCCCGAGCAACTTTCGCGCATTTGCGCCCCTTATGGCAGTCTCGGAAGCTGACCCATAACATAAATGATAACTACAATGACAATGTAAGTTATTTTGTAATTTTATGTTTGCGTACTTCAGGTACGATTACCTCGAATTTGTAAAACTGTTTTTAATGCGCTCGTGGTGTAGCATGATTAGCCGTTCTTAATCGATCGGCTACCACCGTCGTGGTTGGTATCTAGATGGGCCTATTGGTATTTCAAATCGAGCGTTTCTGTGCTTCGGAAGGCATGTCAAGCCGTTGGTCCCAGTTATCACATAATTATGATAGTCGTTAAGCTAGTAGGATGCCTCCTAGGCGGCTTGAAAAATTCCAAGAGTAGGTTGACCACTAGCTTACCTCCACCAATTCGCAGTGGGCATGCGTGGTGGAGTATTGCCCAGTCCCATTCACCCTCATTTGTGAAAGGAGGCCTGTGCTCAGTAGTGGGATAGGCTGATAATGATGATGATTTTTTTTTAAATTTCTCATTAAACAACACTACTTTTTTCATTATTACACTATTTTCACTAATCTGGTATATTAATTCTGACATATTTATAATAAAACACTTTTGTCAACTCAAGAGTAAATAATACGTGAACAGCGCGAGCAAGCGTTGCCTGAACTTGCCTGTAAGCTCGTGCGTTGTGCAAAATATATTTCACAACAATATTATAATCTTATACTATGTCTGTTGACTCGTGAATGCCGCTCAGTGCAGGCGGGGTAGCGGAAGATATAAAGGGAGGGGGGTGGCACTAATAACATTTTCATATTTTTGACAATGTGAATTCCGCGAAACTGTAAAACACTAAAATTATCCATATTGATCATTATTACGTAGATCGCTTATAACTACGAAACGCAACCAAAATTTTTGTCAGTTTTTTTATTACTGAGCTAGTATGCACTAATACTTCCATGATTCATCGAGCTCAGCCATTTACCTTATCATTTTTTTTCGGTCACGATAAACAGTTTTTCAGCCGCCATATCTAGATAACGCAACCGAATATTTGGTCAGTTTTTTTTATAATAACATCAGTACAACTACTACTTACTTTCTACGTCGAGCTCAGCCATTTACCTTATCGTTTTTTTTTGGTCACGATAAACAGTTTTTCAGGCGCCATATCTTGATAACGCAACCAATTGGCGCAGGCAGACCGACTTATTTGGCATCAGGGAGGTATCCTCTATCCGATGAACCCAATTTCATCCATTTACCTTATCGTTACCATTTCTGTCGTGCCCTCCTAGTCTATAATTGCGACGGGCCATGTCTACCTCATGACCTGAAGTGCCGTAGGGCCTAAATTGATTATAAATGGCTTTGACTTTGAATCTTTATCTTGACGGCCTAATAGTTTATCTGTCTATTCAAGATGGGTTCATAAACTACGCAACAAAATAAAAACATGCCCTATTTTGAAATGTTGACCCCCCATTTCGGCCCTTTTTGCAAACATACTAAAAATATTGATACTGTTTTACATTTCGGTTGCGTAAGCTATTTAAAACTATTCCAAAATCGATAGTTATTTTAATATGTCGCTGTAGGTAACAGATGGATATACTTTTGTACCTTTTTGGCACGGATCCCTAAATGTGCAACAAAATAATAGGCAATTACTATCTAGCAATGAGCATATATCTTTCAACGCGAAAAAAGGAATATTTCTGGCAGTGTATTGTTTTATTTTACAAACGTAATGAATAAAACATAAAAATCTAATGCAAATCTATTCTTATAGATTTGCATGAAAAGCAGGCAAAAAAATAACTATAATAAAAATGATAAAAAATACGTGGTAATTAAAATGGATAATAAAAAAGCTACGACTACAATTGACTTACATTTAAAACTAAGCTAACATAAAAGAATGAATAATTTTTTCCTAATTGTTATTTTACGGATTAACTATGCATACCAGATGAATTATGTTGGTAATGTCAGCATTAATAAATTATTAATATAATTAATACCATAGAGTTACAATCATAGAGTTACAATTGTAACTCTATGATTAATACTTAATAGAGGCTTTTGTAGGATATTGTCACAGGAGTTAGTGGTGTCCAATCAGCCTGTGGATAATCCATAATCCTGCAGTTATATTTAAATAGACTTATAAATAATAAATAAATAAATATCCTGGGACATTCCTCACACACGGTCATCTGATCCCAAACTAAGCAGAGCTTGTACTATGGAAACCAGATAACTGATATAATACATATACTACTTTTTTGTTTGTAAATACATACTTAATATACATAATTGATGCTATCTGCGGAGCCATCGCGTAAGTTAATGGTTATACATTCCATTGATCTGGGCCTAATTGAAATCCTATTATCTGGAGTAAAATAACAGTACAGTACAGTAAAATAATAGCACAGTAGAGTAGAGTATATAATATAAACTGAAATCTCCGACAAAAAACTCAACAAGTCCACAATATAACTTCCTTCTAAATATTTAGCGTTAAAACAGTATCATTATTTGGGTTTCGTAATTAAAATGGTTTGAATAATAAAGAGCTAAATGTGTTGAATAATTTTATATAGTTAAATATTTGAGACAAACGATAATTATCATGGCATGGAAAAATTTGGTACCTTATTGATCTGGGACATAATTTATCACTTCACTGAGTACCTATCCATTTTCTCCTATCTACTATTTGGACACAGCACTGATTAAACGAACTGCTCTTGATCTTGTGTCTTTATTATTTGTTCCGTAGGTAACTGACCTACTCATTAATGTCTCTTCTAAACAAATATTTTATGCATGCAGTCATAGATGACCATGGCCTCGTTATATTTTTAATGGAGTTTGCATTTATTGTGCCTACTTATGAAAAATAAATTACTTGACGAGGAATATAATAAGCAGAGACTTATAATAGTAAATTAGGTGGAAAATATATTGTCATTCATTTTTGTTTATAGAATTTTCATTTTCATGTGTACCTATGTCTCTGCAACTTCTATTTGTTACCTTCTTCTTACTTTTAAATTCAAATTCAAAATATTTTATTCAAATAGACCTTTGCAGGCAATTAAAATTCTGACTCTAACACCGGTTCGGAAGCTTGCATTGGCTGAGAAGAGCCGGTAATAAACTCAGCAATTATTATTAATACCTTACTATTTTCAAAACAAGCTAATTTCAGTACATAACATATAGGTACATTCTGATCTCACTGACAACAATTACGTATCCCAGAGGCAAAAACTACAAAGTAGACTCAGTAAATAGGAAATTTGAGCAGACCAGCCCCCACGAGCAGAACATGTTCACAAGTACAAGACCACAGATCACGACAAGACGCGTGTGGCAGCCATCGCCCTCCTCGCCATATTGGAGGGAAGTGGGCAACATCACACGACACCGGCCGCAAGCAAAGGCCTTAAAGTGAGCACATCGAGGAACAATCCCTTGTTCCATGAGTGAGCATGACTACGATAAACTAAAGGGATACTACATATATATAGATACACACGACTTGTCATCACTTTGACTATTGACAAATCAGACAATACAGTTTACTGTTTTGTATTGTGGTGTACCTACCTACTTCTTGTAGACTAACCTTTTCATAATAAGTAAGCTTTTATGAAAAAAAACTCTCGAACATGCAATTTGCTAAGTTATTGGTTGTAAGAGATACAAACGAAATATTAACTGGGTTACATAGTCATAACTTTGATGCCATGCAAATCGCTAATTACGTTCATCATCATCATCATATCAGCCCATGGATGTCCACTGCTGAACATAGGCCTCCCCCATTGATTTCCACTTCGAACGGTTCTGTGCCGCTTGCATCCAGCTTATTACGTTACGCTTAAGTAAACTTAAGTAAGATTGTTACAGGAATTAGAAGCCTGAGACAGTCTCAGTTGCCGCAACAGTAGGGTTCAATTCCGTTCGGAACCCCCGGATATTTTATAGACTCTATGCGAAAGTAATGTATTCTTATTCTTATAGACATCAAATAAATTATAACCATATCATTTTGTTTAAGTATTTCACTATTATTGAATAATACGTGTAGGTATATATTTTCATTTTCGAAAGCTATATCACTTACTTGGCAAAGGCATGTATGTAGTGGAAAGAAAAGATGTCAATAGTAATACTTTCACAACGCCAAAGCCACTCGAAATCAGCATTTACTATATGGATGACTTGCAAAGCTGTGTGATATAAGTATTCAAAAGTCATAATTATACGAGCTAAGCATTAAAAAATACATTTTCTATATATATTGAAAAGAGTACTTAAAAACATGGCTGGAAAGTTAGCTTTTACGCAGGCCGCCAAATAGAGATTTTATAGTGTTCTTTTTAATTTCTACAAGTCAAACATTAAAGATTATAAGTTACTACCAAGGAGTTTTTACACTTTGTATACTAAGAATATAAATTATTATCGACATAATACCTAATTAGAAGAATTACTAAATAAATAAATCTTTAAAAAGTTACATTAGTAACTGTATAATAATAAGATAAACCGAAAAAAGAAATTTGATGTATGAGCAAATTGTGTCAAGTTTCGGAGCTATTTGGGCAGTCACTTAATAATTAATAAATTAACTCAGATTTTAAGAGTTTCAATATTTATTTTATTTTAATACAATTATATCAACTCTAATAACTCAAAAAGGTGCTTGAGTGAAGTCCTCGGACCTAGCTTGTACCAAACTCTAAAGGTAAAACCCCGAAATTATTCACATTTCATATCAAACCTAACTTTACCAGCTCATGTTGGTAAATCCAAAGTTGTACTTGTATAACCTAGGATCTACCAGTAATCGGGCATTTACCGTAACATATACTGGGTGTAACAAAGAAGTCCATATATACATCCGAAGAGGGTGAAAACTACATCAGGTACAGACTCTATAAAAATATCAGCTCAAAATAAATTACTCCAAAATGTACACCAAATTTTTGCTTGCAAGTTTATTGAATCAAATTTATATATAACCAACATGACTCCGCTCAATGAAGGTCATTATCTATCACTGTGCGTCACTTGCTAATATTATTATAAAATTATCTCTTCTGCGGTCTGTGCGCTTAGTACCAAAAAAGTGGATTACTGTGATGGCTATACACTTTCCGTTGCACTCTGTATATGATACTGAATTAGTTAATAAACAATTAATCTGATTAGAAACTTTAGCATATTATTATGTAATAAGTTTTTGTTAAAAATTTCATTTTAATACAAGATTTTTTGGTAACTGTACTTTTTGTTGACTGTACTTGCATTGTCTTCCAATATACCTACTAATGTATACCAAATATCAAGTCAATCCGACCACTGGAAGAAATTAAACTCGGCTTGCAAGGTTCCACCCAAACAAACATAGTTACATACATTGCAAGTTAAATAAAAGCTTGTAAAAAGAAATGCTTATGAATATATCTGTTTAGCCGAATTTTGATAATTATTATTTAATGATCACATTAGTTTCTCAAAACCTTATTCATAGTTCTAAACTATTAATATAATTTACTATGTACCACTCAGTTCTAGCGATGCTTTGAACGTGTAATATTACTCCGTACATCAAACTGTAACAAACTATTACTTAAATAGGTCAAACCAGGTTAAATGAACTTAATAGGTTACGAAGTTAGACAAGATCGGTTAATATTTTATAAGACTTGAGTATCGAGAAGGCAATGCGTACCCAAGTCAATTATCAACGATCAATTTACCTGATTGCTACGGAAAGATCAACCCTGGAGTATTGATTTTCAAGAGTACCTACTGAATAAATGTTAGTATACTACCATGAAGGCAGGTGTGTCGACCGATAATTTTAAATATTCTCATTGGGAAAAAGCAGTTAGCTCCTTTCTTTCTTGTTAAACACATGGATGTGTGAAAGTTAAGTGAATGTAAATTGAAATTAAAAGAAATCGATGAGACTAATTTTATTGCTGTCAATAAATCAAAAAAGAACATGTTGTAGAGTCATAAGAGGGCGTCAAAAATTTTACACATTGTTTATACACTAAGCATATGACAATAGGACGTTAACTTTTACTTCCTCTTAAAGAAAGGTACGAGTAAATAATGGGAACGCAACTTGTTCTGCGCTTGACCTCGGCTCGACTTTAAAGTCAATATAATATTGCGTTGAGATCGACGGACACTTTCACCACAGCCGCCACCGGCTGTTAGAGAGTACCCACGTGGCCGCGAGTCAGAATGCGCGAGCGCCTCGTTACAAGATCACCGTACTCGCTTACCACGTACCACGATGCCTGCGCCGCTTACCGGCTATCATTCATTACAGATATATGTTCATAAGCCCCCAGCTCTGCTAGTATGAGATTTGGATTTTGTGTCGTATTCCCCGAGAATATTGCAATGAATTTCTTATTACTTGAACTGTATAGAAACGAACCATTCACCGCGAAATAGAGGGAAATAACCCATCTGCTTCCTTTGTTCATGCTGATTTATTTAACACTAGCTGCCCGGCGCGACTACGTTCGCGTGGTGTTACCCTACCCTACCCTACGGGTATGAAAAATAGTTTACGTCCTATTCTCAGACCTACTGATTTTTTTTACACCTTGGGTTATATTATTGGAGTTTTAGTAAGGATCCCCAATATTTTTGAAAATATAATATAGCCTATGTCATCCGGGTTATAGTGTAGCTTCCCAACAATGAAAGAATTTTTCAAATCGGTTCAGTAGTTTCGGAGCCTATTCAATGCAAACAAACAATCTAATCTTTCCTCTTTATAATATTTTTATTATTAGTATAGATTATGAACTTTTTATGGTACATACCTACTACAATCCTAAGGATTAAGTAATTTAAAAAAATGACCTCTTTTATTTAATATCCAATTTATTTTTTGCCACGACGTTAAAGGAAAATCCCAATATAAACAAAAAGAAACCACCATATATATTTAAGGCTATTGGATGTATAACATCCTACTGACACTCAGGATGTTAAACATCATAAGCATGTTTTCCCTAAAAGGTAGTTTGTTGAATTACCCAACATTGTTGTTTGCTTATGGTTCAAAGTCTCTGAACATTGCACTGTTAAATTTACAAGAGGTTAAATATCGGTCAAAGCACTGACTATGCATTAGAGCTGACAGACTGTCAGTCTAGGAAAAATGCAAAATTCAGACACTATTCCAGCAAAACGGTGTTTTTTTTCTAGTAAAAGACGTCAGTACGGTTCGGCGTGGTCTTTGAACAAGTCAATACTCTATATGGGCATAAACGCAAGATTACAAACTCTACCAAAAACCGGCCAAGTCCCTATCGGACCACGCGCATTGTAGAGGCGTGGAAGAGGGCTATTTACTACCTGTTTTACACGACTTCATATTAGTAATTTTCAATGGAAATTGTACGAAGTTAACTTTAACTTTATATGCTGCTGCCGTGAGTTTCTTCACATATCCAAAAACAACAGTATATCTGGCAGGCTGCTTCATATGAAGCAGAAAATAATAATAGGTAATAGTTTATTTTCATCTGAGCTAATGTGAAGAATGTCTTAGGATATATAATTTTACTATATTTTCTTACTTTTATTTATATTGTAATAAACTCCAGACACTTCAGTCATGGCCGGTGCCGCTGCCGCCCAGCAAGAATGCCTGAAGCGCCGCAAATATGCATCTATAGGCAATGGATGCATTTTTGTGGCGTTCGGTGTAGAAACGCTGGGGCCGTGGGGCCCGGATGCCCATCTTTTGTTTAAAGAGGTCTCACGGCGCCTTATTGAGACCTCACGTGACAAGAAGGCTGGTGTCTATCTAGGACAACGGATCAGCATTGCCATTCAACGTGGCAATGCCGCCAGCCTTCTTGGCACGTTTACACAGGGCAGCGATCTGGCACAACTTTTTTACTTATATAGATTAGATATATTTTGTAAATAGGATTTTCTTTTAATTATTATTTAAGTATTGTAAATATTTAGTAGTTGTTTTAGTTTTTAAAAAGATACAGTCTTAATTGTTAAAAACTTATCTCGATAAACTTGATTTAATTATCTATTTCAAATGTCATTTAAATACAGTTATGTCACATTTGTGTTATTCACAATACCGCCTTGCATGTAATTACCAATCTTGCACACATGTATCATAATGTACCTACTATTATATTATTTCCATACTTTTTAGTATACAAACCTGTACAATAGTATCTCTTCTGGAAATAGAAATCTATACTAATAATAATAAACATTTATTTGCTGATTTGCATTAATTTGAAGATGGAAAAGTTAAAAGGTAGGGGTTTTATGGCCATTCTAATTTAAAATTATTCAAAAAGTATGGATGTACGGTATATGCATGCACCATGCACCCCATATCTGAAATATGCTCCTATTTTTTGGACTGGTCAGTTACAATGGATGCTGCTACCAAAATGCACTTTATGAACGCCAATAGACATAAATTAGTCTTCTTTTTCTGGTGATCACGTACACGGAACAAGTCAGGATGGCCGGGCTATTTGCTAAATAATAGGTTTTTCATGGAAACATTAATTTCTTGCATTGATTTTGAACTAAATACCTTAAAAAACAGTGAACATAATAATATGTGGTTGATAAACGTATGTATGGGGTCAGTAAACGTCATAATACTGAATCGACAGTCGTGACTATGTCTAAATCGTTTCGGATCCAACTTGGTTTTCAAAGTTTTACAACTGACTCGTCCTAGAAACACTAGGTCGTAAAATATATTCAAGCGATACAAGGAGGTCGGTTCGGTACTGCAATGAGGCTTAGGGTTTGGCAACTCTGCTCATTCGTAGTGCACACATAAATAATACTTTGAGAGTGTTCAAAAAGCCGAAAACAACTTGTAGTTTCCTAACGAAATCGTTAGTTTCATACAGGCATTTAGTAAGCCTTAATTCATAATACAAATCTGTAGGATAAGGATGATAATGAAACATTAATCAAAACGAAGCGCTGAAAATCACCGCTACAGATTGTAATAAAATTGTACAATAATATTATTGTGATTTTCATGCAATTTCATTCAGAAAATATATTTCGTAAAAGTAAGTAACAGCATGAAACATTGATTTTATAACATCCTTTTAATTGGAGAGACTTATTACCTATGATATATACGATAACATATAGACGAGGTGACATAGTCAGAATACGAACTTCAGATTAAATCTTCTACCTAATATTATGTAGAGCAAGACATTTTGATACTTGTACCTGTAACCATTATGCACCTAATGACTTTCCGCGGTTACACTTGCATGAACCATCGCCGTTATTTTTTACGTGTTTATTATTCTATTAACATATTTTAACTATATTTTAGATAGATTTGAAGATTTTATACGTCAAGAACGCTATTAAAATTAATCTATGCTAATATTATATTATAAAGCTGAAGGCGCTAATTTAAGGAACTATCAGTTCGCTTTGATAAAAAATGCATTATAGGCGTTTAATGAGCCTATAATATCAACCTGTCGGGTGAAACCACGGGCACAACTTGTATAAAATTAGAACGAATACATGTAAGTTCATAAATGTTTCATTCTGTCAAATAATTCAAAGAGGATCATTCACGTTTTTTGTAGAGTATGCAGATTTGTATCGATATACAAACCTATAAATACTGTGAAAATTATTTGAATCGGATCAAAAATGACGAAGTTTACAGCGATTTTAGTGCAAGAATCTCTAAAACGCTCCCGAGGAGGTAGCGTCCCGCGCTGTGACGTCTAACCACAGAGGATTGTGTTTTAGTAATCTGTGGTCATACTTCGCCCACCGCGCGACTTTGGCTATCAGTCAGTTTGGTACCACTGGATCGATTAAAATTAAATTTGGCATCCCTATGGTATGGAGAAGGACATAGCCTACTTTTTATCCCGAAATGCAAGTGAAAACGCGGGGGACAGCTAGTTTGTAATATTAGTAGAATTAGCTGTGCTCGACGACTTCATGATGACGGTGATGATGATGATGAATCCGGAAAATTATCCTTTGTCTTTCTCCACTAATTGATGGAGATAGGCTCCCTGACAAATTTCATTTAAATCCGTCCAGTGGCTAAGCCGTCGTAACAAACAGACTGATAGCTAATCACGCGGTGGACGAAGTATGACGTCATCGGTAATGTCCAAGAAGGAACGAGTGTTTTATAAAATATTAATAACTTAAGTTCTTGATGGATTTTAATAATTTAAAAAACAAAATGCTCAGAAATGTTATGTGCATTCTCCGTAGTAACCAAAAAGTATATATTTTTTTATGTGAATGATCCTCATTTGACCTTAGTTGAAACGTGAATACTATTGATGGCATGCAATCCGAAAGATTGTCAGGTTAGGATCGAGGTAGGAAGGTAATAATCATTGCTAGTGGGGTCGTTGGGTCGAAGGGACACGGCCCGGTCATACGAGGGGCCGAAACAACTATAGAAACAATAGAATAAGTAAGCGTTTGTCAGCATGGTTGAATCTTCATAATAAAAATATATATTTCCCACGTTTTTGTTCACCTTTCAAACTAAACATAGGCCTTCCCATATTTTTAACTATACAATTTCAGATGACTGCGATTGATTAGGTTTCCATTATTTACAGTATTTATTCCGCGACATGAAAAAGTGTGAGTCAATCCATATGTAACGGAACTTTTTATTTGTATGTTGTAAAAAAGGTATAATTTACAAAGTAAGTCTATTTCCATATATGAATTAAAGCTGCGAGTTGCAAAAACGAGTTACCAAATTATGTATAGTTGGCCATTGTGTACTGCAAAATATATGAATCACGAAAATGATAAACAGGAAGGTTAAAATTATTTTATTTTAATTTATGTTTTACTGTTGTTTTTATTAAGATATATGAGCATAATTTAAGTAATTGCATAATATAAGCAGGTACGTAATTATGATTGTAAATCAAGATAAATATTTAACAGAAAATTTCAGGATTTCATGGTCTTGTTTAAAACCCAGACATGGCGCTGTTTGCCATTTGGGGTCATTAAGCTATAATTTATCGAATACCATGAAAACAAACCGACCCAACTCAGACTGAAAAGTATTTTGTATTAAAAACGTAAGAATGTATAGAAAAAAGTTACATTTGACATAAACAAAAACAATTTAAATAAACTTGAATCGTATCCCAAATATTATTTTTAAAACTTGCTTTCTTGTCCATGTTTGTTTTTCTGTACGGTACAAATTTTGCAATCGATTTTGAACTAAGTACCTGAGCTATAGACTTATTACCTCGTTTTTAGGGTTCCGTAGTCAACAAGGAACCATTCCCCATGTCCTTCCGCTTATTTATTTTTCTGTCTATCCCCCGGCTTATGTTATGGTGTGTTTGCGCTACGCGACACACGAGCCAAGCCAAACCACTCTTCATTCGTCGCTTGCGATGTCAAGTGTGAACGTACAATGACAACGGGCCTACAACACGAGCGCGATTCCCTGTGTTCGTCAAAAACTGTGAATTGGCGGAGCGCAGTCTAGCGCGTGCCGAACTCTCATTCGAGGCTCGTAAGTCCGTCTACGCTACCCAAAGTCATGCTCCACGTGTCCTCGGCTCATGCTCAGTTCACCTAGCGTAAACGCACCTTTAGAGACTCTTAATACTAAAAGCTGTAATATGGCGTAGCCGCATGTGTATACGTATTAATCAAAGTAGTGAAAATAAAATCTGGAAAAAGATATTTTTTATGGTACCTCCCCTACACGTAAAGTGAGGATGTTTTTTGCGTCAATCCCATGGAGTGGAGTCATTCAAAAATATAGTGGGTGTGTGAAAACCATTTTCGATTCAGGGATCTATTTGTAAAATATTAAACTTAAAAGTGCAAATTTTTCTTAGAGTCAAGTATCCCCCCAGCATGCCATTCTCGGCAGTAGTAGGCAAGTTAAAAGGAAAACTATCACAGCTAAGTAGGTATTACGAGTAATAGTTGATTAACTTATAAAATGTACCTACGTGGAGAAGTAAATAGGAAAATTTCGTAACTGCGTAAAACAGGTAGTAACCTTCTAATTTCCGCACAATTGTGACGGGTAATCTACGGAACCCTACACTGCACGTGGCCCGACACGCACTTGGCCGGTTTTTATTAACTTGCTCTCGTATCTGTCTGTTCGTTACTGTAGGAAATACTCAAGTATCAAGTCTTGTTTCATAGTGCATCAAGTACACACAAATGCAGTGTCTGTACGTGCCTGCAGCAGTACCAAACATTGCGTTTTTGCGGTCACATCGTCATTGATTGTTACTGCTGCATCTCAGCCTTCAACGCGCGGTTTTGCCGGTTCATTAGCAACAGACTGAGATTCTTTATATCTACTTATTCTACTTCTACACGAACATGCGTTAAAATGAAAAATTGAAGACCGAATCCAGACGGGCCAGTTGGCGCAGTTGGTTAAGGTTCACCTTACGCGCCGCAGGTCGTGGGTTCGATTCCCACACAGGACATGCATTTGTGTGCATGAACATGTCTGTATGTCCTGAGTCTGGGTGTAATTATGTATATTAAGTATGTATTTACAAACAAAAAGTAGTATATGTATTATATCAGTTATCTGGTTTCCATAGTACAAGCTCTGCTTAGTTTGGGATCAGATGACCGTGTGTGAGGAATGTCCCAGGATATTATTATTATTAATCAAAAGTTTCAGACCTAAAATGTTATCCAACGATATAAAATTTACATTGTTATCGAAGCACCCTGTCAAGTTGTATTTTGATTCACGTTTTTAATATGCACCTAAATGTAGGAGTAATATTATTGGTAGTTAATTAAATTGCTAGATACAAAATTAACGATACAAATGGATAATGTAATCGATTGTCGGTTCATTTGGTAACTTTAACGAAATGTGTGTGCATTCAGGCAAACGCTTGTAATATGAAATGTAAAATGTCAAAATGTCGGTTTTTTTAGTAAGCTTAGTTCATTCAATTTAGTAGTTTTTATTTTTGAATAATACGAACACGAATTGCAAGCTATTCGTTAAATTTTACGAGATTATCTTAAAAACACAGTATTTAAAAAAAGCCTTTTGCTTTTGGTTTGACCTACTTTAATGATTTTCAGTTTCTTTGTAGGTTATCTGCGACTGATCTTATTAATCATAGTGAATCAAATATCTTCTGTTTATTTCATAAAATAACCGAATAAGTTTCTTGAAAAATGTTTAACTAGACTATCAGCAGTTTTTGTTCAAAACATGAAAGATTTTATTTACTTTGTAGACTAAATTACTTTCTTTGAAGAATAAAAATAAAACCTTATTTCAATAAAACCTTTAAAACAGCAGTATTTACATTCAATAATATTTGCTTAAAATTTTAAAAGTTATTAGCATTACCTTTTTTGGAGCACGTAATGGTAATGATTTTAATCCTCCAATGGTAAGCACACACAGCTATCAAACACTATTGCAATAATATATGGTAATTGTGAGCACAATGAGCGCCCGTGACACTGGGCACAAGACGGAGCTTTGAGCGACGCGTGCGCATCAGCCTCTTACTTATAGTTTCAGCGGCGCTGTGTAACACTTTCCCCACCTATCTTCATCTCTCCATCAACGCAAAAGATACTCGAATTTCTCTTTTGTTTTCGAAAATTTTGGATTCGTACTTATCCCGTTGGTTTGCGGAAGGGACGCGGGTCCTAAATGTAAAAAAACTCCAGGAACTATTCTAAGTTATTAATTTATCTGTTATCGAATTGTTACACTTAAAAAAAATCATTTTAAAATATTTTAAAATGTAACCTTGCTAAGTTTCTTGCCTGTTCTTCTCAGTTGAAGGCTGACTTCCAAACTGGTAATTCAGTAGCTTTGATCTTCATATGATCTGAACTGAATAAATGATTTTGCCATGTGTTGGTAAGACATTATTTAAATAACATTAGTACATAGGTACTTACCTTTTTATTTTTAGGTTATATAACCAATGTATATGTACCGTTGCCAAACGGGAACGTAGCCAAACGGGAACACGCCTTTCTTCTCTTTATCATCCTGGTAGTTTCGGAGCATATTGGCCATTTTCAAAATTTGTTATATCTCCTTGATTATATTGAAAACTTCATCAATGCATCAATATTGTAAGTACGTACCTATTTTTCTTATGACTCCAAACTCACTTTGTATTGCTGTTTGTTGACCCACTAAACAAAACAAAACAAACTCATCCCATAAATAACGATGACAAGAGCCTGTGTTTATCCACAATATCACCTCGGTACAGGGGCCTACTACAAGCTCTTAAAACAAGGTTAAAATAACCTTATTTGTCTTATGTCCCGTTTTGTCGTCGGATGTCAAAGAAAGACAATAAATATGGCTTACCGATGTATCTGCGCAGAAGATACATTTTCAAAGCGCGGGAAACGCTATTGGTCAGCAGCTGCCGCCATGTTAGCGCGCGCCGTGCGGAGGGGCGGCGTGACTTGCGAGTGAGACGGAACTAACAGCTGCAGTATATTATGAACTTTATAGTAGTGATCTAAGGTTGATTGTAAGTTTTAAGCATTCTTTCGTTAATCTTCGGGGCCATACTTTCTTTTCTCTGCGAACGAAGATTCACGACGCGCCATATCAGTTGGGTAATACTGTACGATGATGTGACTGAAGATTTTACACAAAGATAGCCTAATAGAAAAACCTCAGGAAAAACCTGCAGGTTGGAAAACATGCTGTATGTGAGTCTCAGACGTTTGTTGAATGATAGACGTTGATGTGAAATGTGAAGTGGTCGAATAGTACTGTTCTCAGTACTTGCATACTGTATCTATGCATATTGCATGTATGTATGTGTAAAATGAAATAGCAATAACACATACTTAGGCACATTAGAAAATTCAGTTAGGTGGGTACTCGAAGAGACAGTTTATGAGTCTTTACTTAAAATAATAATAATATATTTACTTAATTATGGTTAAGCCCATCGTAAAGAACAAATTACAATCACAGCTGTGACCGTAGTCGAGAATCGTGACCGACTTACGGATAGTGTTATTTTTTCTTTCTTTTAAGGTCTAGCGTTTGTGTCTCAAGAAGATTAACTTAAGATTCATGACGTATTTTCAATCTTTCAGTCTTACATAAATACAAGCCAAAAGTCTTCTCAAATAAATCACATTTATTTAATCCACAAGGCGTGCGTGCGTGATGCAGGGGATGGCGTAGCGGTAGGTAGAGCACGCAGTTATTTATTTATTTATAATTTATACAAAATAAGGCCAAAACATAACATAATCAAATCATAGTTAATCGTGGTTTTCCCAATGGAGTACAGCATAGGGTTCTAAAAAGGGTGTGAAGAGATTTCTGCAGGGTCGGCAACGTGCTAGTGATACCCCTGGTGATGCAAGCGTCCATAGGCTACAGTAACCGCTTAACATCAGGCGGGCCGTATGCTTGTTTGCCACTTAGTGGTATAAAAATAAAAAATAAAAAGTTAAACTTTTCCAAAGACGCGAGAAACTATCATGTCTCGATCTGTCAAAACTCTTCAAGTCCTTTAGGCACCGATCCCAAAGAGAGAGTTCTAGAGTTCCGCGTTCCGAGTTCCGAGTTCCGCGTTCACCACTGTACACACAGCAAGCGAGCAGTCTAGAGTGAAAAACAAAAACCCCGACTGCGTAAAACAAAAAATAACTTAAAAGAGAAAACCAATAACCTAAACATGTGATTTTTGTTGTAATTATTTGTTTATCCCCGACTGCAATACCTTATAACATTCAGGTTATATTCAAAATTCTGTAGATATTAAAGAGCTTGTTTTTCTCTTTTCAGTTAATTTTTGTTTTACGCAGTCGGGTTTATTGTTATTCTTTTATTGGAGAAACCCATGTGCTCCCTCAGAAAACCCACGGCGGAGGGCTCGTGTAACGGGTCGCCCTCTTCCTTCCAATATGGCGAGGAAGGCGATGGTTGCCACACGCGTCATACTTGTGAACAACTTTGCTATTTATTTACTTAATTCCCGGGATAAAAAATATATAGCTTATGTCCTTCTCCATACCATAGGCTATCTGCATGCCAAATTTCATGATGATCCGTTGAGTAGTTAGGGCATGATCGCGTAACAAACAAATAAACAAACAAACTCACTATCGCATTTATAATATATACTAGCTGTCCCCCGCGGTTTCACCTGCGTTCCCGGGATAAAAAGTAGCCTATGTCCTTCTCCATACCATAGGCGTTCTGCATGCCAAATTTCATAATGGTTGGTTGAGTAGTTAAGGCGTGAAAGCGTAACAAACATACAAACAAACAGAGTTACTTTCTCTTTTATAACATTAATAAAGTATGGATTAGTTAGGATTAAATATCGATCCAGTCTACTTTGTAGTTTTGCCGCCGCTCCGGGGCACGCAATTGTTGTCAGTGCGATTTGAATGTAATTATCTATACATATAAAATGCTTTGTCCTGAATGACTGACTGACAATCAACGCACAGCCTAAACCGCTGATCGTACAGACCTGAAACTTGGAGGGTGTGTTCTTTGTATGACGTAGGCATCCGATAAGAAAGGATTTTCCGAAATTCTACCCCTAAGGGGGTGAAAAACGGGGGCAAAGTTTGTATGGGACAACGTGATTCCTTGGTCCGATCTACTTCAAATTTTGCATAAACATTCTGTAACAGAATTGCTGGAAGACGTGTTTCATATTTTATTGAAACTCATCGCCTAACGGAGTTAAAAAGAAGTAGAAAGTTATTTTAGGGATGATTTGCATCGAAGTTGATATCAATACTCCTTAGTGCTTTTGATTTAAATATTATTTGATATTTGACATTCCAATTTTAAAGAGTATTGCACCGTAGACGAAGAATTACAGGTAGACAGGCCAAGATACGCATGCATATGTCAAAACGTGTATGTGTGAGCAGGACTAAGCGTATTTTTTGTTCCTATCTCGCGTATAGGTTTTTATTGTTTGACCTGTGTCATTGAGGCCAAAAAAGTTTGTGTATATATGATATTTGTTGATGAGAGCAGTGAAACTGTGAAACCCTAATTGTATAATATTTGTGACTGTATCAGCGTTGCCAGACGTCCCGATTTTTAGCCCAAAATTGAAAGTCCCGCGCGTAACAGGTTCAGTCCCGCTTTTCGAGGCATAGGTACTCGGCGGTGAAATCATCGTTGGAAGTAGACGTGGGAAATTATAAAGAAACCACTGCACAGAAATAGCACCAGCTTATCCGTGACGCGTTTTAAAATCTGCAGTGGTGTTTAAGGAGAACCGCGCCAATGTGCGCTAAATGTCACTGTGATATACAAAAAACAAACTTCTAAGTCAACGCAATCAAAAGATACGGCCGTATATGCCGCATATTTTGACGCTCGCAAGGGAATCAAAACCTATAGGGTACTTCCCGTTGACCTAGAATCATACAATTTGGCAAGAAGCAATTCCATGTAGCACAAGTAAAGGAAGAAATCCGAAAAGCGTTTTGCCGTTACATCGCAAAAAGCAGAAAAAAAATGCCATTATATTACAACATAATCGAAAAAGGGGAGAAATCTCCGAGAATCGATTCCCGTGATTATTAAACTATTAACCTACCAAGCCAACCTACAAGTTTCTACGGGACCCTCGGTGCGTGAGTCCGACTCGCACTTGGCCGGGTTTTTTTAATATGTCCCGCTTTCGGCGATAGATTCCCGCTTTTTTTTTTACTCAAGCAGCTACAATATACCGCTTTGACCGAAAAAAAATCTGGCAACGCTGCTTTGCATATATTCTCAAAGATATTGTTTGGTGTGTAGTGATGGTGAATTGTTGTGTAATTAGCTGTAAAAGCCGTAGTGAACGAAAGGAACCAAACATAACCTTTCATCGGTCAGTAGTTTTTTTAACTGATATAGTAAGTTAATCAAAGGATTACTATACTCAAGTTTATTTTCTGTCAATATCACGCAAGTTGTATAGATAATTTCGTCTAAATACGATAAAAATCCAAATATATATGTCTAGCTGTCCCCCGCGGTTTCACCCGCGTTCCCGGGATAAAAAGTAGCCTATGTCCTTCTTCATACCATAGGCTATATGCATGCCAAATTTCATCGCGATCGGTTCAGCGGTTTAAGCGGGAAAGCGTAACAGACAGACAGACAGAGTTACTTTCGCATTTATAATATTAATATAGTTAGGATTAGGATTATGTCGAACTATCGCTATCTTCTTCGCTATACGCTGACAGCCTATCTACCTACAATCTTTTTCTTTTTTTTTTTCTATCTACGCATTGCACCAAGCTTTTATGTGAATTCAACCTTTTTTTAATACATTCGAATTGAGTTTTTAAACATTGATGTCTGTCTGTTCCGGTTCATAGTTAAAGGAGGAGGAAAGGAAAGGAGGAGGAATGGATTAATGTTATAAGGAGCTTATAAATATTATATGTCTGTGATAAGCAGTAACTTATACTGTTTTCAGGATTAGAAAATATCGGTGACAGTTCACATTTTCCGGTTCACTCATACTTCTTGCGATTAACTAATATAATATGTTACAAAAAAATATTTTAATTTCCATGTTATATCATTGCAAAAATACAATATTATATCGCTATACATAACTAAGAAATAATTTCAGCACATTAATATAGCTTGATAATTTTAAAATTTAAGAAATAGTATATCCTTAAAATACTTGCTGCATGAAACGGAACATTTACCTATAGTGATTGACAATGCTTGATCAACAGGGAAATTTAAAAAAAGTATCGATATATGTTTTATCGATTATTTTTGAATAGGTTTATCAATATTTAAATATTTTTAATTACCAAAAAATTTCGATATATCGGTACGAAATCAAAGAGAGACAGAATATTCTTACATTACTAGGTAAATATCAATTAACAAACATAATTTCTCATAAATCCTGTAATAATTATCTGAAATTAAGAACAACGGTAATAGTACAGTATGATACATGTGTGCAAAGTTGGTAATTACACACGAGGCGGTATTAAGCAGTAAGACAGTGATAAGGAAATATAATTTGGAAAATAAAAGCACTAAAATGAAAATCGATTAAACTTTCTTTATTAACTTTCTCGATTCAACAAAAAAAACGATTGGATATCGTTAAGGCGCATGACTATAATTGTCAAAAGGAACTGTCACCGATATCTTCTAATCCTGAAAACAGTTTAGCTACTTTATTTTTGAAAAATAATTAGTGTTCTGCGCGAAAAAATTCATACCGTTCGCGGGTGAAACCGCGGGGGTCTGCTAGTTATGTAATAAAAATCTAAGCTTGTTTTGAAACGAGTAATGAGGATCATTCACGTTTTTTGTCGAGTATGCAGATTTGTAGCGGTATGCTTTCAAATTATGTGCCAAACACCTGGGGTTCCACAACTCTGAAGATACTCCCGTATTCATTTCCGAACAGCTAACTGCTAAAGGGTCCCGACTTTACTTTCTTGCAAGAGATCTCGCCAAGGCCAAGGCGTTCAAATTTTGTTGGACTGCCTATGGCAAAGTATATCTGAGAAAAGACGAAAATACCCCTGTCATCACAGTAAAATCGGAAGCTCAGGTACAGCAACTTATGCAAGGCGCATGACTATTGTCTAAAATATATACTAGAAATTGTCACGGATGCTACAACTTTAAAATATTTCCTTGTTTTACTGGTTTCTTTCTCTTATTTAATTTTTTATCGTACACTTTGTATTTTGCTATGTGTGTATACAAATTGAATTCACGAAAAACACCATTATTTGACGACATTATTATATTATACATTATCTACTACACTGTATTCCTCTATACCTATAAACATTACACTAAAACAACAAAAATAAATCCTACTCTGACACTTACATATTTACACAACATAATCACTCAGTACGGTTTTGCATTGCCATCCTATCACATTGGTTATATAGCAAAATGTTACGACTTTCATTATCATTGCGCCTATTTATGCAAATTGTATCTCACATGTAACCTTTCCCTAGTTGATATTTACCTTCAATCTTTAACTCTTTTTAATGGATAACTCTTTGAATACATTACATGAGATAGATGAAATAGTTACAGCTCGGGCTATCAGCTGTGATACTGGGGACTTATCAACTTTAATACGTCGTAAGGAAGGTGATATTAATATTATAACACAAAATATAAGAAGTGTTTATAGTAATTTTGAGGTAGATATAACAATTTTAACGGAATGCAGACTCCAGCCATCAAAGCCCATCCCGTATCTTACAAATTACAACACCTTTGCAACTACATACCAACTGAATCAAAGTGACGGGGTGGTTGTATATACCAGGTGTGGAATTAATGCGGTGGTTAAAGAAATTAAAATAGATCATGCATCATGTCTTCAAATTGAAGTTTATAATCATAAGATCCTAGGTATATACCTATCGCTCACCTTCCAATACTATTGCTGAGGTGTTTGTAAGTTCCCTGAATGCGCATTTAGATACTTTAAAGTCACAAAAAAATATAATTATAACAGGAGACATAAATATCAATATTATTAATAGACCAAACGAGCACACAAATGAACGAAACAATCGATTAAACTATTTTAACATGTTGACGATGCATGGTCTTCTACCAGGACACTATTTACCCACTAGGGAACACAACTGCCTGGATCACTTTATATTGAAGCTGGAGAGATTAAAGGTAACAGCACAGATAGCTGTTCTGAATACTTCCATCACTGATCACTTAATGGTACATTTAAATCTCTCTAAGCTAACCACGCGAAACTAAAACTACCACCGACTTTGATAAAGCCTTAATAGCATTAGCAAACAAAAACTTATCAGAACTACTGTTATGTGATGACCCCAATATTGTGGTGGATCTTTTAATTATTAAAATAACTGAATCGTTGAAAGAAAATACTAATGTCATACATCTAACCGTAAGCGTATCATAAAACCGTGGATTACTCCGGGTATCCTAAGATGTATTAAAAATAGAAACAAAATACAAAAAAAGCTCCGTTCTGATCAATTTGATGAAAATAACATTCAAAAGATATCGACATTATTGTAATAAACTAATAAAAAAAACGAAATTATGATAGGCAGCAGTTGATTTTATGTAGTAGTAATTCTAAAAAACTTTGGAATAATATCAAACATATAACCAATACAAAATCGTCAAAAAATTAAAATCTGGAATTATTAAATAGTAAGAGTACTCCTTCAGTCAGTCAACTTTGTTAATGACTTTTTCGCAACTATAGGAAAAAAGTTAGCTCAGGGTATTTTATCATCAAAAAGTCAACAAAGCAATACTAGCGCACAATCTAACAATAAACATTTAAATTCATTTGCTCTACTGGATACAGATACTCGGGAAGTACATGACGTCCTTATGAATCTAAAATCAGAAACTGCTCCTGGCTGGGATAATATCCCAACCAGCTTCTTAAAACTTGCTAAGGGCTTAGTAGTTCCTGTAATTAGTCACTTGGCTAATCTCCGCTTCGGAAAGGGTATCTTCCCTTCTTCTCTGAAGCAGTCTATTATTACACCAGTATATAAGGGAGGCGACAGAAATGATGTTAACAACTACAGACCGATATCAGTATTACCGTCAATATCTAAAATATTGGAAAAGCTGATTAATAACAGATTATTAGAATATCTTAACCACTTTCAAATATTGGCAGATTCACAATTCGGATTTAGAAAAGATAACGGGGTTAAGAGGATTCAATTCGTCATACTTTTCATACAAAACCTCTGTACTTATTATGGCGTTGTTAAACATTTTTCGTTAGATGTTTTGAACAAATTAGTATCTTGTGCACTATATCTAGCCGTGTATCTAGGCGTAATTTAAAAAAAGTGTGAAACAAATGCAGTTAAAGCCTCCGAAAAACAGTGTTTTTGCCTGAACTTTGGCCATATCTAATGTACCTATAAATTGTAAAAATAAAGAAAACATTTAGATACCAGGCTTGCAAATGTATTGGAGATTCTAAATAACTAACTTTTTTTCACAAACTTGTAAGATTTTTTCACAAGAAGTATACTCCTGGATCAAGTTTTATGAATTCGAAATCATGAATGACGACCTAGCGAAGCGGCCGCGAGTGATCAGCGGAATATACCAAGTGATAACCGACGACTCTGATGCTGTCTCTCTTTTTTCGCAGTCAAACATTACATTGGATGAAACAACGAGCTTTTAGACTATGCTTGCGTTGAAGTTGCGCCGGCCACAGAGGGCCACCTTAAGATAGCGGGGTCTCCTGATACAGGTTTATATTAACTTACTAGGCGGCCCCAACCTTGCTTTTGTAATGATGATATTGATTTTGAAATAAACACATTATTATTATTATCATATGAAATCCAATAATTCTGGATAAAAAATATTAAAATCGGATCATAAATGACGAAGATAGAGGTAGCGATTTTAATGCAAGAATCTCAACGCTCGCTCCCGCTTGCTAGCTTGATGTGTAGCCATGTGTACATTAACATTGACACCATATTGCGGCGCCCGGCAACTCTAGATAACTCCGGCAACTTTGTCAGTCTGTAACCTAACAATTTAGGCGGAGTCCGTGAGTCCTGTGAGTCAATGTTTTTTTCGAGTATCAACCCATATCAACCCGGGTGCATAAATGTATGATTTCGTATTTTATTGAAAATAATTTTATCGATTACTAGAGAAATTTATGTTATAGACAATGGTGCCGATTCTGTTGTAAATCGCACTAAACTAATTTTAGTCACATCTCATCTCTTTCTTACGAACATTATTGAAAAAGGATAGAACATATTTTAAGTTGTAAAATTAATCTTTGCCGTCTTATTTTGCGTGTATTTAGGCGTAACCAAGCAGGACTAAATTTTTCTCATCCTTTTCTTATATTCTTTGTTAGAAAGAGTTTAGTCTAATTTTAATCTCACTATGTCTCTTTCTAACAAAGAACATAAGAAAAGGATGTAAGAAATTTAGTCCTGTCAAATTAGTCCAATGCTTGTTTTCAATATAAATTTAGTCGCCATCTATCGCGCCTTAATTTATTACGCCTAAATACACGCAAAATAAGACGGCAAAGATTAATTTGACAACTTAAAATATGTTCTATCCTTTTTCAATAATGTTCGTAAGAAAGAGATGAGATGTGACTAAAATTAGTTTAGTGCGATTTACAACAGAATCGGCACCAATGTTCTGTTAGCAAATGTGATGTGAATAGTATGAAATAACCCACGTAATTAAACGATTCACAGGTAAATACGTAATTTTGTGGCCTACGTCGCCGCGTCGAGTCTTGCTACAGTGCGTGTCAAAATCGCGATTTGACATAAAAGTACAGTTATCTCTAAAAAATAATATTAAAAACGAAAAAGTGTATTTTCTTTTAATTTCTAAAACATGTCATCTTTATTTAGGTTTTTTTTATACTGGCACTGCGAGAGAGTAAGCACGGGCTTATCCAGCTATATATTTTTCCTTTAATAATGGCTTGGGATATCAAAACCTTTGAGAGGTATCTTATAATTATAATGTTTAGATTCTCAATTGGACCCGGTAGATGGCGCTGCAACCGGATACCCCTTACATACCCCATACAAATAAAAAAAAATACGTCAATAAAAAAATAACTCATTCACATCTCTAATATAAAATCTTAAATTAACATCTCAAGAAACAAAAAGAAACCTTTTTTCAACATATATTTTGCTTATTCCTCGATAAGTACACTAATATAACTAATAATAATTAATTGTAAAACAACATGTTCGAGAACATACAATAATATTCTTATAAAGTTACAAGGAAAATAACCAAGCCACGGTTTAAAACCTAACGTTTAACTAATCTCCCCGCAATGCGTACATATTTAGAACATGCTTCTCCTAAGCCAGATCTACTGGTAGAAGCTTCTATAGATGGTCCACTAGCTTCTACTGAAGATCTACCACAACCAATAACTTCCTCATCATGCCTACGCATACCCTCTTGACCATTACTAGAGCTGCGTACTTCACTTGACGCACATTTAATTAAATGCCGCCTATTGCGTCTATATCGAACCCCATCTTTATTTTCAATTATATAAGAACGAGGTGTATGGGCATTTCCAACAACCGTACCATGCATTCTCGATTTTCCATTTCTACAAATCATATTATCACCACTATTTAATGCAGGGAGTGCCTTGGCACGTTGATCATAGTAAATCTTACTTTTAATTTGTTTGTCAACCATCGTTTTGTATTCAGACGAATCCACAATTTTAGGTTCCATTAATTTGTTACTTACGGGTAGTTTACAACGTAATCGCCTACTCATTAACAACTGTGCAGGAGAACTTAAACCCTCTCTTGGAGTGTTACGAAAATTGAGTAACGCCAAATGAAAATCCGTTCCGCTATTTATAGTTTTAATAAGCAACGATTTGATAGTTTGTACCGCGCGTTCGCTTTTACCATTCGCTTGTGGATAATTTGGCGATGAAGTTATATGATCAAATCCCCAATCCCTAACGATTTTTTTAAATTCACGTCTTGTATATTGTGTTCCATTATCACTCACAAGTACCTCCGGTATACCATGTCGAGAAAACATATCTTTCATGCCATTTATTATTGAGTTAGATGAAATATTATTTAATTTGGTAACTTCTATATAATTTGAATAATAGTCAACCACCAAAAGATAGTGTTCTTTTCTATACTCAAACAAATCAGATCCAACTTTTGCCCATGGTAAATTTGGAATCGTTATAGGAATCATAGGCTCCCTAGAAGGAGCATTCACGTTCTCCCGACAGATACTACAAAGTTTGACAAATTTTTCGATGTAACGTGACATGTTAGGCCAAAATATCACCTGCCTAGCACGACGCTTGCACCGATCAATACCTAAATGACCCTCATGAATGATGTCTAACATTTGTGCTCTTAAAACAGTTGGAATTACCACAACGTTGATTCTAAAAATTACGCGATCAACAACAAACAAATCATCTTTAATGGACCAATATATCTTTAAGCTTTCCCTAAGATTGCACTTATTCTCCGGCCATCCTACATCTATGTATTCTAATAGCTTGCATAAATCCTTATCTTTCTTTATTTCTGTCTTTATTAATGATAACTTTTTATTTGACATTGGTAAACTCTTGACAACTAATTGAACTTGGTATAAAACATTTTCCTTAACTTCTTCGCTGTATAAATCGGGAAGGGGCGCTCGAGATAACGTATCTGGTATGTACATGTATTTACCCGGCTTGTAAGATACTACTAAATCATAACCTTGTATTCTTAACATCATACGTTGTAAGCGAGCAGGTACAGACATAAGCGGTTTTTTAAAAACACTCTCTAATGGCTTATGGTCTGATTCCACAAACACCTTACGTTTACCAAATATATATTGATGAAATCTCTCACAACCGAACACTATCGCTAACAACTCTTTTTCAATCTGCGCATATCTTCGCTGTGCATCGGTTAGTGTACGAGAGGCATATTCAACAGGTCGACCATCTTGCATAAGAACAGCACCAAGTGCATCCCCTGATGCATCCACTGACACCA
Organism: Polyploca ridens; assembly: GCA_951394255.1. Taxonomy (NCBI): domain Eukaryota; kingdom Metazoa; phylum Arthropoda; class Insecta; order Lepidoptera; family Drepanidae; genus Polyploca; species Polyploca ridens. The sequence goes on along the minus strand of OX596251.1, from coordinate 7,281,226 downwards.
CTACAGGCCGCGATACGTCATACAAAGCCAATACTGGAGCGCAACTCACACACTCCTTCAATTGATCAAACGCCCCTTGCTCACTTTCTTGCCAACTCCATTCAACGTCCTTCCTAAGTTATTTAGTTAATGGACAAGCATACTCCGAATACTTTGGAATGAACTTTGCCAAGTAATTAACTGCCCCTAAAAACCGCTCCAAACTTTTTCTACCATCCGGAACTGGCATCTCTTTTATAGCCCGAATCTTACTTGGATCAGGCCGCATACCATTTTCGTCAAAAATATGACCTAAATATTTAACCTCCTTCACCCCTATTGTACACTTTAATTTGTTAAATTTTAAATTAATTTCCCTTGCACGATTGAATAAGGCAATTAACCTCCTGTCATGCTCTTCTTTTGTTTTTCCCCACACAATTACGTCATCAACGAAGCTATCCGTGCCCTCCAGGTCTTCAAGTAGTTGTCTAATCTTAGCATGAAATACCTCAGATGCACATTTAATACCAAAAGGAAGCCTTAAGAATTGATAACGTCCAAATGGTGTTGCAAAAGTACAAAGATCAATACTCTCCTTATCCAGTTGAATAGCCCAGAAACCAGAAGTTGCGTCCAATACCGAAAAATATTTAGCCCCATTCAGTTGCACCGCTAGCTCTGTGATTGTGGGCAACTGAAAGTGCGCACGCTGCACCGCACAATTAAGCTCTTGTGGATCTAAACAAATGCGGATGCCGTTATTTTTTTTAGCAGCTATGACTGAAGGATGTACCCATGGAGTAGGATGATTCACCTTTCTTATAACACCTATCTTTTTCATATTTTTTACCCAACACGCTTTGACAACTCATGTCAGCGACCGCAAACCTTAGAACATAAATTTTGTGTTTATATGACCACTGTAAATTACAAATACCTTTTACCGGTATTAAATCACCACTGTAGGATTCTAAGCGAATATTACGCTTTTTAATGCAGGTATCGTCAAACCCTAATTCCAAAAAACGCTTATATGACAATACATTGATATCTGCCCCTGTGTCCAGTTTGAATCGTTCTTCACCGTGGTCACACGATAAAGTTTCAAACCAGTCCTTAGACCCTCCCTGTTTAATTACTGATATATAGAAAGACTCATTCCTATCAGAATCACTACTAGATACATCACAATCGATATCATACAAGTTCTTAACTCTACCCTTATTTTTGTTATACATATTCATCTTACATACGCGTGCCATGTGTCCCTGTTTGCCACATACGTAACAAACTACATGAAGCGCCGGGCACTGTCCATCTAAGCAGCGTTGTACAGCCCCGCAACCTGTGCATGGCACCAGTTGCGCGGTCCGCGTATCTTGCCAAGCAGCTCCACGTGGGGCTAACCAGCGCCTACCGGCACCACCACCAACACCAGGGCCACGACCTCTGTCACTACCACCATCGCGACGAAAATTCTTCGACCGCTGCACGCTGTCCACTAACGCAACGCTCGAACCAGCAATACCAACAGTTCCTAACTGATGGTTACTCTCTAGTGAGGCCTCATCCGCCTGGCATAGACCCACAGCTTTTTCAAGATCGAGGTAGTCGTGCCGCAGTAAGCGATCCCTGACCTTCCCACTGCGTATTCCACACACGATCCTGTCCTTGATCAGCTCCTCTTGCAGGTTATTGAATTTACAATCGTTACTCAATAGTCGTAGTGACGTCACATATTGTTGAATCGTTTCACCCTCTTCTTGATTACGAGTGAAAAACTTGTACCTCATTAACGTTTTATTAACTTTTCCTCCAAAATGGACATCATATTTTTCTAATAATATAGAACAGTCCTCCCGATCTCCCTCTTTTTCAAATGTAAAAGTTATATATATATCGAATCCCTCGGGACCAATCAAGTTTATGAGCAGACCTGCTTGTACTGCTGATTTTTCTGTACTCACCCCTGAAGCTTTAGTAAATAAAATGAATTGTTGTCGCCATTTCTTCCATTGCTCAGCCCTGTTGGCTGGACCGCCATCCATATGTAGCTCAACAGGTGGCCGTGCATATTCCATTTTGTAATTTCCGTATATATTTTCCAAATGTTATTCAAATAAATGCAAATAAATTTTAATTTTCCGCTGTCACCATGAAGTATATTGAAAGACGGCTTGACAACAACTAACTATTTATTTTATTCTCTATTCAAATACGACACGAGCTATGCCATGGTATAAGTATATCAGGTATGGCATTCCGGGACACGGGGAGACACGATGTACGTCATTTCCGCCGACGACGGTTCTCAAACTTTTTGTTTGGGGAAAGTCAATCTAGTTTATATATCAAGTAAAAGATAAGAAAATTGGATGCCATCGTGGTGCGCAAATTCATAAAGAAAAAGATGCAAATTTCATGTGTCAAGAAGTACATTAAGGCTGCATTCCGAATTGACGCTGTAATCGATTTAAGCGTGCTTAAACCCGTTCCATATTACTGTGAGCGCGCTCACGATGTCAAAGTCAAAGCCATTTATTCAATTTAGGCCCCAGAAGGGCATTTACTGAAGTTACCACCGGTTCGGAACTCGGCCTTCAACTGAGAAGAATCCGGCAAGAAACTCAGCAAGGTTACATTTTTTATATATTTTTTGGACAATCTGACTATGTTTGGCTTTTTTTTTCCAAATAATTAACAATATAAAAGATCCCGATCCCGTGAAACATCGTAGATGACGTCATGACATCCGCCATATTGCGCTCACACATTATAACCCCTACAAGCACGAAACTTAAAATAAACATTCTAGTCTTAGGTCCACAAGGGCTTAGCCATTCATTGGCTATAGATTCCTTTACGGTAAATGCAAAAAACCATATTGGACCGCCCTTTACACTTTTACTCTTACAATAATTCCTCATAGAACAACGAACCATTTTAAAATTGTGGTAGTAGAAAAACAAGACGCGTGCTTAAAAGTTTGAGAAACTCTCTGTACACTGAAACTGAGCGAAAGCGAAAATTACAAATATGCGTGTTCGACAAAGATAACAATACCTACACGTCAACGTAGCACGTCAAAATGGCAGAATGTCAATGAGACAGCGCGTTTTTGTGTTACCAGTCGTATGTAATCATGACTCCTTGTACCCATAGTATTTCCGGTGGGAATATAATAAAACCAGAAGGTTTTAATTCAAAACAATATGCTCACTCACGTTTACTTATTTCTTTTGTTTGATTAGTTAAACGATATGACAGTTAAAATGCTTAATACTTATTTTTGACCAAATAGTGACTGAAAAATATTTCCATAATTTAGTGGTTTCTTACAATAAAGTGGCAACAGGATAGTGACGTAAAAAGTGTCTCTCCCGGAATGCCTTGTTTTCTTGGATCATGAGCTATGCTGTTTTTCCTGTACATACAATTTCTTTGGTAGAAGCGGTAGACTCGAGGAATTTTTCTAGATTGTAATTTTGCAAACAAGCATACTGCCCACCTGACGGTAAGCGGTTACCGTAGCCTATGGACGCTTGCAACACCACTTGCGGGTTGCCGACCCTAAATGTAAATAAATTATTAATATTCAATATTTGGAACCTCTCTTCTAATTAGCCAATCTACCTACTCTCAGATACCTTGCAAGTTTTTTATGATAATTTTAAATTAATTTTATGTATTTAGGTATTATGGCTGAAGCACCAAAGTAAACATAATAGACCCTTGCTAATTAAAATTGATCATAAACATGATATATGCAGGTATACTGAAAATACTGAACTTATAAACATTTATTATGAAAAATCTGATACTAAATTTACAATATTATTTATTCTAATAAAAATGAGTGTATTTTTTATATATAATATATATAAAAATATTAACTAACGCAACACAACCTTTTTTATTTTCGACGAAGCCGGCTTAGGGTCCGATGGTAAGCGGTTACCGTAGCCATATGAACGCTGGTAATACACGAGGCATCACTCAAACTACAAAGCACAAGCAAGTTTGTGCTAACCACCAAATATCAGCTTTTCAGTACGCCCTTGATTCAATATCCTAGGATAATAAATATCCTGGGAGATGTATTTACAAACAAAATATACAAAAACAATACAAAATATGTCTGGTTTCCATAGTACAAGCTTTGCTTAGTTCTGCTCGTGTGAGGAATATCCCAGAATATTTATTTAACTAGCGACCCACCCCGTCTTCGCACGGGTGCATTGTCGTCTAGTGTCGAGCGATTTACGTGCTCGCGCCCCTCTCGGCCCACCCGTTCACGGTATCGCGAATACTGTTTCTTGCTAATTTTAAATACGTGAGATCTTTTAATATAAATGATAATGATTTTCTGTACAGAGCAAACTTTATCTACTTAAATGCCCATCGTAACTAACTTACTGAATTAGATAATAATTAATATTATATGGGTCAAAATAACTTCGAAAGTATAACTCACAATTTTTTTTAATCTCAATCGCTTGAAAATGGTTACTGTGGGTTATCCCTAGGATATAGACATATACCTACCATCGCAGACATTTTTGTATGATTTTTTTAAGATCGGTCGTCTAAACGGATACCGTATTGCCGTAACGTAAGGTTTCTTGTTTTTCTTTTGTTGTTATCGACGTAATCAGTGGCGGATCCAGAATTTCGGTTTGGGTGGGGCTGAGGGGCTTGACCGCTTGACCCAACTGAAAGGAGCCTTGGGCTTGAACCCCACAGGATTATGCTGATATTTCGACATAAAAATATTTATTGTTTCATTATTGTAGGTATATTAGCTACTCCAAATAAAACAGGCGCTAACATAATAGTACTTCAGGGCAATATATAGGGAAAACGCGCTATTGTGAAACTGAAACGAATTATAAAGGCTTTATAGACAAGTGTTAATAGATTCAATAAATGAATAACTATTGTTTGTATAACTACCTATAGTACTTATCCGCGCGAAAGTATGTAGGTATATTGTACTAACTTTGAGAATATAAAATTACTTAAAACCTACAAACTGTTGTTCTATATACCTTGTTTTGAAGTGTGTACTTATTAGTATTCAGATTACCTAGCCTTGGGCTTCAAGCTTCACTGTATGTAGCAGGAACAAATATGAAAGACAGGAATTTACTCAAGATAACTGAGTATACAACAGATGTAAGTATTGAGTACTTTGAAGGACAAATAATAGGTAAATCGGTGCGATATCCTGTTCCTCAAAAGAGATGTCTAGAATAATAATTTGTGCTTTAGTACGAGTAAATACACAGTCAAATGTCGGTGTAGGAAGGTTTTATACCTGGGGCTCAAGTCTGCTATTAAAATTGTGTTCCAATGATCTTTCAGTGATGTCAAAATTGTGACAATTTATAGTTTTGGCGTGTTAGTATACTACTAAAACTGCAAAATGTGACAATTTTGACACAATGATATTGGAACACAATTGTAATAGCAGACTTGGGCTCCTGAAGGTGTAACTCTCTGAACGTGAGATTTTGTTAGTACCCTGTTGATGTGATTACACTGGCCGTCCAACTGTCTCAGGCTTCTACCATCTAAACTAAACCAAGAAAGATAGAGTTTTGAATATTACAAACTAGCTGTCCCCCGCGGTTTCACCCGCGTTGCCGGGATAAAACGTAGCCTTCTCCACGCCATAGGCTATCTGTATGCCAAATTTAATGATGATCCCTTGAGTAGTAAACCCGAAAACTTTTGTTTATTTTTTTTTCTGTTTATAGAGCTGAATAGACATTACGACAACGCCTTGCTTTTTATAGCAGCAATTTGAATAAAATGTTCATTATTTATCAAAGCATAAAATTTTTTGTATGCGCTTTTCCAAGCATAGGTAAGTCAGTAGAGTTAGTAGTTTAGTAGTATAGTAGTTTTTATTGTTATGTTAGATTGATCAAAATAATAAATGAAATAGTATTCAAAACAATATTTATTATTTTAATATGGCATGATGTGTTAAGTACTTACTAAAACCTCCAAGTAAAACATCCCTATCCCAATAATCTCGTCCGATTTTTCGGTTCGGGATTGATCTCGTAAAATGCCTGGGTTCTACTAGGCTTGGCTTTAACCATCTCATGTAATCTGCTTAAAATTTTTAATATGTTGGATAGGAAATATTAGTAGTTATTTTTTCTTGGATTGACTTACATAAAATGAAAATTTATATCACACATTGTATCATACAATGGTGTCGAATGTTACATATATTTTTGTAACATATCGTTTAAATTGCATCGAATACAAAAGTGATAAATACGCTAAAACTAACACCCTTACTCATAGGTTACGGGTTAGTCCGTTCAGAATAAAATAAGGATACAGGAGGGGTTTATATTTTTGTTATTATGCTCTTCTCTTTCTCAACCCTATGGTAAAACTAGAGCGTGATTTAATTAATGATACCATCCTAAGCAAACTGAACAGAAGAAGTAATTTTATGTGAACTGATCAACGAATTATACTTTTATAATTCGTTGGAACTGATGCATTTTTCTTCCATGACAAATATTGTTGCCCAAATAATTCAGTCAGGCGTTCATATAAAACGATTAATCAAGTAGGAAGATATTTTAAAGGGATTGTCTTCAAATTTTTTTAAATGGCCTTACACTTTGTTCTGGTTTGAGAATTTAAGATTTCTCTTATCATTAGATAAAATATACTTTATTTGTTCTTCCTCTCTGTCGTGTCGCTCTTTACAGAGCGATCGTGGTCGTATCAAGACGTCCACGTCGTATGCTCCCGCCATCTCTATTATAGGTATATTATAATCTATTTATTCTTTATGTGTACACCATATAATATACACGATTTTTCTCGCATTATCGCTCCGAGTGAGTGGCTGTGTAGACCTACTCAAATATTACCAACGTAGGTATGTAGTATTCTATTGTTTTAGGTTTACTTAGGTAATCGTTGAAATAAAATTCACTTAATTAACATAGAAATAGAACCTTTACTGTGATGTATGCAAATTGTACGAGATTTTTATTTTCATGAAAATTTGCAGCCTGAATGTGTATGTTTTGTCCGTATTTCCCTGTAAAAACTAATAGTTGTACGTAGTATTTATATACTCTGAGCTAATAGTATTTAATTAGTTTACACATGTAAAATAATAAACAGCTTTTTACCTAACGTGTCAAGTTCGCTTGTTTCTAGAGTTAGGTTACATTCAGGGCCTAGCATAGCATAAAATAATATTCCTGTTTCCGGACATCATTAGGATTCTATATATTCAGGCCAATATGCGGGTCAATGCGGGTGCTACAGGCTATTCATAATAATTCCATATTAATAAATTTCGTTGTAAAATTCGCCTGCTTAACAGAATAACAGTGAAAAAGATTTTTATTCTCAGTGGGATTGAACTTTATAGAGAAAATTTATATAAAACGCGCTTTCCTACCATTAGGATAGTTAAGATCTCAAACAAAAACTCTTATTCCCAAACGTATTAATTATGATATAGTCACACTAAAATAACACTTTTCCCAAGGTAGCGCCTTAATAATGGATTTAGCCTGAAAAAAGCCATATTAGCTATTTAAAAGAAAGAAAATCTATTCTCCTTTTTCAGTTTCATATTAATTGACTTTTAAGAATTTGTTTGTGTTCATAGTAAGGCCTTTTGCACATTATAAGAAAATTTCTTGTGTCTTATCAGACACAAGACATTAAATGTATGGGCGTATCCGACTTTTCTTGTAATATGCACGGTCTCATTTAACAACCAGTGCGACTGAATGTCTTATCTGGGGGCACGGAAAGGGCATTACCTACCTTTTCTCGAAGCGCTTCGTCGTTTTTCTGAACCCTCATAACTTGGGTTTGGATTATATCAGATAAACCAAATTCTCAGGATATGATGTAAATACTGAACTTATTAAAAATATTAAGTTTCAATAACATAGCTCTTATACTTTAGATTTTATTGATATCTAAAAAACCCCGATTTCGTCACTGACTCACTGATGATCATCAAAACTCATAGGGTACTTCTTGAAGTCCTAGAAAGCTGAAATTTGGTATGTAAGTATGTATTAGGACACAAACAACAAAAAAAATATAAAACTTGGAGAACAAAAAAAAATCATAAGCAACTTACAAAAAGGAGTGAAATCCCAAAACCAAAAACATTTTTATGTAAAATGTTGCCAAGACATATGGCTCGCACTGTCAAAATGTTTTCAGATCTCATGTAGAGTCAAGCTTATCCCACCAAAAACATTTTTATGTAAAATGTTGCCGCCAAGACATATGGCTCGTACTGTCAAAAAGTTATCAGATCTCATGTAGAGCCAAGCTTATAACTCTACATGCACTTACTCTACAAGCCCTAACTTCACAAACTCTACACCTTAGTCAAAATATGTAGCTTAGCCGTTTCGCTACCGTCACATGGGAGTAAGGTGAAAAATGTATTCACTGTTCATTACTTTTTTGTTATTCAATAGTTCTTGTAGTATTGAAACGGCCAAGCCACATATTTTGACTACGGTATGTAGAGTTTGTGAAGTTAGGGCTTGTAGAGTAAGTGCATGTAGAGTTATAAGCTTGGCTCTACATGAGATCTGATAACTTTTTGACAGTACGAGCCATATGTCTTGGCGGCAACATTTTACATAAAAATGTTTTTGGTGGGATTTCACTTCTTTTTGTAAGTTGCTTATGTTTTTTTTTTTGTTTGAAATTTCCAAGTTTTATAATTTTTTTGTTGTTTGTGTACTAATACAAGCTTACATGCCAAATTTCAGCTTTCTAGGACTTCTGGAAGTACCCTATGAGTTTTGATGATCATCAGTGAGTCAGTGACGAAATCGGGGTTTTTTAGATATCAATAAAATCTAAAGTATAAGAGCTATGTTATTGAAACTTAATATGTTTAATAAGTTTACTATTAACATCATGTCCTGAGAATTTTGTTTATCTGGTATAATCCAAACCCAAGTTATGAGGGTTCAAAAAAACGACGAAGCGCTTCGAGAAAAGGTAGGTAGTGCCCTTTCACTTCGCTTGGCTGTCTTGGCGGGGGGCACTTCCGTGCCCCCAGATAACTCTACATGCACTTACTCTACAAGCCCTAACTTCACAAACCCTACACACCGTAGTCAAAATATGTGGCTTGGCCGTATCATAATTTATTCAGAAATTAATATGCACTACTAAACTATAATGTTAAAAATATATGGGATTAACGCTAAACTAGCTTTATCTAAATTGAAGTTGTACGTCGTATATTATTAAGTCTGTGCTTGTAGGTACATTGTTTATGTATAGTATATTAAATTCTTTGAATACAAAAAGCCACAAAGCTTAGCATATATTATATACCTACTGTCTGGTAAATAAAATGTTTATTGCGCTGAAGTGACGCAATTTGCAATTGGAAATGCTAGTAAAATTTTATGGCGTATACTTCATCGATCACAGCACAGCTGTTCAAAATGTTTCAATGTACTTCTATCTACTGGAGCATCTTTGATTTGTTTGTTTTTAGTCAGTTTTTCAATTACTTGTTATCATTCCGTGTCTTCATCTTCCATTCGGACGAGTTCGGAGCCAACAGCGTATTTTCTTGAGGAATGCACCTACACATAGTATACACATAGCTTTCACAACACTCCATGGTACTTCATATATGTTTGAATTATAATATTAAGCTACCGATAATTATTTCAAAAGAAGGGTTATTATTAAAATAGTTAGGTAGTAATAAAGGTATAAATGACAGTACAGACAAATATACGAACGTATCTACTTTATAAAGATATGAATTCGCTTTCTTAAAATATGTAGTAGAAAAGTTTTTTAAAAAAACGACTTCAAAATACACTAAAAAGTATGAAATAACTGATCAGAAATACGTCGTGCTCATCGTATTTTACAACAGAGTCGTAACACGCACTTTTGCCGATGCTCGCATCAATGTTCTGCCGTCGCCTGCACAACCGCCAGACCTCAACCCAATTGAGAACGCATGGGATATGCTCCAAAGAAGAGCTAGTATGGATGCCGTGCATATCCCACAACTTTTTGACTTGATAGAATGAACGTGGGCGGCCATTCCTCAAAGTTATTTTGATGAACTGATTTTAAGCATGCCTAATCGCTGTGATTGTGTGACTCGTACCAATGGTGGAAACACAGATTATTATTATTTTTACCTTTACAATAAAAAAAATAAAAATTATCATTTAATTGCCTTTTTACCCGACTGACCCGGAAGGAGGGTTATTTTTTTTTCCATTTCATTGACGACATTAACTTAGGTTAATTTCCCACAATTTGCAAAAATTGCAATTTTCCTTAATTTTTACAAAATAAAGGTATAAGTTGTTATACTTAAACATAGGAATTAGGAGGACTCAATTCGTCATACTGTTTATACAAAACCTCAGTACTTATTATGGCGTTGTTAAAAATTTTTCGTTAGATTTTTTGAACAAATTATTATCTTGTGCACTATATCTAGCCGTGTATCTAGGCGTAATTTAAAAAAAGTGTGAAACAAATTCAGTCAAAGCACCCGAAAAACAGCGTTTTTGCCTGAACTTTGGCCATATCTAATGTACCTATAAATTGTAAAAGTAAAGAAAACATTTAGATACCAGGCTTGCAAATGTCGTGGAGATTCTAAATAACTAACTTTTTTTTCACAAACTTGTAAGATTTTTTCAAGTATGCTCCTGGGACAAGTTTTATGAATGCGAAATCATGAATGACGACCTAGCGAAGTGGCCGCGAGTGATCAGCGGAATTTACCGACTGATAACCGACGGCTCTGATGCTGTATCTGGGGGCACGGAAGTGCCCCCCGCCAAGACAGCCAAGCGAAGCGAAAGGGCACTACCTACCTTTTCTCGAAGAGCTTCGTCGTTTTTTTGAACCCTCATAACTTGGGTTTGGATTATACCAGATAAACAAAATTCTCAGAACATGATGTCAATAGTAAACTTATTAAACATATGAAGTTTCAATAACATAGCTCTTATACTTTAGATTTTATTGATATCTAAAAAACCCCGATTTCGTCACTGACTCACTGATGATCATCAAAACTCATAGGGTACTTCCTGATGTCCTAGAAAGCTGAAATTTGGTATGTAAGCTTGTATTAGTACACAAACAACAAAAAAATTATAAAACTTGGAAATTTCCAACAAAAAAAAAACATAAGCTAAATACAAAAACAAGTGAAATCCCACCAAAAACATTTTTATGTAAAATGTTGCCGCCAAGACATACATATGGCTCGTACTGTCAAAAAGTTATTAGATCTCTTGTAGAGCCAAGCTTATAACTCTACATGCACTTACTCTATAAGCCCTAACTTCACAAACTCTACACACCGTAGTCAAAATATGTGGGTTGGCCGTTTCAATACTACAAGAACTATTGAATAACAAAAAAGTTATGAACAGTGAATACATTTTTCACCTTACTCCCATGTGACGGTAGCGAAACGGCCAACCCACATATTTTGACTACGGTGTGTAGAGTTTGTGAAGTTAGGGCTTATAGAGTAAGTGCATGTAGAGTTATAAGCTTGGCTCTACAAGAGATCTAATAACTTTTTGACAGTACGAGCCATATGTATGTCTTGGCGGCAACATTTTACATAAAAATGTTTTTGGTGGGATCTCTTTTTTCGCAGTCAAACATTACGTTGGATAAAACAACAAGCTTTTAGACTATGCTTCCGTTGAAGTTGCACCGGCCACAGAGGGCCGCCTTAAGGTAAGAAGCCAGTCTTGAAGACTAGATTTGGTAAATATTAATTGGGTATTTTTTTAATAGTTTAAAAATGCACTTGATCCCTAGACACTTTTGATGTGTGTATTTGACTTATAAGAAATATTTCAAATATCAATCCACAATTTTCAAAATCAAGGGTAGACTTAATAGATATAGGAATGCGTGAGGTCACGTGAGGTGAGTGCAGTCCCTCATAAGAGCCCATCAGGGGCCTAAGTACCGTAAGGGACCGAATAAATAGCTTTGATTTTGACTGTCCAGCACTTACTTATTATTTAAAACAAACAGTAAGTATTCTGCCGTTATGAAATCAATGATAAAAATAAGTAGGTATTGAACTGTGGTCGAAAGAGTATAATGTGTTTGCAGTCGGTCATAAATATGAGTAGGTTACCTACTGACTGACAGGAGAAATGCAAATAAATATAAATCATAGACATAAAGTTTGTTATCTTTTGCCGGATATAAATAATATTAGATTTTGTACATACGGTTATGATATTTTCAGTTTCGGACTTGGGAGTTTTTATTTAATTGCGGTTTCACCCGTGATCAAGAAGGCACAAATAACTTTCCGTTTACAAAAGATTAGGTACTTTGTACTATTATTAATAGGATTTACCAATTTTATAACGATACCTAATAATCCAGGATATAAGTTAACTCTACACGCCCTAATATACTAGGAGGTGACGACAAAAATGGTAACGATAAGGTAAATGGGTGAACTCTGGTTCATCGGATAGAGGATACCTCTCTGATGCCATATAAGTCGGTCTGCCTGCACCAAGTGGTTGCGTTGTCTAGATATGGCGCCTGAAAAACTGTTTATCGTGACCAAAAAAAAACGATAAGGTAAATGGCTGAACTCGACGTAGAAAGTAAGTACTAGTTGTACTGATGTCAATTTAAAAAAAACTGACCAAATATTCGGTTGCGTTATCTAGATATGGCGGCTGAAAAACTGTTTATCGTGACCGAAAAAAAATGATAAGGTAAATGGCTGACCTCGATGAATCATGGAAGTATTAGTGAATACTAGCTTAGTAATAAAAAAACTGACAAAAATTTTGGTTGCGTTTCGTAGTTATAAGCAATCTAAGTAACAGTTATCACTATGGATAATTTGAGTGTTTTACGGTTTTCTCGGAATTTGCATTGTCAAAAATATGAAAATGATATCGGTGAGGGAGGGGGGCGCCCTCCTTTATACCTCCCGCCGCCCCGCCGCAGTGAGCGGTTATATTCATCTTCTTTTATAGTTTGAGCATTATATGAAATAAATGCTTAGTTGTCTGGTAGGCATGAACCTATAGTGATGTTGTTGGCGGCAACACGCCAATAATAATTTTCCATCTACCGTACGCAAAAAATAACTGCAGTTTGGAATTTTGAAATCAATATATTAGTTATTTAAGACATTAAAGTTAGTTGCAAAAATTTTATTCGAACTTTCCCATAATATTTATGAATTTAGATTTTTATTGTAACGTGTTTATAGATATACGATAGTTTTACAATTATTATATAATCAACAATTTACTTTAATTTAGGAGGGAGGGAGTTTATCAACAGGCATTGCTCCATATGTTCCATACATATCTTGCGCATAATATGCTGATCCAATTCTACTTTTGAAGGCATTGAAGAAGCATCAAAATTCATAAGACTCTTGTAAAATTTCTCATTTTTTTTATTAGGTTTTTTTTTTTTTTAAAGCATCTTATGGCGATCTTCGTTGACTGAATTGACATAGTTTTGCAACCATACATATCGCAAACAATCGGATTGCCAAGACCCGAGCAACTTTCATGCATTTGCGCCCCTTATGTCAGTCTCGGAAGCTGACCCAGAGTTAAGCTCAAGATATTTGGGTCCAATGTGAAGTCTGTACTTCTTCTGTACGGGTGTGAATCATGGAAAGTAACCAAGGCCATCTGGCACCAGCTCCAGGTTTTTATCAACCGATGCCTTCGCCAAATTCTCGTTATCCACTGGCCCGAGAAAATCTAGAACGTAGAGCTCCGAGAACGCAGCCACGAAACACCGATCGACCAACAGATCAAGCGTCGCAAATGGAACTGGATTGGCCACACTCTCCGAAGGGACCCCGACCATATACCCAAATAGGCAATGGACTGGAATCCACAGGGGAAACGAAAGCGTGGCCGTCCCAAACAAACCTGGCGACGCACTGTGCTTGACGAAGCGAAGAAGATCGGGAAGACTTCAGAGTTTCCAGAGTTTCTGTAGACGCCCTCTGCCCCATCTAGGGGACACAGGATCATAATCCATGTCGCCAACAAATAGTTCTAATTTTTGTCATGTTTTGTTGTTCAATGGCTCATCGTCATATTACTCTATTAGTGCATCTTGATAATCTTTGTTTTTAGCAAGAATATTATATAATATAAATATTAAGGTGTGCTCGGTATATTAGGCACTGTAAGTAGAATTTCTTCAACTGTGTAACTGGTAATCAATTATGTGTATCTGGTACTGCGTTTTTCTTAGTAAACTTATGAAATAAAGTGGACGTACTTTTAACTGCTGTAAACTTTTTATAACATGATAAATGATAACTACAATGACAATCTATGTTATTTGGTAATTATATGTTTGCGTACTTCAGATACGATTACCTTGAATTTGTAACACTTTTTTTAATGCGCTCGTGGTGTAGCATGATTAGCCGTTTTTAATCGATCGGCTACCACCGTCGTGGTTAGTACCTAGATGGGCCTAGTGGTATTTCGAATCGAGCGTTTATGTGCTTCGGAAGGCACGTCAAGCCGTTGGTCCCGGTTATAACATAATTATGATAGTCGTCAAGCTAGTAGGATGCCTCCTAGGCGGCTTGAAAAATTCCAACAGTAGTTTGACCACTAGCCTACCTCCACCAATTCGCAGTAGGCATGCGTAGTGGAGTATTGCCCAGTCCCTTTCACCCTCATTTGTGAAAGGAGGGTCAGCAGTGGGATAGGCTGATGATGATGATGATTTTTTTAAAGAGTTCTCATTAAACAACACAACTTTTTCATTTTTACACTATTTTCACTAATCTGGTACATTAATTCTGACATATTTATAATAAAACACTTTTGTCAACTCGTGAACAGCGCGAATAAGCGTTGCCTGAACTTGCTTTTAAGCTTGTGCAGGTAACTAGTGCAAAATATCTTTCACAACAATGTTATAATCTTATACTATGTCTGTTGACTCGTGAATGCCGCTCAGTGCAGGCGGAGTAGCGGGGGATATAAAGGGAGGGGGTGGCACTAATAACATTTTCATATTTTTGACAATGTAAATTCCGCGAAACCGTAAAACACTAAAATTATCCATATTGATAATTATTACGTAGATCGCTTATAACTACGAAACGCAACCAAAATTTTTGTCAGTTTTTTTATTACTAAGCTAGTATGCACTAATACTTCCATGATTCCTCGAGCTCAGCCATTTACCTTATCATTTTTTTTCGCTCACGATAAACAGTTTTTCAGCCGCCATATCTAGATAACGCAACCGAATATTTGGTCAGTTTTTTTTATAATGACATCAGTACAACTACTACTTACTTTCTACGTCGAGCTCAGCCATTTACCTTATCATTTTTTTTCGGTCACGATAAACCGTTTTTCAGGCGCCATATCTAGAAAACGCAACCAATTGGCGCAGGCAGACCGACTTATTTGGCATCAGAGAGGTATCCTCTATCCGATGAACCCGATTTCATCCATTTACCTTATCGTTACCATTTCTGTCGTGCCCTCCTAGTCTATAACTCTACAAGCCCTAACTTCACAAACTCTACACCTTAGTCAAAATACGTGGTATGACTGTTTCGCTACCGTCACATGGGTGTAAGGTGAAAAATATGTTCACTGTTAATTACTTTTCTGTAGTACAGTAGTTCTTGTAGTAGCGAACCGGCCAAGCCACATATTTTGACTACGATGTGTAGTTTGTGAAGTTAGGGCTTATAGAGTTAGGGCGTGTAGAGTTATAAGCTTGACTCTACATGAGATCTTTTTGACATATATTATCGTCTTAGCAAAATTTTACATGAAAATGTTTTTGGTGGGATTTCACTTCTTCAAGTTGCTTATGACAAAAAAAATTTTTTTTTTTTAAGTTCCATTTTTATTTTTTGATTATTTGTGTACTAATACAAGCTTCTTACATACCAAATTTCAGCTTTCCAGGACTTCAGTACCCCGAGTGTAAAGAAATGACGTTAGGAAACGCTTACTAACGCGTTTGCGTTACCTATTAATTAGTGTGTGGAGAAATTAGTAGCATGAGTATTCCGCTAGAAGCGCTGTGCCAATTCCTATACAGAAATGTCATAAATGTAAACGCAACTTCAAAACTTTCTACTTCAACAACGCAAATTCAAAATTCAAAATCATTTATTCAAATAGACCTTCGCAGGCACTTATGAAAAGCCTGACTCTAATACTCTAATACCGGTTCGGAGGGTTGCATTTGCTGAGAAGAGCCGGCAATAAGCTCATCAATTACTCTTTTCAAAACAAGCTTAGATTCATTACATAATATTTACATGTTAATCGCACTGATAACTATTGCGTGCCCCGGCGAGGCGGCAAAACTACAAAGTCTGAATCTATATTTAATAAGTTAATAAATAAATGGCAAACCAAGCAGCACCCTTTACACTCTGGGTACTGGAAGTGCTCTATGAGATCTTTAGATGATCATCCATCAGTGAGTCAGTGACGAAATCGGAGTTTTATATATGTTTTTTTTTTTTTTTTTTTATACCACTTAGGTGGCAAACAAGCATACGACCTGCCTGATGGTAAGCAGTTACCGTAGCCTATGGACGCTTGCAACACCAGGGGTATCACTCGCGCGTTGCCGACCCTGAAGAAACCTCTTCACACTCTTTTTGAAGAACCCCATGCTGTACTCCATTGGGAAAACCACGGCAGGGAGCTCATTCCACAGTCCGAGCGTCCGCGGAAGAAAACTCCTTTTAGCCCGCACAGTTCGAAACAATTCTGGTTTCAATGTGTGTGGATGGACTCCCTGTCGATGGCGAGAGTTGCGATGGTGAAAGGTAGCCGTGGGCATCATGTCGAATAATTCCTTAGAACACTCTCCGTTGTACAAGCGGTAGAACACACATAACGAGGCAAAGTCTCTCCTCAGACTGAGTGGCTCTAAACCGCTTGTGAGCTCGGGATCGTCATGTCATCGTATTTTTGTGAAAACCGTTAGTTTATAATCTACCTAGCGAGATTATAAACTCCGCGATATATTGTGAACTGTTTCATGCTGCTTACAATATAACGTATTAATTTCCGATAGTTTATAATCTATCCATGTCAAACCGTCATATTGCAAACGAACCTGCACTTGCCGACAGGGTTCACAATCTGTCCGATTTTATCACTCGTAATATTGTGAACCGTCCCTGATTGATCAGTCTTGGCGGTAGAGCGTTTTGTAGAATACTAGAATCAATATCCGATATTTTTTAATTTTATTTAATTCCGATAGTAAGCGGTTACCGTTGTCATAATGACGCACGCTAAACGGGAGGCATCACTCATTACCGCCTCTGCCCCCCGCCCCAATGAGCTCTAGCATCTTTACTCACGCGTAGGAACACAACAAAAAGTTATTTGGCTGCTGTATTCTGTAAGGTGGAGGTA
Source organism: Polyploca ridens (assembly GCA_951394255.1). Classification (NCBI taxonomy): domain Eukaryota; kingdom Metazoa; phylum Arthropoda; class Insecta; order Lepidoptera; family Drepanidae; genus Polyploca; species Polyploca ridens. The sequence goes on along the minus strand of OX596251.1, from coordinate 7,263,764 downwards.
TTTCCCCAGTCGAGTTGCTCTTTGAGCGAATAAACGCTATGCTCTACCTCACTCAAAATAATATAAATAGGTATCAGAATGTTAATTATTTTCCGCTTTCAAGCGTATAGCCCTCAAATCAAAGGGAAAGTTAACGTGTTTTTCTTAGGCGCTACTATTGCAGAGTTAGCGTCCGACAACTTGTGAAATGCACGTTGATGCTGCTCCTGGAGGTACCTAGTTCGACCATCGCTTATGTACACCGGTTTTTTAAGTGTGTCAGACACGTGTATCGAGGAAAATTACGTAGTCCGAGCAAGTAGTGCGGTGTGATGCGATGCGATAATAGAAGTAGAGAGAGATGGTGTGGCGTCAGCGCGTGGGTTGTCACCGCGCCCCGCTGCCGCCACGGTGACGCATCGCCGCCTCCGCACCGAGCTCACTATCCAACGATAGCTCTTAAGCCAGCTTTTCACTCTAGGATATAATATAATATACATTACATCTAGAGATATAATATTTTAACGCTCGTCATAGGTACATTATGCTAAAATATACATATATTACATCCCAAACTATAAATATATTTTCGAAAAAAATTATGAAGAGCGATAAAATATTATATTATATCCCATAGTGAAAAGCCAGCTTTATGGTGCCATCCGATGTTTTTTTTTATTCACTTGGAAGAAATAATAGAAACGACGATATTATCTACAGAACATAGAAATACATGCGATGTGACCTACCTAAAATGGATTTATGTAACCAGTAACAATTTTTTTAACCAAAAGCAGAGTAAATTTTGAAGATAATTTTATAATCGTTTACGTATTGTTCAATATTAAACCTACATAACAACATTGCAATTATAATCTATTCACGTTAAAAAACTCTCACTACTGCTCGCGTGGGGTCAGTCTGACCCCAATTTTCAATAGTCAATAAAACAATGAATAAATGACAAATCTGATAGGTTAATAATGATAATAATATTAATCTTATGCACTTTACTATAACTGTTCTTTAACATTCTTAAAAAATATTAACATATCTCAGAAAAATCCTTTTGAATTCGGAACTAACTACTTAGGTACTTTCATCTGTGCTTTCATTACAAAAATTTTCGCTTGTCATGATTTATTGCTCATTACATACATAATTCTTGCATTTGTTACACATAATCCTCGATAATTTTATCTTTGAAAAATGTGGTATCTACTTACCACTTTGACGTTGGCCAACTTGTGGAAATGACATGGAGACGCCATCTTCTTTGCTTTTCTGTATGTTTTTTTTTGCTGCGGATGAGGAAGAGTTTTATCCCTCATCGAGCTAGTTGATGAGATTTTACTATTTTAATCAGAAGCACAATCAAATGCTTCTTTAAAAAAAAATATAAATACTATCTGGGATCAATCTAACCCCACGCGAGTAATTGAGGGTTAAATTATTTTAGTAATACCTACAATCGAATTATAATTAAAAAACAGATAAGGCATGGTTTTCTAATCGACTTAAAAAAAAGTAAAAAATAAATTATATAAAAAAAACATACTTACTACTCCAAAATACACTAAAAAGTTTTTTTTTATTGTTTTTTTTTTCAGAAGATTTACAGCTTTTTGACAGTAATAATAACAGTAACAGATAACAATATGCCATTTACAAATCTTCACATATCTATATATATAAAAATGAAACCCGTTTTCCGTTGTCACGACATAACATGAAAACGGCTTGACCGATTTGGCTTATTTTTTTTTTGTAGTTTTCTAATACTCTGTACAAGGTTCTTACGGAAACAAATATTAAGAAAATCTCTCAGAAAGATTGAAAAATATACAACTCTCCGACTCTCTCTTGGTCGGTTTTGTGACTATTGACGATGATTTGACATTCGACTTCTAGGCGAAACGAAGTTCGCCGGGTCCGCTAGTAGGTTATAAATACATAGTGCCTATAACTACAACTAAACAAAGCAAAGCAATGAGGTAGATATTTGGACGAAATCAAAAGCAAAAAATAAATATAAAAACAAATAATTAAGTATAAAATAACAAATCTGTATTAAGTCAGCGAAATTGCACGTCGTATTCTATTGAAATAATTTCGCTAGGTATAGGTAGGTACCTAGCAAATGTAATAAAACCAACCAACCCAACCCATTATTATTATGTCTAAATAATATAATAGTTCTATTTTTATGTTGGAACCCTGGGATTAAAATTTTTATTACGGATATTTTAAGACTACATAGTAACTAATAATAAATATAATTTAATAATTCAATCAATAAACGTATCCAGCTCTTCAGATAAGTCATTGAAATGTTCCCCCATTAAATGTTTGTCGGCGAGACATTCTAGTTAGAATAGGTAGGTAGGTAGCTAGTGCAGTGTTTGGATGGCCCCGACCCCATCCCATCAGTCGTGCTGAACTCTATCTAACTACACCAGTCCACCATAGAACGTCGCGCGTGGTGCCGGTATCGCATCATTACCACCACGAGCTAGCCGCCCGCGCTACTGGCCCGCTAGTGAAAACGTAAATAATTCCGATTGACGACGATCGGTACGATTTCTGTGAACGCACAAATTCATGCAACTGAAAGTGACAAGGTCTTAGAGACGTTCGACAATTGCGTAAATATAGTCGCACCGCGCTAAAAAGAATAATATCGGCTACCGGTCCCGGGATCCATTCCCGCCGTTTGAGTGGATCTGAATTAGATTGATATCCATTTTATATCAGTTATTCTAGAAAGTGTGAACATAATCGATCGTTTCGACCACGGTTCTCAGGTAGTATGTCAAGGACGTTACTATGTGATGTCAGTTTCTCGAACATCTGTGGATGACAACTTTTTGTGGTGATTGAGAAAGATGATTCTTGCGCAGTGACTCATTAACCGAATCGACAATATTAATCGATAACTCTGACGGTTTATTCCATCGTTTAATTTAAGATGTTGACTTCGCAAATAAATAGGAATAATTAACCTTTTCATACACTTTGTAATTTCACAATTAGTTGATAGGTACACATGTACGATACCAGTTTTTAACTGAAGCTGAAGAATATAATCCGTCCATTATAAGTTGTGTCTGCCAATGGATGGCTGCGCTGCGCAGTAGCATTTATTTCTCACAACATACAAAATACAGATGGAGGGGGCTAACACTGGGCTGCTTCGATAAGTTATAATTATTGCAAAATGTCCATATTTTCAATACAATAAAAATACCAGTAACAAACACGTAATTATACTAACTCCAAAGCGTTAGGCTTCATAGTGGCATACTGATAATGAATTCAAAGATTTTTCATTATTCGTACATTTGTGCTGTAACGTTGTGTGACTTCCACCTACTTACCCTGAAAACATTTAGCTACGCTCGGCCTTGAATGTAGGCACATATACATGACACAATCAAAGTATGATGTCATTTCAGTACGAAGATAATTATAATTTTAGTAAGTACTTACTAGTCAAAATATCTTAGGTATTTAACATTTAGAAATGTAAAGATTAATATAAATCTCCATTATTGACACAAACCACTGCGGGGAATTTACTATAGTTTTCTCTATTTGAGTTGTTGATATGATTATGAAAAAAATTGTGTCTCTCTGTCTCTCAACGTTGGGAATTTTTTATCTATGTGCTTATTGGTGAAAAGGAGTGGGGATGTGTAATTATTCTAAAATCCACCCAATATTTGATTTCCAGTACTTTGAATACAATACTTTACAACATTCAAGTTATATTCAAAATTCTTTAGATTAAAGAGCTTGTTTTTCTCTTTTCATTTTTGTTTTCGCAGTCGGGTTTTTTGTTTATTTTAATAATTTAATTCAGATTCTTGGTGGCCTTCCACACGGAGTAATCTGTGGTGCGATCACTATTCAGATTTTGTAGAAGTTTATTTGTGGAATCATCGTTAAAAGCCTGTATTTGTCTATTAACTTTTTTGTTAAGTTGTTAAGTTTTCTTTTATCTTCAGGGCACCTAGATTAATGCCAGATTTTCTGAAAACCGCCCGGGCGGTCCACTTGTTGACAAGGCCACGTAAGAACAGTAGCAATACCAGGAAGGGTTGCCAAAGTGTTGCCGACCTTTATAAGCCTAGAAGACAATTTCAAATAAATAACATGCAGTCAATAAGCATAATATGGTTGTGTAGGGTCAAATCGCAAATTTTCATCAAATAAATTAATAATTATCAAATACCTATATAAAATAATAAACTATTCAAAGTAGGTAAATACCTGAATGTATGTCATATTATTGATACAGTGGGTAAATTCTGATCGGTCCTTTTGGAGGTGATTAAAGCACGAGTGTCGTGTGATGTGTCATTTAGATAGGTATGAAAGGTAATCAAGCGTATTTAGCGGCACGAACAAACAAATATTGTGATGTAAATAAAATAATTACATAGTTATAGTTGTACCATGTCTGGTCAATCACATACATTTTATAATTAGTGTAGAATTCACACGTAAAGATGTCGCTACAAACATCGTACCTATGGACTGATTGAAAATTATTTCTTAGTCAAAACGCTTTTAAATTACTTTTTATTGAGCTTTATTGCAAGGAAATAGAATTTGATGATAATTATTTACGTAATTTAATAAAATTTATGTTTAAAACTCGTATTTTTAATATTTGCAATTTATGTAATTTTATTTAAATCTTTCGACCTTACATAGATGGCCTAAGCGTCGATTATTTTTATTTCATTTCATCGTCTAAAACCAAAACAATCAAATAATAATAAAATAAATCTATTAATAACCAGTTTCTAATAAGCAGATACTTCAACGGTAAATAAATATAGTCTAAATATTTTGAAATCTACTACGGTTTTTTTAAAAGTACAATGGGCAGTTTCGTTCCAATTGTATTTCATTTGTTTTTATGGGGTTAAGTCTGTATACAGGGTGTTGTTTTGGTCGGCGACAAGCGACCCAGGAGCGGTAGTACAAAATATATATTCCCCAAAAATGGACTTAATTCCATTAAATACTGTAAATATGTTGAGAAATACCTTATTCAATTTGAAATAAAATTACCGCAAAGTATGGTTACTAGGCACGTGCACTGACTAGAGCTAGGCACAAGCCGCCATCGCCCCACCCCTTTACTCCCTCGCACTCCCGTTGAGTATTATGTCTACACTTTAGCTTATTACATGATTTTCAAAAAAAATATTTTTTAATTTTTATTATTAAAAAAAAAAAAGTATTTTTTTTATATTTTTTTTAGCACCAGTATCATTTGTATTATCGACCCTGAGTCGCTCGTCGCTGACCAAAACAACGACCTGTATAGTGCTGGAAAAGTTATCGTGGTTTCATTTATTCAACAAAATATCAAATAAGAACAACTTAATTAATAAGTTTTTTATATGGACAAGAGGATTAAAGCCATTCGTTAGTCACTGAACTTGCTCACAAAATTTCTGGAGAATCGGTTGAGAAATGCGACCTGGACGTACATACATACAAAAGCATTTTTGTCCAAGCTGAAACGGAGATGCTGCGCGTGCTCGGTATTAAAGTGATTTTTAAAACTTATAGTAGATTTAGAAATTGCTTATAGTAGATTTATCTTGACCTATTTTTAATCGTTCCCTAATCAGGGCTGGCTCTAGCCTATATAGCGCCCGGGTGCAAGCAATACCCTGGCGCCCTCAAGTAGGCGTACAAACAAAATGGAATATTCTCACCAGAGTGATCGGAAATTCGTGTGCAAATATAAATGACTATATTTTCATTCTGCAGTTTCAAGCAAGGTCTTTTGGAAATTCGCAGGGTTCCCAATTTAAAAAAATATATATCCTATGTCACTCAGTGATAAATAACAATATGATTCGACTGGTGAAAGCTTTTTAAATCGTTCCATTAGTTTTTGAGTTTATTCATTCCAAACAAAAATACAAAAAAGATTTGTATTTTTGTAGATTACATCTACACTAACTGTTGAAAACTACTTTGTTAGATTAATTTATGGTATTTTCTATTGTATTTTTTTGTTTATAAAAACAATTGTAATATATCAGAAAGAAAATAAATGAGTGTGTGTCAGTCGCTTGGTCGCCTATTTTTTCCACTGCTAGCAAAATTATCGAAATCCTCTATACTAACACTATTAGTGTAGATGTCACGAGTGGCGCCTGACGCCCGTCCGGATATTCAAATTCAAATTCAAAATCATTTATTCAAATAGACCTTCGCAGGCACTTATGAAAAGTCTGACTCTCATACTCTAATACCGGTTCGGAAGGTTGCATTTGCTGAGAAGAGCCGGCAATAAAGATATCCTGTATATATATTTTAAACTTGGGAACAATGGGACCAGGATTTTTTACTAATTTTGTTGGAGGTATTAGAGAGAACTCTTTCAAGCTTATGTTATCCTAGTATTATATTTGAATAAAATTTAATTTTGAGTGCCTAGAGACAGAGTTCGGGAAAAGCTAGTAAATCTAGTCACTCTTATCTCATCTCACAAATATTATAAACGCGAAAGTTTGTGGGTTTGGATGTTTGTCCCTCAATCATAAGTCAACATCTCAAAATTCAAAATTCAAAATCATTTATTCAAATAGACCTTCACAGGCAATTATGGAAAGTCTGACTCTAATACTACCGGTTCGGATGGTTGCATTTGCTGAGAAGAGCCGGAAATAAAATCTGTAATTACTCTTTTTAAAACAAGCTTAGATTCATTCATCTGAACGGATTTGGATGAAATTTGGTATACAGATAGAACGTATTTTGGATTAACATATACATAGAATACTTTTTATCCCGGGAAAATAATATATCCCTCGGGAACGCGGGTGAAACCACGGGGCGGAAGCTAGTACAATATAAAGGAAAGTTCAATAAGCATAATAAATGCTTATAAATACTGTGACTTCTTCATAACATCTTATGTGGTATAATACAACTTAATATTTAGTAATATTCGATAATTTCGATGGAGAAGTTTGCGAATTGTTGATGAACAATAGCTAGAGTATTTTGGGAATTGTCTCAATTACACGTGGAGTAAGATGCAACTTAAAATCAGTATTTTTAGAATTGAATAACATAATAATAATTCTTTGGATTAGTTTAGGACTTAATGTATGGAATTCTTATCTTTTTTGAACAAAAGTATGGAGTAGTTTGGGAAAAAGCCTTTGTGCGAGTAAATGCTACGCTCTACCTCTCTTACACAAAAACAAAAAAAATACAAATGTGCCCATTATTCTTTAAAATTAAATTGTTTCAACAGTGTCATCTGTTGTCATTTACTGAAAAACAAACATTGCTGTAGTCACTTAGAAACCCAGAATAGGAATTAGTACCCCAATCTCGCCACCGGCGCTGTACTTGCGCGAGTTATGGTGGTAACTTTTGAAGTATGGGCGCTGTCTCTCTGTTGTACGTAGTATTTATATGTACGTAGTATTTATATACTCTGAGGTTATAGGCATAAACGATGAGTCAAAGGTAGTGGTTTGGGCTAACTCTGATGTAGAATACCGAATGGTAAAGGTACTATTCCATATTCTTTGTCACTATTTCTGATAGTATCTCAATCTGCCAATTAAAATGTTTACTATCTGTCTTGATGATATATAAGAAATCGTTTGAATGAATAGAAATCTCTTTCGGTGTAAGAATATGTTTACCGGTCAAGCTATCGATTTGAAACATAAAACCAGTAAACCTGATAGGTAGGCATAATAAAAAAATACGGCAAAGTGCATATCAGATTCGTACACGGAGAGTTCCGTATAATAATAATAAAACTTCTATAACTCGGTATACAGGTAGTTTACACAAAAACTAAAAGCAAAATTTTCCGCATGCGTAATTTGGGATTTTGTGTGTGATGCAACAGTCATGTGACTTATCCTTAGCTTATGCTATTTTACATACAAAATCAACTTTCCGAAAAAGTCACGTAGACTGAATGGCTTTTGTACAACTTTAGACCTACTATGAAATTACTAGAAGTACCTAGTTTAACGATGCGACCTCTTTCATTCAAAACTTATTACAAGCTTTTATATTAAAGTTTCAATATCCCGGTGTCTGTCAGTCTGCAATCAAATTCCACTTCCCGATTTCCGATTGAGCTGAAATGTTGCATATGAAAATCGGATAATAATGCTATATTATTATGGCATGAGCTGATCTGGTGATGGAGACGGAAGGTGGCCATGAGAACTCTGTAATAAAATGACGCAACTCCATCGTATAAGGCTCGTTTAGTATAGAGATACCTATATTTTATTACTTTTAGTAAGTACCTATAGAGCACCACACCATGTTTGTTGCGAAATAAATAACGCAAATTTTTTGTATTCAGAATGATAGAAGCCATAAAATTACGTCACGTAATTCTGTGAAATCTATTACTGCCAAAAAGGCGGCGACGCGGGCGTATGCTTAATAATATGGTCCCACAGCACCCTTTGGTTACGGAACCTTAAAACCACTTAAGTTAACAAACCTTTCTGAATACCAAATTCATGTATTACCATAACTAAAATATATTGCCTAGTTGTTAAACGTGTTACCGGTATAAGCACGCCGACCGAACGCTTCGTCAAGAATTTCCTATCCCACCAAAAACATTTTCATGTAAAATGTTGCCGAGACGGGACCATATGCCTCGCACTGTCAAAAAGCTATCAGATCTCATGTAGAGCCAAGCTTATAACTCTACCTACACGCACTAACTCGCTACAAGCCCTAACTTCACAAACTCTATACACACCGTAGTCAAAATATGTGGCTTGGCCGTTTCGCTTATATTTTTTATTTTTATTTTTTTTTGTTGTAACTTTTACAATTTTTAGTTTTATAATTTTTTTGTAGTTTGTATACTAATACAAGCTCCACCAATATTCAGCTTTCTAGGACTTCAGGAAGTACCCTAAGAGTTTTGATGATCATCAGTGAGTCAGTGACGAAATCAGGGTTTTTTAGATATCAATAAAATCTAAAGTATAAGAGCTATGTTATTGAAACTTAATACGTTTATTAAGTTTAGTATTGGCATCATATCCCGAGAATTTTGTTTATCTGGTATAATCCAAACCCAAGTTATGAGGGTTCAAAAAACTACGAAGCGCTTCGAGAAAAGGTAGGTAGTGTGCTTCGCTTGGCTGTCTTGGCGGGGGGCACTCCCGTGCCCCCAGATAGGTACAATAAATATGAACGTTCCTAACAGAAACGTACGAATGTTACTGTGAAAAATACTAACCTAAGCAATTTTAACAAGAGAAGCTTGAGACATCTAATTTCAATAAACAAAATAGCCGACAAATTACTAAATTATTGCGGAAAAGTTTGACACAAATAAGAATGAATTATATTTAGGTTACCATGTAGATTTTACATATGTACAATGTGCAAATGAGGAAATACATTACGAGTCTAAATACATAGATATATCGCTATACAGCAAAACCGATAACAGAAGACCGTGAGGTGCCGTGAGCTCAGTCCTTACTATCAACACTGGAGTGGGTGTGCCCAATATCAATGCCCCTCGGCCTTGAACCCCCGTTATTATGTAGGTAGAAACAGATTGTAAATATAATTATTATACTAGTAACATAAGTAATTACTTAATACACCTTTTGAAATTATCATAATAATGCATGCATACAACGCGAATGCTACATTTGATTAGCTAGGGCCACACTTGCGTTCGGCGTAACGAAGCTTCGCACAACGAAACGATACACGCAGATAGAAAACAATCATCGGATTATCTTCTTATGCCAATCATCATCTTATTAATGCAAATAAGCTATTATCCTAATCATAACTAATATTATAAATGCGAAAGTGAGTTTGTTTCTTTGTTACGCCTTCACGATCCAACTACTCAACGGATCATCATGAAATTTGGCGTACAAATAGCCTATGTTATGGAGATGAACAAATAATTTAGCCCGCGGGGAACACCCATACCTATACAAAAATCAGCACCTTTACATTTGCCATCGCCAAGTTATAGCAGTTAGTACCTACACGCCGATAGATATACGTTTGATTGAAGTAAGCACTAACACTACTCAATTCTAAACATTTTGTCCATCAGAAAATAAGGAATATCCTTATTTTTATCTTGTAATATTACCTAGATTTCATTCATCATTTCAATTCATGCGACGAAGCTTCGGCACGCATTGCTTCTTGGCGATAGATTCAAACAGAATTGCGCTATGCACAAAGCGTATAAGTACCTACCTCAGAGTTATCTAATAATATTAATACTATAGAATTTGATATTATATTGTTAACGGTTATTATTTCCTTACGTTGGATAACCTTGAGGTCGTAACATGATATAATGTGATAATGTTAGCTACTGAGTTAAATTAGTGTTGACTGCTAGTCTTGGTATTTTCGTCATAAGTCTCGATCTCAATATTGCGCTCTCATTCTCGGTCTTGGTCTCGTTCTTCAATTTAAAAACTCAATCAAATTCTATCTGCATAATCTGCTTACTCTTAATATTGAATAAACCAAGTTTAGTTTATTACCTTCTCCTAGATTATTTTCCCAACCTCATAAGCCTAACAACAGCCTCACCAACTGCACCTGTCAGCCACTCCTGAAAACTAATGCCATTTACTATCGGGATGTACCACAGAGCATAGAAATACTAGGATGTACATTTAGACGGTACATTGAGCTGAAAAACCCAAATAGAGTCCCTATTATCACGCCCCCGAAAGCTTATTTATGTCTTTAGGAGGCTAGGGTCTGTGACTGATACTCGGACTCTAGAATTGGTTATTTTTCTTTGGCGCAGTCGATCTTGTCTTATTGTATTTATGCATGTGAAGGAGCCTTTAAAGTAACTATGCTGCGACTTGCGAGAGCGCAAAGATCAGTCCTAGAAGTAATGTGTAAGAAACCATTCAGATTCCCCACCGTTTTATTATACAAGGACTGCACTGTTTGCAATGCAATGGTCAGATAGCTGTTTGTGCTCCTAGTCATATTACGTAAGCATTACTGCCTCTCCTACATTGCTACTCTCTACATAAGCAAACGCAGACAGGACCGAGTGTGATACATTCCACCTCACCGAACAGCCCTAGTTAGCCGACACCATCCCAAATTAGGCCCACACACACACAGAAAATCTTTTAAAATCAAATAAAATTAATTAATATTTATTTACTTGTTAAATACTTTAAATTTAATGTGAAATTCAACTCACGTAAAGACTACTTTGAACAGCGGAATGTTACAAATAAGAATGAATTGTGCAGTCAAGTTGCGTACACTCATAGGTAGGGCCTTAGGGCCAGTATTTTACGCAACCGGCAATAGAGAGGTTCTTAGCATTCGAGGACATGACACGAAAGTAGCTGCTAGATTCCATAAGAAGCTAATAACTAGAGATACCTTTATACTGAATTATAAACCTACTATTATTTTGTTTTTAATTGATTGATAGCGATGATATTGTTATTATTGGGAAAACTATAATTAGGTACCAGCCACGGTAAACGCTTACCATATACCTGATGTGTTAGTGTTCAGCTCCAAATCTTTTTAGTAATATAAGCGAATAGGCACTTCATCTTCATGTCACTAATCTAACTAATATTATAAATGCGAAAGTTTGGATGTTTGCACCTCAATCACGCTTCGACATCTGAACGGATTTGCATGAAATTTGGCAGGCTGATAGAAAATGTTCTGGATTAACACATAACACAACACTTTTTATCCCGGGAAATCAACATATCTCTCGGGTACGCGGGTGAAACCGCGGGGCAACTAGTAACTCATATTTTCTTTTATATTAGTGCTAGTATATGTAACTATAACTTCGGCTACATTATCATACTCGAAAATAAGATTGTCGGAAAACAAGCTTATGTATAGTTAAAATAAATATAACCTCTTATGAATCAACTGAAGGAATCATTAGTATAATTCCCAGAACATTGTTATTGTAGGAAAATAAAACAATAGGTAGGTAGGTACATCGTATGCTTAATATCTAATCGTCTAACAGTCACCTCTTATAGAGTACCTAGACTTAGATTGAATTCATTATTTTTCTACGTACATATAAAATTTAAAAAAACAAGTAATAATATGTGGCTGCCACGGATGCCTAAAAATTTATGTTATGCGCATAAACCTAATAAGAGACTTTGTGTGGTCGACCGCTTGTACAACGGAGTATTCTCAAATATTAGACTTGATGCCCACGGCTACCTTCCACCATTGCACCTCTACATCGACTGGAACATCCTCACGCATTGCAAACAAAATGGCCAGGCACTGTGCGATTTCGTACGAGACCGTGGTCCATCAGTTTGTAGAATCCCCATTTCATTTCTCGTGGGGCCTATTCTAGTGCTATTATACTTAATTACCTATACAGTGCTTGTTTATGCCAACGATGAGGACCATTCAAGTGTCAGTCAGCATATAGTTTCAATAAAGTAGATAGTCAATCTCAAACCACTATGTATAGATAGATAGATAACACTTTATTGTTATACCACATGATTGGAATAATAATACAAAACATAACTAATAATGCCTCGTACGTACTGTATATAGTACATCATCGTTTTTTTACCTCGATGATGTATTTATTGCAACTGATATATCACCACCAAAAGTGTTTCCTTTTCCGATACGATATCAACCGGATATCAAATTATCTTTAGCAATGTCCGCAATACCGCTTTATGGATAGACCTGTTGGATCTCCGGACTAGACCCATAAAGGTTTTTACTTTTATTTAAAGTAGCACTTTATTACATAACCCATTTGAAGGGTACAGAGAAGAAAACACCAACATAGCAAAATTTATAAAGTGTGTCGTCGATATGGAAAAAAATACACCGAATAATAGTTCTACTTATCGTACCAAATAATATTTTCCGACGTTCAAGTAACCAATCGATTAGTTTATGAATAGGCTGCTGATTTCACGGGTCTTGGCGATAACAGATGTTGCCATTTGGTTTATACTTTAATGTTATGGACCTTGAAAGTACATCAAAGAGTCAAACTCGCAAACAATTGATTTTTATTCGTTTTTAATATGAAACGGACACTGAATGCGAAACCGGCCCATTTGGACGATCTTTGATACGTTTTACAGTCTGCATTATAGGTGTATACTCACTATCAATTGAACCTAACTAACCCTAAATCAACAAGTTCAAGCGTGGTATTGTTAGGTATCTACCTACCTAGTTTGATATAATATAACAGAAAACAACAAAAGTATGTTTTGTAGCTACAGGCGATGTATTGTTATTGAAAACTAAGAAGTTTCTTTGTTCCTCCCACGCTTAAAAAAGCTTTAAATAAAAGGTACTTATAGTCTAGATAAATGTTATGAAAATTTTATCTCGCTACTTTGTTCAAATAAAACACTTATTACACAAGTTGGTACAATTGAAAGTAAACCTTATATTCTATGATAAAAGCACATTTTTGTTCCAACAAATTATATGATAATTATATGATAGATTGATAAGAGTATTATGAGGTTTTTAGGATATTATAATATTTTGCATATAATATTCGCAAAAGCGTTTAATGAATATTAAATTAGTTAAAATCTACACTTATTCTATAAGGTGTTTTTTTTTTCTAGTCATTATTTGTAGCGATGGGTAACTAGCCGAAATTTCAATAGCTTAGCTAGCCGGCTATATGTGGTGTAAAAGCCAGCTAGTTAGTCAGCTATTTTGGCTATTTGGCTACACGCACGCACACACAGCTACCGGCTACTCGGCTAGATTGGCTTTGGCTAGCCGGCCAGCTACCAGCTAGTGGCGGCTAGAATGGCTTTGGCTAGCCGGCCAGCTAGTGGCGGCTAGTGACCTGTGGCGGCTAGGCGGCTACCCACTGTGTGTGACGTAATCTTCTCGTAATGAGGAGAATTTCTTATGATACCTCTATGGTCAAAATACTTGTCAATACGTGCACTTAAGGTTCAAATTGGTTCGAATTATCAACAGTTAGGCAGGTGAGAAAACTCCTCATTCTTTCTAGCTAGCGAGTAGCCAGTAGCCATCCTGTAGCCAGTAGCCACCCAGTAGCCAATAACCAATTATCGTGTTGACAGATAACATAGCCGTGGCTATTTTGTGACTAGCCGTTTTTTGGCTAGTTATTAGAATAGCTACCCACCTCTAATTATTTGCAAATTCTGAACTTATAAGTCTGAGAGAAAAACGCTGGCGGACCCATGAGCTGAATTATGAAGAAAATAACGATGGCATTAAAATTTATTTCAAATAATTTGTATTTTCGGAGATACGTATTTTTTTTTTCTATATTCTGCTTCTACGTCACAATATGAACATAATTATGTATGACAATCTTGGTCACAAGTTTCTATGAGATATACAAAATATTATTTTATATTTACTTTGACTTATTTTTCATAAAATCTATCATCCTGCTTAAAGTTTGACGAGGTGGAGCAGATATCGCAGGGAACTCACTATGATTAAAAATAAAGAATTAGACCCTATAGCATTCTGACAAGCAATAAGAGGTCAATTTCGATGAACCGAAAAAAATATTTGAAAAATTTTGACTACGAAAATAGAAAAATATGCCAGTTTTATGTTCTTCGAAATTCAGCTCTTGGTTCCTTTACGCGTATCTCTAAGACCTGCAGTTCAGAACATGCCCTTACTGGCTAGAAAATCTTGTATATAGCCTTAGCTAGAGTAAAGAATATAACAAACAAACAAATATATAATTTTGTTTTTTTTAATAGGTACATTACCCAAATGCATGGAGGTCAAGCTCAAAGAGAGTTTTCTAGTTCAAATTATAGAATTAAAAGTAATACAATCGGCCTTACAGAGAAAGAGAATTAGTTTATACAGGGTTATTGGTAAAAAACTAACGACCTTGCAGGGCTGTAATACTTACATTATAACAACAACTATTGTTCTATGATTTTTTTACAAAACTAAATACATTTTCCGAAAACTAACATTCAAGATATCGTTGTTCTAACACATTTCAATTCTGTATTTAGTTGGGAGGCGCAGCTACCTCCCATTCTATGTCATACAGTCTTTTGTTATGCGTAGAGTTCGTGATTAGAGAGTCAAATTAAAATATTTTTATTTATAACTGTTTTCAGGATTAGAAGATATCGGTGACAGTTCACATTTTCCGGTTCACTCATACTACTTGCGAGTAACTAATATAATATTTTACAAAAAATATTTTAATTTCCATTTTATATCATTGCAAAAATACAATATATATCGCTATATATAACCAAGAAACAATTTCAGCACATTAATACTATAGCTTAATAATTTTAAAAATTAAGAAATAGGATGTACTTAAAATACTTGCTGCATGAAACGGAACATTGACCTATAGTGATTGACAATGCTTGATCGACAGGGAAATTCAAAAAAGTATCGATATATGTTATATCGATTATTTTTGGATTGGTTTATCAATATCGAAATATTTTTAATTACCAAAAAATTTCGATATATCGGTACGATATCAAAGAGAGAGAGATTATTCTTACATTATTAGGTAAATATCAATTAACAAACATAATTTCTCATAAATCCTGTAATAATTATCTGAAATTAAGAACAACGATAATAGTACAGTATGATACATATGTGCAAAGTTGGTAATTACACACGAGGCGGTATTAAGCAGTAAGACAGTGATAAGGAAATATAATTTGGAAAATAAAAGCACTAAAATGAAAATCGATTAGACTTTCTTTATTAACTTTCACGATACGCCAAAAAATTTATTGGATATCGTTAAGGCACATGACTATAATTGTCAAAAGTGAACTGTCACCGATATCTTCTAATCCTGAAAACGGCCTTACTCATAAACGCTATTTAAAGTTAAGTCATACTTAAAACAGTTATTTAAAAAAATCTTCACTCATAAACGGTATTTATCCTTATTCACTACTTAAAAACGTTATTTAAAGAGCTGTCAAATTAAACAACCTACGACCCTTGTTTAACGGGCTAAATAGCAAAATGGTCGCCAAATAAACAGCTGTTGCTTGATTGCTGTAAAATATTTTTCATTGATTTCCGAAAATAAGCTGGATATATGATGTTAGATTATATAGAAACACCATAAATTATATAAATTACTTAAACTTGTACCTCGATGACCAAGCTTTGCTCGTAAAGAGAGTTTTTTTTTGGTAAATCATATTAGTTTTTCTCACAAAAGAACTTGAAAAAAAAAGCGAAAAAAATTATTATATGGACTCGCACAGGGTCTTCTGGTTTCGGGACCGCCCGATTTCCCAACTGGCTATGATAACCTTGTAATTGATGGCGAAATTTACCTTCGTATTCTAATGATATTGAAGAGGTTTTTCATTGCCTGAAAACACGGATAAAACGACGTTTTCTAACAATGAAACCTAGCTAGATCGATTTATCGCCCCCGAAACCCATTGGAGCTGTTTCCGAGATTCAGATCATATAAAATATAATATTATCATAAAACACATAATAAAACTTTTCAAATTGTTGCTGTTTCTTTTTTATAAAACCTCCATAACTGTCAAATATATGGTCTTGACGTCGGTGTCGCCACATATAATATTATTTTTGCTCTTTAAATCCTTCAATAACTAAATCATGATTAAAATACGTTTATGAGTAAAGAAAAGTTAAACACTGAATAAAATTTTAAATAGTATTTAGCTATATACTATTTAATCCGTTATTTAAGAGATTTTTATGAGTAAGACCGTTAGTATGAAAGTTCGATGCTTTAAATATTCTTGTTCTTATAATTGGTACCTATATTGTCAATGGCCCCAAGGCTCAAGATCATTGCAGGATTAGAAACTACGACCTTCGTCGCACTATTCGACATCACAATTAAGCACTATCATCGCTTCAGCTTAGTTTTGGCTCTGCTCGGTTTAGGTTCTGATGGCCACATGCGCAGAGATCTAACAGAAGTACATTTATGGTATTGATGGAAAAGGAAAGCAACTGAAATAATTATTAATAATGAGGATGAGATATAGTCTTCAATTATATATTTTTTTACTGTATATAGGCTTGTGTTTGACCACAATCTTACCATGTTCAATGATGATGTATTAAGCACGAAGGTGGTAAGCACAAAGCCTAGAAGGAACTGGCTATCAAGTGCAGCTGTCGGAACACACAGATAGGTGCTTGGCGACAGATTTTCAATTTGAGGCTGATAGCCAGATGGGTACTACAAAGTACCCTACCGCCGTGCTACGGTTTCCTCACGATGTTTCCTTCACCAAAAACTCAATCTCATTGTAGGGTTCGAACCCGGGACCTTCGTCTCGGTATCCGACGTCACTACCACGGAACTATCATCGCCTTTAAATAGCCGTTTGTCATGGGTAGTAGGGGGTTGGTTACGTGAGAACTACAGACATGAATGCACGCACGCATTCTACCGTCTACCTCTATGAACTCACATCTACTTACGTGATTCAAATTCATTTATTTGCTTGAATGTGGGTTATTAAAGATGTACCTAATTAATTTTACAATATTTGGTACCAACACATTACCGTTTCCGGTATGCAAAAAGAAAGCCACATACATTTTTGTCATAACATAGAAAACAATAATAGGTGAAATGTCAGATCTTATGTCAAGATCAATAAAGACGTAGATTGGCTACCACACTCAAGATACCGGTAGGTGTTAGGCTACAACTAGAACCATAACTGGCTGAAGTGCTCTGGGCAAAGACTATAAATTTAAATGCTGTAAATATTAGTATATCCTTCAAACCGTGAGCAAGTTTTACCGAAAACATCAGTAAGAGAAGATATGATATCGTCTGTGTATGATATCATACACATCAAAATTAACACTAGATGTCGATAGGTGAACACATCACATCTACAAATATAGATAAAATGATACGTTCTTTACTTATCAAATTAAGGTCCGTATTCTAGATCATCAATCAATGCTCAATGCTCAAGTTAAGTTTTGAGTTAAGATTAAAACAATTGAATTTGGTACCTGCATCAATGATATTAGGTTTCACGATCTATTCTTGAGACGTTATCTGAGTTTCGCATTACACATAAAGATACACCTAAGTAATGAATATGGTAGTGGATGCCTATAAGCCAAGAGAAAGACCGAAAAAGAGACTCTTTTTTGGTCTTTTAAAGAGATGAAGGATTGTGTGAAAGATCATACGAGTTATATAGGAGTGAATGCTGTGACGTAAAAAAGGACCAATAGGAAGAAGCGTACTTGTACCTACGTATATCCTGACACCAAATGGAAAAAGGGCAAACAGATGATGTTGATGATGAAGAATAAATTAATGAAGAAATAAAAGATGATGAAGGGTGTTAGATGTATGCTGTGTAATATCCTGATAAATAAATACGCCATCAGGTAAAAATTGTCGTTAGCATATCAAGCAAAACTGTGTTACTTGACCTTATCTTATAAAAATAAGCAGTTGTAACAATAGGTAACTATTTATTGTTCACAATAAAAACGCATGACTTTATAGCTCATATTCAGAACCATAGTTAATTGCAAAGAATAATGTTTTCTGCAAACACTGATTAGATAACGATTTGAGCATACATTATGTTGAATTTAAGTTTATGGCCTGAGCTTGCATCATCAATCCACATTGAGCTCTTTAACATTATGTTATTAAGTCCATAATATTTCATTACATTTTAAACTCAACACATAAATTATATCGTACCGCACTGCATAATTTATATCAATATACGTGACAAAAAATCCTACCTACGAACATTGAGCCATTATTAATAATATTTTTATAGAAGATCAGTTTCCTTGATATTGATTTATTTTCGTAAAATCCTTACGTTCTTCATTAATATTAAGAAAGATTTAAAAGGTTGATAAGATTAACTACTTAATTGCTTTTGGATTTATGAAAAATTAGCAAGCTAGATCGTTTGAGACCAGTTTGAAACTTGGAGTTTGAGGGAATACGGAGTGCAACTATTTGACTAAACTAACATAATATTGACTTCATAGAGTAGGTCCAGCACTAGCTATGACATGGTATACGTTTTAACCGGTGACCGAATAAGCTCACTCGTGGAATTTTCCATTGCACAAATTGAACAGTACTCCGACTATTCATTCATTTGACTCACCCTCAGAGGTATATTGATTTTACGATTACGAAGCACCTACTTACTAAAATTTACAGGTTAAGTGTGCCTCGGTGGACACAATATAATGGATTCTCTAATAATATTATCTACTATTCGAAGGATAATAATATTTATTATCTAATCATAAAATCTATTCTTTGTAGTACAGCACATAAGTTAAATATTACAATAATAAGTTCTAGTCTGGCAAACGAAAGTTGAGCCTGGCTGTAATTGAAACTCTTTAGATGGCAACATTCTATTATTGTCACTTTCGTCACCCGGCATAAAAAGTGTCAACTAGTTTACCAGAACCAGTTTTGATACTAACCCTTTATTCATAATGGCTTTATAGCTAAATCAGTGTTATAGTGTCCACATTCTCATTCTTTCAAGCACCTTAATGTTCTACAATATGCTAAATGAACTTCTAAGGTCGCTAATCACTGAAACATCTATCCATATTGTTCTACGAAGGTAAAAAAAAACTAGAAAAAATTCAAATTTCCTACCTCGGTACTGATGTTTAACCTTAAGTGTATAACGATAGTAAAATCAATTGTAACGTTTGTAAGTGCCTTATTAGGGCATATATTAAATAATCAATTTTGGAATTTGAATATATAATAAAGTATCAAAATAATTTATTCCTACTATACTTGATACCACATATATTTTTTTTTTAATTTGCCGCGCTTTTTTAGTTTCTACTTTCGTATGCCAGACTATAGTGGTACTTATAACTCACTCACTAAAACTGGTCTGAATTCATATCATTTTAAGTGCGGTACGCTAATATTTTATAATATAATCGGTGACATAACTACATAGAATCGATCGATACACAATGTTTACCTTATGATGATGACACATAAATTTTACTCTGTAATGCCGCTTACTCGTACTTTATCTTGAACCACGATAAAAATGTGTACCTAAACCTTAACGGGAAATACATGTACCTATTTTTCAGTCTGTGAGACTTGGAAGTGAGAACCATTTAATTACGTTACAGTCGTCATCGCATAGTAAATTTACTATTGATCTCATTCAACGATATGGCGCCGGCGCAGCAGAATGTCGAAGTGTGTGATGATACCGTGCATTCAAAAATAAAAATGAGACTAATATCAAATGACATTAAAAGTGAAAATGGTGTGCCATGTTACGAAAATAACTACTCAGTGCTACGAGACAGTGCCAGTGAGAAAATTAACAGTGAAACAGACTTTGATATAACCAAATATGAAGCTATGGAATTTAGGCCACAAATTAAATGGCCCGATCTCACAGTTCAAATATTATTGCATTTAGTTTCAATTTATGGACTGTACCTGACTCTAACAAACCATGTTAAAATCCTTACAATATTATTTGGTAAGTACTTACTTAATTTTAATTAAATTTAGTCTTTGAAGGATCGTTTATTGATAACAAGTGTGTTTACAAAACATTCGTCCTCGCTAACTAGGACAGTATACATACTTTTAGAATCGCAGAGCAGTTACATCGGATGTAAATAGATAGGAAGTAGTAGTGTAACGTATCGGATTTTAACCCTAAGGCCGGTACGTTAATAAGAAAAATGGATAAATGAAACAACCTTTACCGGCATAGAATTCATATATTATTATTTAACTACATAAACGGTTATTCATTTTAAGTATAATTTTATACAAACAGATATTTAAAATAAATGCCACAGCTTCTCAGCCAGAGAATGTGGGTGACCTGAGATGAATTGCATTACCAATTACATAAGTTTAAATAAAGTATAAGGGCGCCAAAAGCAGAGACGGCTGCTTTACCGAAGAAAAAATCAGGTAAAAGTTTTAATTAAAGGATATGTGTAGCACCAACATGATCCGTTGACAGTAGATAAAGTCCCAACTGAACCATTTGATGGGATGTGAGCCCCAGCCGAACACATAGATGGGATCTTGAACCCCAACCAAACACATAGTTGGTATCTTGAACCCCAACCAAACACATCGATGGGATCTTGAACCCCAACCAAACGCCTCCTGTAATTGATTTGTCAATTACAGTAACATAATAATAAAGTAGTATGAAAGAGGGAAAACCTAACCTCCAAAACATAAATTTGATGTAAGATGACTAAGAAAAGTTAATTATGTATTGTTTTGTATTATAACACAAATATAATCAAATTGATGATAAGTTTTATCTTTTATTTAATTTGGAATGATTGAATCTATGAGGGAAAAATAACCTAATAACCTCATGTAGCACCTAGCTTTCTAAATACTTAAAATATCACTTTTAATAGGCCTAGCATGTGGATAGTTCGTAGGAAATAAGTAATACATACCTTTGTGAAAATAAAGGAGGCTTAAATGAAGAAGATGGAATGAATTCCTAACAACTCCACACCACGCGTCATGGATCGATTGTGGATCCCTCCTCCAGCACAATTCTGTAGAAAACCACGAAATAAATACCGAGGCACTATTAAAACCAAAGAACAAAGCTTCCAAGGGATCAAACTTACCAAAAAAAATAGTAGAAGATCACATATTGAAAAATTTACGTGCGCACTGCACGTCGTCAGGATCGAAAAAGACCGGCTCCTTAGCCATTTTTTATAACTTGGAGAATTTCAGAGAGGGTTACAGTAGAAAACGTAATCCGTACATCTGTTGAAAACGACGAGACACTGAGGTCAAAAACCTTATTAACTTGAATGTTTTATTAAAGAAAAACGATGTCTGAAAGACCAAAAAGCACCGAAACAGTGTTTTATTGATAAGAACAATGTTTATAAACTTTAATTCATATTGTTTGTAAACAAACAATAAAAACGTCAACTAAATTGCGAAGTTATTAATATTTCTGTCAAAACCGATTATTCGTTTTATTCGCTAGAAACCCTAACTTTTCTATAGGTCACAGACAATAAATCAACTTGTAACATTAAAAGTTTCGTTCGAAAACGAATCGGTTTCGTTCAGAAACATATCGATTAATCGATAGAAAATCAATATTTTATTCCTGTATTTCAATAAAATAGGAGGAATAATTAATGATATGTTCATTTAACGAAACATTGATTAATTGGCTATAAATCCCAATAAATATTAAGAGGCTACAGACAATTAATCCAGTAAAAGCATTAAACTTGATTTAAAAAAGAACGATTCATCGACTGAAAAATCGAATGATAATCGAAAGTTATTATAAAAATTAAATAATTAAAAACCCATTTTTACTACGTTACACGACCCCCCCTGTCAGAAGAATTTTGCGTATATAAAAGCAAAATTCAAGCTGCCCTCAGCTTGAAAACACCTCAGCTCGAAAAATAAAAATCGATAACTGAAAGAAAACTCTAACTCACACTAAATTCTAAAATAAAAATTACCAACCGGATACAACGACAATCAAGTTGTAACCAAAAAAAACTAATGAAATACAAACCACCCTATCAAATCCAACACTCAATACTACATCCTACCAATAGTAAAGAACTTAAAAAGAAAAACTACTCCATCAACAAACCGAACCCACGAACAAAGGAAAACCAAAAGTTGGAGATCATAACTCCCACAACTTAACAAAATTAATAGTAATGCAGGAAAAATGTACCTAACATTAACTAATACAAATTAAAAAAGAAACGCAACCCTAAACGCAATATATAAATCCCAACCAGTTATACATAAATAGTTAATAGAAATATAATAAATAAATATAATAATGGATGTAATAACAACTTAATATGTACTCTTGATTTACTAATAGACAATAAGCGATAACACACATAATCTAACTGTGGTTACGCCTCACCATATTAAACAAAAGAATTAAGAAGCAAGAAAACCCATTTTAGAATTTTAAATGATCAATGGTTAAAAGGCTTAATTTTAAAGAGGTAACCAACCGCCTCTAGTATAATGGCTTATTTAGAGGAGTTACTAACCGCTCCGGACAAAGGCTTATATTTTAAAGAGGTTATCAACCGCCTCTAGTAGAATGGCTTATTTATTTTACATAGGAGTTACCAACCGCTCCTAACCCACTATATTTACTAAATACCCAAAGTGGTCACTACCCAAGTAAAAATTTATCCAACATTTCAACATCCTTCAAGTAAATAGAGTATTTTATAAACCATACATAATTATATCAATAAGTAAATAAACATACTAAATAATAAAATATATAACCCCAAAACTATCTTAACTTTAACTATCCATTCCAGTAATCCAATCCAAAAAATAACCAACTGCCAGGACTAATGTTCTACATTCCAAAAATATACCTACTTGTCCGGGCTATAGTTTATAAGATAAGAACCTTCTAAAATTATTATATAAATTAACCTAGAACCTTGGCCACCTCCTTTTAAATATCGGATATGCCAAGCCCATAACAACCATTACTTGAGAAATCGGGTCGGTTATACATCAAACCAAACCAAAAGATTTCACGAGCAGACTACACGAGAGTCAATAGTGGTGTGATATAATTAATATCACAACCATGAAGAACCTTGGCCACCTCCTTTTAAATATCAGAAATGCCAAGCCTATATCAACCATTACTTGCACATCCGAGTCGGTTATACATCGAACCGAACCGAAAGGAAGAATACACGACAGAAGCGCGAGAGTCCTTAGCGGTGGTGATGTGAGTATCATCATCACAACCGTGAAGTGTGGCTCCCACCTTCAGCAAAACATCATCGAGTCGGAACCTAAAATAAAAAATACTGGATCCCGAATCCTAGAAACGACGAAACGCCCGAACAACTATTTCAACCGAAAGAAAAGGACAATTAACCCTATAATTATAAACACTACAAACTATCGATACACTTTTAAGATAAGAACACACATAAGTTCAAGACGAACTTTCAAATTTAAATTAAGAGTTCTTAATAGTATAAACAACGATGCAACGACATCAGCAGGCACGGTGTCCCTAATGCGAACCTCATATGCAAGCTTATATTTATGTAAAGCTTGGAAAGCTAAAGAACGATCCTCCATTTTATAATAAGTGAAATAGTCACTGAACCGGAAGCAATATCTTAGAAAATATAAGTTAAGTAATGATAAAGTTAAGTAAAAGTCAAGCAACAGTAATGATAAATAACTGCAAAGTAAAATAGCAGTAAGGTTAAATAATTGTCAAGATAAGTAGCCTGATACACACATCAATTCGTAATAAGCATAAGCAGTAAGCACCACATTAATACAGCTAGCTTAAGGCGCTAGGTATCAAAAGCAAAGAAAAAATTAAATCTTCAGAAAAAAAACTTATTTTTAATTATTATTTGAAAATTAAGCAAAGTTAATTAATTCTGAAAATGCAAAAACGATGGGTGTGAACCCTTATTACAGGATAATTTCCTAAACAGTCAAAAAGCAGAAGTTGAAAAAGTTGAAAATTTCCCCGACTTGAAAAAAGTAAAAAATAATTTTAATTCAAAAAGTTCCAATGGGAAAATTAAGAAAGAAAGCTGTAATAGTGGCAAATGATGAGTGTGTACCAGATATTTAGTTAAAAGTAGCATAATGTTTAAGATAAATATTAAAATGTAAAGATTTCATTTTAATCACCGCACTATTTTGCAAGTCATCTCAAGTTAAGAGAAAAAACATTAGTTAAATATTTAAATTATAACACAGTATGCATACATAAGACACAGGTAGTATAATTTGTAATGTAAAACACAGATCCGCAAGAAACTTGAGGTAAGACTCAATAAACACAGTTCCGCAGTAAACTTATGAAATACTTATAGTAAACACAATTTTTGACATATTTAAAACAACATGACAATCATCTCAGGTTACTCGCCACCACGTACGGGCGTCACTGTAACGTATCGGATTTTAACCCTAAGGCCGGTACGTTAATAAGAAAAATGGATAAATGAAACAACCTTTACCGGCATAGAATTCATATATTATTATTTAACTACATAAACGGTTATTCATTTTAAGTATAATTTTATACAAACAGATATTTAAAATAAATGCCACAGCTTCTCAGCCAGAGAATGTGGGTGACCTGAGATGAATTGCATTACCAATTACATAAGTTTAAATAAAGTATAAGGGCGCCAAAAGCAGAGACGGCTGCTTTACCGAAGAAAAAATCAGGTAAAAGTTTTAATTAAAGGATATGTGTAGCACCAACATGATCCGTTGACAGTAGATAAAGTCCCAACTGAACCATTTGATGGGATGTGAGCCCCAGCCGAACACATAGATGGGATCTTGAACCCCAACCAAACACATAGTTGGTATCTTGAACCCCAACCAAACACATCGATGGGATCTTGAACCCCAACCAAACGCCTCCTGTAATTGATTTGTCAATTACAGTAACATAATAATAAAGTAGTATGAAAGAGGGAAAACCTAACCTCCAAAACATAAATTTGATGTAAGATGACTAAGAAAAGTTAATTATGTATTGTTTTGTATTATAACACAAATATAATCAAATTGATGATAAGTTTTATCTTTTATTTAATTTGGAATGATTGAATCTATGAGGGAAAAATAACCTAATAACCTCATGTAGCACCTAGCTTTCTAAATACTTAAAATATCACTTTTAATAGGCCTAGCATGTGGATAGTTCGTAGGAAATAAGTAATACATACCTTTGTGAAAATAAAGGAGGCTTAAATGAAGAAGATGGAATGAATTCCTAACAACTCCACACCACGCGTCATGGATCGATTGTGGATCCCTCCTCCAGCACAATTCTGTAGAAAACCACGAAATAAATACCGAGGCACTATTAAAACCAAAGAACAAAGCTTCCAAGGGATCAAACTTACCAAAAAAAATAGTAGAAGATCACATATTGAAAAATTTACGTGCGCACTGCACGTCGTCAGGATCGAAAAAGACCGGCTCCTTAGCCATTTTTTATAACTTGGAGAATTTCAGAGAGGGTTACAGTAGAAAACGTAATCCGTACATCTGTTGAAAACGACGAGACACTGAGGTCAAAAACCTTATTAACTTGAATGTTTTATTAAAGAAAAACGATGTCTGAAAGACCAAAAAGCACCGAAACAGTGTTTTATTGATAAGAACAATGTTTATAAACTTTAATTCATATTGTTTGTAAACAAACAATAAAAACGTCAACTAAATTGCGAAGTTATTAATATTTCTGTCAAAACCGATTATTCGTTTTATTCGCTAGAAACCCTAACTTTTCTATAGGTCACAGACAATAAATCAACTTGTAACATTAAAAGTTTCGTTCGAAAACGAATCGGTTTCGTTCAGAAACATATCGATTAATCGATAGAAAATCAATATTTTATTCCTGTATTTCAATAAAATAGGAGGAATAATTAATGATATGTTCATTTAACGAAACATTGATTAATTGGCTATAAATCCCAATAAATATTAAGAGGCTACAGACAATTAATCCAGTAAAAGCATTAAACTTGATTTAAAAAAGAACGATTCATCGACTGAAAAATCGAATGATAATCGAAAGTTATTATAAAAATTAAATAATTAAAAACCCATTTTTACTACGTTACAGTAGGTACAAAATACTCATTTTTTAAAATTAATTCTTTTATGGAATAATGGGATGCAACGTATGTATCGTTAAAATGTATTTTCTGACGTGACGATGACATCATCGATGAAATGTTCCTTCGATGTACCTACTAAGTAATTAAATAATTTAAAGTTATTCAATGGTGCCGATTCTGTTGTAAATCGCACTAAACAAATTTTAGTCACATCTCATCTCTTTCTTACGAACATGATTGAAAAAGGATAGAACATATTTTAAGTTGTCAAATTAATCTTTGCCGTCTTATTTTGCGTGTATTTAGGCGTGACCGCGATAGATGGCGACTTTTATATTGAAAACAAGCATTGGACTAATTTGACAGGACTAAATTTCTTACATCCTTTTCTTATGTTCTTTGTTAGAAAGAGACATAGTGACACTAAAATTAGTTTAGTTGTGAACAACAGAATAAGGGCCAATGAGTTGTTTCCGAAGAAAAGACTGTCTAAGCAAATGTATGTGCCATGTAAGATATTTTGAAGACATGATATTCATTGAATATAAATTCTGTGAATACTTAATGTCATGGGAATTGTTTATTAAATTACTTGGTTCACCATTTTGTTCGTTGTTAAACGTCATGTTTTGTTTTTTCATGTGGTGTGTACACACGGCAACACATCAAGCTATACATTTCCAGTATAAGCTGATCTCACATTGTATAGGATTTCCGTACAATGAGAGGTCAGCTTATATTGGAAATGTATAGCTTGATCTGTAGCCGTGTGTACAATAAGGTATATTCTATTTTATTAAAAATTTCAATAAATTAAGATAGAGCTAAATGTAAATTGAAAAATGTTTCGAATGAACGACATAAATACGAATCGGTCATTACAATGAAACGATTTTCTATTAAACAATAATGACATTGAAATGTAAATGTGTGCCAGCAAGTTATGAAATAAACAACATATGAAAATAATGCTTTGTAAAGTGGCTTCTAAGCCAAATTAAATAACAAATCTCCTGCATATTACTGACACCCAGCCATCTGACATGACTAAACGAAGCTTGTCCAATGGTTTTTTTTTACTGTTTATAAACCTGTGTTTGACCGCAATCTTACCGTGGTAAGTGATATGCGACCGAAGGTGGTAAGCACACAAAGCCTAGAAAAACTGGCTCTCAAGTGCAGCTGTCGGAACACACCGAAAGGTGCTTGGCGACACATTTTCAACTTGAGCGTGGTAGCCAGACAGGCGGGTACTACAAATATGGTAACCAAATAACTGACGTATCTGCTACACTACAATACTTATACTTAGTTTAAAAATAAATATACCTAGTAAAATTGTTTTGAATACATTTTTTAAATAAATAAATAAAAATTCTGGGGCATTCCCTCACATGGTTATCTGATCCCAAACTTAGCACATATTGTACTATGGAAACCAGATAAATACTCTCAAACATGTTGGATCACACCCAAATAACTAAAATTTTATCGAACCACATTTCATTATTAATTTGCTTCAATTTTCATGTTAACACCACAACATTTTGACGAATAATTATGTTTATACTGAATGCGATGAATATTAACGAAATTCATCTTCATTTATTAACGCGACGTAAATGCAGTTAATATGACTAATATAACTCATACGAAACGGCTTTGTTTTCACATTCCAAAAAAGGTTTTTATTTTCTTTTATATTACCTAGTTTTTGATGTATGATGAAAAATTACAAAGAAAATACTTGGAAAATACCATACCTATACACCACCACCCCCTCATCTCCGAAGTTTGCAAAGCGAAAAATCTGAATTACAAACACAGTCGAATAGATACCTATGTAATATTAAAGGAAAAATAGAACTAAGCATGAAATAAGTTTCTAACTAGCACAGTTTCTTCGAAATTATCAATATTCGTTTACAAACAAACTTTGCTATGCGGTCCGGTTTTTTACAACAGTTATGGCCCAAACCAAGCCCTACCAAATACCTACCTACGTCCAAGAAAAAATACAAAGTTTTTACGTATAAAATGTGTGTGTATTTTGAAGCCTTAATTTTTGTTACAGTATTTTTAACAATATACACATCGGGGTTCGGTATAACGGCGGGCGTCCACAGACTGTGGTCACACAGGGCGTATAGAGCAGTACTGCCTCTGCGGATACTCCTTGCGCTACTCTTCACGATCACTGGACAGGTAAATCTTCAATTTATTTAAAAGTTAATTATAATACCAATGATTGAATTTTGCATAATAATAAAACAAACGCAAATGTCTCTATTTAATTTACATGTAAATTTTGAACACTTCAGACTCGTAACTCTATTCACGAACAAGTCCTATTTCCATAAATGTAAATAAGTATGATAGTATTAATTATGGTCGTTTAATTCTTAAAAAGTCCGTTCTCATTTAAACCAGCAACACGAACTATTAAAGTGAGTCGGTTCAGTGCGAAAGTGCCTATTATGCCTGAACGAATTTGTACACAATTTGGCACATTAGATAGTTTTATTCCCTGAAACATATAGGATACACAACATTATAGTGCTGGGGAATGCGAATTATGGAGGCCAAAGCCGAAGGATGCAAAAAAAAACTGAATTTGATTTATTACAATAACAATACAATGTCTTCAGACCTAGTGGGTTGGTACCGAAGTGACGATCTCTTATTTCACTCGCTTGGTCGGGCGGTACAGGTGCAACGTCGCGGGGCATCAGCAGTATTGGTTCTTGTGGGAACCGCGGCGACTCAGCTTTGCGCAATACCGTCATCGATGATAAATAAAGCTAAGGTCTGCACACATAACACGCGGGTAAACGCAGAAAGAAGGGACATTCCTCACTCACAGTCTTTTTTGTTTATAAATACATACTTAATATACATAATTACACCCAGACTCAGGACATTTAGATATGTTCAAGTTCATGCACACAAATGCATGTCCTGTGTGGGAATCGAACCCACGAACTGCGGCGCGACACCGCGCCAACAGACCTTTCAATGTGGGAAAAAAGCTTGTAAGCGCCTTTGCACATTATCAGACACGACCGTTCGACAAGACAAATTTCTTGTCTGGTTCATCGTACACATTCATGCACGACGTCTTATCCGCTGTCTGTAACCATATTTCACGGACGGACAATACACGCGTACCAAATGGACAGACGACAGAGTTTACAGTAATTGACTTGTACCATAGACATAGAAAACGGCCATAGTTGTAGGCATTATTGGATACATCCATTAAATATGACAAGAATCAATGAGACTATAGAGCTTAAATGTTCAATATATTCATTTTTATTTTACTCATGTAACATTACATGTTTGATAAAAGTTTAATTAACGTAAAAAATAAAAATTACTATTCATTTTATACAAACAACACTAATCCACTTCTTAACTTTACAAAAATAACATAACTGGGTTACATGAAAAATTAAATAGTAATAAAAATAAAAGTTTTTGTATTAAAATTAAAATTGAGCTGATTTAAATAAAATAAATAAATTAACATTCTAAACACGAAATAAAAGCGTGGACACTATAGTTGTTTTGGCTGACGCAGCCACGACGAATGTGCACGCGCGAACTAGTTTCCATATATGAGTAGATGTCGTGTCTAAGCAAGACGTCTTGCGTAGGCGCGACGTCGTAGATGCAGACGACGACGACGCGTGTCTGATCAGACATAAGAAAAAATTTCTTGTAATGTGCACGGTCTCATATAAGAACCAGTGCGACTGAATGTCTTATAAGACATGTCTGATCAGACACAAGAAATTTTCTTATAATGTGCAAAGGCGCTAACTGGTTAACTTGTTTCCGTAAAAATTACATAACCAAATCGATCAGTGGAAGCTTATCCACATAAGCCTCGATGTGAGCGTCTATGTCTCCGCTGCGTATATCATAATTGAGAGAAAGTATACCTACGTAATGTTATATCCGTGGGGTGTAGAGTCATACCGATTACGTGGTATCAAGGTGGTATGTAGACAGACATAATATACCTTATCGAACCTCACGAAGATAAGATAATTTACTGGACAAAATAAACATTGACGCAAAGTCATTATACCTAAGTTACGGCAAAAATTTAGCTGCTTGCGTTTCCTTATACACTGCAACACTGTGGCCTATAAAAATACCGCCGCACTATTACGTTACGATTAGTCTAGGCCTTACACTGATTCGCAGGGCTAAGTTTATCGGCTATAGTCTATAGAAAATTCGGCACGGTAGACGAACTCGTTACGATATCGATGGTATCGATAAAGATATCAAAATGACGTAAATGTATCACCCATATTTTGATAAAGTTATCTATGACTCAGCTAGGATTTATCAATTCAGTCATCCTATTATGGTAAGTGATGCGTCATTATTTTTAGGAACCCTAACAGAATCACTCGTGTATCTCTGTCGATTTGAATCGAATCTACTGGACCGATTAAATTGAAATTTTGGCACACTTATGAATTTCTATGACCCAAACACGGACGTGTTCGTAAATAAATGAATTTGAATTATGGGAGGCATTTTGGGAACAGGGATAAAATCCCGCAATAACTACTTATAGTCCTAAAATATAGAGATTTCCGATCACGATTCGTACTCATTTTGACATTTTTCAAAATTCAGCCTCTAAGGGGGTGAAATGGGGTGTAAGAGTTTTGTAGGGAACAACATCATTTTTGAAGTAAGAAGTAAGTAGGTACACTTTGTATCTACGGCTTGGAGCTTCTTCTTAAACTATGAAACGATTTTCCGAAATTTCAATGAGATCACGGTTGAAACCAGGGGACGGAAAGCACATACCTATAACCGTAGACTGGCTACATAGGAACAACATAGGTACAAAACCTACATAAGACAAGACTGACATGACTCATTCGAAACACAGGCAAATATACAAACTAAAACTGATCTACTACTTAGACAGTACGGTTGACTTGCCTGAAGTAATTACCTAAAGTTAATTGAAAATCTTGAATTTGTTGCCTTAAATCTTTTAAGCCGAAGGATTTCATCATCTTCCTTTGTAACTAGACAAGAAGCTTTGTTCGGTAGACACATTTGCCTAGCATAAATAAAATGGTGGAATCTATACAGAATGTTAGGAGCAGCTAGATGTGGGCGCGATATCGTTCTTTGTGGAATTCTTTTTCGTAAAGGCCTATGATCAGCAGCTTTCCTTGCCTGAATATTATGGTGACAAATTTCGGTGTAAGTAAATAAGATTTTCTGAGTTCTTAGCCATGGCCAGTAATAACCTAGTAATGCCGATAATGACGTCACACGATTAAATCCAATATTTATTATGAAACGAACTCTCATCTCTGTACTAATACTGTGCAATTCATTATGTGTTACTATACCTACCTCGTATTTAGCCGTGAACACGTAACTGGGCTACATAGAACTAACTATTAGTGCCCAAGTCATAAATAAAGCATAAATTCGTAATTATTTGATTAAAATGATTTTGTATAGGATTGAAGAAGACAGCCTGAGAAGTTTGATGAAACTGTTTGCTGTCGTACAACGCCTTTATATTTAACTAGCACCGGCTCGCGGCTTCGCCCGCGTGGCCTACAGGAAACAAATGACATATTTTTCTACAACAATAAAAGAAAACAAAACAACTTCATCCCACTTCGAGGGTGGAATTATTTAAAACGCTGAGACACGTATATATTAATTTTCAATCTTCAGCCTAAACCCAAAATTTGAAGATCCTAACTTCGAAACTGACGGACTTTCATACAAACTTTCATCCCCTATTTTACCCCCTTAGGGTTGGAATTTCGAAAAACCCTTTCTTAGTGGATACTTAATCTTCACAAAGAATATACCCTCTAAATTTCATGTCTCTAGGACCAGCGGTTTGGGCTGTGCGTTGATATATCTTTCAGTCAGTCAGTCAGTCAGTCAGGACTTTGAATTTTATATATATAGATTAAGAAAATATTACAAAACACACACTCGCTCATAGCGGAAACCGAACTGAAAGTCGCAACAGTGTGAGTTTCGGTTCACAGTAACAATAATATAAGTCACAGTGATGAGTATGTCAGTGGCTATACAAAACATTATAATCAAATAATTACTAATCGATGATTAAAATCTATGTCTTATAGAGTTAAAACACGGCCTCTGTGCCATTACCAATGTTTGTAAAGATGTTCGTTCCTTACGTTATTAAATGAACAATAAATTATTCACAACGAGAACAATCTTGAAGCATGTCATCCAACTCATATTCTTACTGTTCTCATAAATGGAGTCAATTGTCCCCGTTGACCCCTCATCCAGCCTTGGCGTCCTACAAAATATCATTGTTCAAATATTTCATTTGTTTCGATAGCGATATAAGTAGTGAAATGCATGTGAATATTTATTTATCTTTCAATGTTTACCTTTACCAACCTATATTCGTTGAATTTAACTGCATTACTCAAAAGTTTTCGGATATCTAAGCATTTATCAACATGGTGGCATACCTACAATTGTTTTGTTCTCTGATAGCATCAATATATTTTTCGGAGCAAACAATTTACGGTTAAAGATAGGTTACTTTATGTTTTTCTTCAAGAATCACGATAATGTTATAAATTCGAACGTGAATACATACGAATTGAAGAAAGAAAACCTAATCTTTTTGTATATTTGTACCAATTCACAAATCAATCTGTGAACCGATCGCGATGAATATTTGCACGCAGTAGCCTATATACTATGGAAAGGGACATAGGCATTGTAATCAAGTGAATACCTACGCGGGGCACAGTAGTATTATAAAGCTGCATTTTTGCACTATGTCAACGTCTTTTCAACCTTTTAAAGGTCATCCACTTCATAGATCTCATTTCAAATTTATATTTTTCATAAAGCATATTTCATCCAATGAAACGAAATGAAACTCTCTTATGGTGGCTTCTCACGGCGCGTTGTAGCCCGAGCCGCGCCGCGCCGCGCCGCGCCCCGCGCCGTGTGAAGGCAACGGCTCGGCGCGACTTGGGCATGCGCGTCCAATGCTCGGCGCGACTCGGCCTGGCGCGTCCAATTTGGTCGCTTCACACGGCGCGTGGTGGGACGAGCCGCGCCGCGCCGCGCCGCGCCTCGCGCCGTGTGAAGGCAATGCTCGGCGCGACTTGGGCTGGCGCGTCCGATCCGCTAAATGTCGGTAACTTCAAAGGCGCGGCGCGGGCAGGGTTGGATTTCGTAGTATAATAAATATAAATATAGTACTTATGTAGTATCGTAATGCCAGGATACTTACTACCTACGAGAAAATACCATAATTTTACCTTCAGGTCGATTAATTCTGTTATTTGTTGAAATAAATTAAAAATATTACTTTAATTATGAAATAAAGTTGTAATAGTTGTTTTAGTTGTAGTAAATCGGCCTATTTACTCCTGATTCTTTCATGCGATGCTTTGAAAGAAAGTAAATTTAAATTGTATTCAATGTATTCCATCTGACGACATGCTATGTCGTGTCAATGCCAAAGACGAAGTTTCGATTGACGGATTGGCTGAGATAAACATCTACTTGCCTAAATTTGGTCAATTTGTACCTACAATAACAATAAAACTAAAATGTCCTTACAAATACATTTTTATTTCAGTTAAATAACAAAATGAACGATAAGCAAAATGCAGTATTGTTTTCGACAAGTACCTAGTACAATTTTATTTTCCATATAAGTACAATAATATTTTGAGGGTCTGAATGCAGCCCTGGGCGCGGGCGCGCGCGTGGGTGGCTCGGTTTTGTGCGGAGTTTTGTGTGCGTTTGAACACGTTCATTTCATCTCGAAGCGTTCGCACGTGAGGTACTCTGCGAGCTTAAATATGGAGTGGTCGAATGACACGATTGCCGAATTTTTACATTATTACGAGAACGAACCATCTTTGTTGAACTCGAAAAATGCGGAGCACAAAAATAAGAATGACCAGCACGATGCCTGGATCAGAATAGTTTAGTTAAGGACAAAAAAAACCCGACTGCGTAAAACAAAAAATAACTGAATAAAGTATAACAGCTTGCAATTTGAAAATATAGTATTATATTAAAGTAATTAATTATAGTAACAGCAATTTTGAAAATATGGTATTATAATATATATATATACAGGGTGTTGTTTTGGTCGGCGACAAGCGACCCAGGAGCGGTAGTACAAAATATATATCCCCCAAAAATGGACTTAATTCTATTAAATACTGTAAATATGTTGAGAAATACCTTATTCAATTTGAAATAAAATTACCGCAAAGTATGGTTACTAGGCACGTGCACAGACTAGAGCTAGGCGCAAGCCGCCATCGCCCCACCCCTTTACTCCCTCGTACTCCCGTTGAGTATTATGAGTACTTTAGCTTATTACATGATTTTCAAAATTTTTATTATTTTATTTTTATTATAAAAAAAAGTATTTTTTAAATATTTTTTTTAGCACCAGTATCATTTGTATTATCGACCCTGAGTCGCTCGTCGCTGACCAAAACAACGACCTGTATATGTATGGAATGGGCTGTTTACAAGCTTTCATTTGATACCCATATTTTTGTAATAACGACATTTTTGTTTTAATTCCCCTCCTCTGTTTTTATTCGAAGACGCCATATAAAAATAATATAACCTATGTTACTCCCATAGTTAAGACGAATCTAACGACACCTCATGTTTAACGCCATCAAGCCGTTTAGGCTGCAGAGCATGCCAAAGAAAGACATACATACACTCGAAAAACATAACCCTCCTCCCGGTTCAGTCGGGTAAAAATAGAAATTGTTATTTAAGGGGGCCAACGCAACTTCAACGCAAGCATAGCCTAAAAGCTTGTACCTTTCATCCAACATAATGTTTGACTGCGAAAAAAGAGAGACAGTATCAGGAGCCGTCGGTTATCAGTCGGTAAATTCCGCTTATCACTCGCGGCCGCTTCGCTAGGTCGTCATTCATGATTTCGCATATCATAAAATTTGTTCCAGGAGTATACTTCTTGTGAAACAATCTTACAAGTTTGTGAAAAAAGTTAGTTATTTAGAATCTCCAATATATTTGCAAGCCTGGTATCTAGATATTTCGTTACTTTTCAATTTATAAGTACATTAGATATGGCCAAAGTTCAGGTAAAAATTGTGCAAAAACGCTGTTTTTCGGAGGCTTTTACTGAATTTCTTTCACACTTTTTTTTATTTTTGCCTAGATACACGGCTAGATATAGTGCACAAGATACCAATTTGTTTAAAACATCTAACGAAAAATGTTTAACAACGCCATCATCAGTACACAGCTTTTGTATGAAAAGTATGGGCGGATTGACTGCTCTTAATTGTCGTTTTAAATTTCTCCATGGCTGGACGTGCGACATTGTGCGTTGCGTGTCTCGATATGCGGCAAATTCCAATCAAACGAGCGCCGCGCCGCGCCGCGCCCGTGTGAAGGGGTGACTCGGGCTCGCGCGTGGCGCGTGCTTGCTCGTAGAAATCGGCGCGGCGCGGCGCGGCTCGGCCTACGACGCGCCGTGAGAAGCCACCATTAAACGTTATATGCATATATCTGCTAGTACCAAGAAAGTGCGACACACGTAGGTATAGCCTTTTTGAATTATCCAACATCATCTACCTGCCTTGTTTCCAATTATTTGAGATCGGCGCAATATGTACGTTCCTTTCCATCCATTCATCCATTTAAGCCGCTATTAGCCGTTACATCGACATTCTGTTTTCTTGCTTACTTATAAGTAGGAATTTATATTAAAAATACTAACTACTACTACTAAAAATTTTTAACATTTAGCACACAACTAAATATGATGATAACATATTTGTACGTTTCCCTAATGGTGTTAGGTTTTCTTTATTTCGGTTTTATCTGGGGGCACGGAAGTGCCCCCCGCCAAGACAGCCAAGCGAAGCGAAAGGGCACTACCTACCTTTTCTCGAAGCGCTTCGTCGTTTTTTTGAACCCTCATAACTTGA
Source organism: Polyploca ridens (assembly GCA_951394255.1). Taxonomy (NCBI): domain Eukaryota; kingdom Metazoa; phylum Arthropoda; class Insecta; order Lepidoptera; family Drepanidae; genus Polyploca; species Polyploca ridens. The sequence goes on along the minus strand of OX596251.1, from coordinate 7,227,021 downwards.
GTTTGGATTATACCAGATAAACAAAATTCTCAGGACATGATGTCAATAGTAAACTTATTAAACATATTAAGTTTCGATAACATAGCTCTTATACTTTAGATTTTATTGATATCTAAAAAACCCCGATTTCGTCACTGAAGTCCTAGAAAGCTGAAATTTGGTATGTAAGCTTGTATTAGTAAACAAACAACAAAAAAATTATAAAACTTGGAAATTTCAAACAAAAAAAAAATAAGCAACTTACAAAAAGAAGTGAAATCCCACCAAAAACATTTTCATGTAAAATGTTGCCGCCAAGACATATGGTTCGTACTGTCAAAAAGTTATCAGATCTCATGTAGAGCCAAGCTTATAACTCTACATGCACTTACTCTACAAGCCCTAACTTCACAAACTCTACACACCGTAGTCAAAATATGTGGCTTGGCCGTTTCAATACTACAAGAACTATTGAATAACAAAAAAGTAATGAAATGTTTTCACCTTACTCCCATACTGTGACGGTAGCGAAACGGCCAAGTTCCTTACTGTTTTTGATTAAATGTAACTAAAGTTAGTTTCCCGACAACAAAACGTCAACGTAGATAACTAGTTTTGTAGATCATTTTTTTCAGTGTAGTGTAGGTAGGTACCTATAATTGACAGGATTACTAACAGGGTTATTTATTTAATGGTATGTATTACCAACGTCCTCCTTGCAGCTGCCCCGTTCAAATTGCAATTGAAATGAAATGGTTTATTTCGCCTGTAATTTCGTACAATTTAGGTGGAATCTTATAATAGGGTCTACACATTTCGGTACAGAATAGCATGCAAAAATAGATTTCTCGTAATTTTTTTTTTATTATTCTAGTAATTAAATGAAATGTCCAAATCATCTAATTATCTACGTCAAAAATATTCGTCTAAGGTATAGTAAATACATCTCTCAATAAACCACTTCCATAAATTCTGATTCCTATGTATATTTTTTTTATTTTAGTACCAACCTATTATAAATTATGTACAATTTATTTTGTAGAAGGTTAAATTTAGGTCTTCAATCAACTGGACATGGTAGCGACAATAATTAGTCATACACGATGGGGGCTTCTTGATTGTATTCATTTTCAGGTGCTCCAATGTTTTGTCAATGTTTTTAAGCTACTAGGTATATTATAATATTTACGCTATTGAACGAGCAATATTTGTAACGGCTCTAACGATTTTGATGAAACTTGCTATAAATAGGGGTTTTTAGAGGCGAAAAATCGTAGCTAGGTCTCATCTATGAGAAGACGCGATCTTTCGAGTTTTCGATTAAAACTCGGTCACCCAGGTAATATTTATAAAAGTAAGACTTAAAACTATTTATTTAATCGTAGCGCGACATTTACACCTGGGCTCTGGACCACCGCGTCCATCACAAGTACTCCGAGAGCGTGGCGGACCCTCACGATGTGAGGCGAGGGTTCTGGTTCGCGCACGTGGGCTGGCTGGTCCTCACGCCGCACCCAGCTGTAGAGGACCGCCGGGTCGCACTCCGCAAGACATCCATAGATCTCATGGCTGACCCAGTTGTCAGAATACAGAAACTGTAAGTACATTTCATAATGCTCATGAAGCAAGAATCAATCAATCTGACCTTAGAATAAGAATGACAATATTAACTTCAATCACAGCGAGGTGATGATATCGAAAGGTAGATAAAATCTTCTTCTTTTTTTTGTAACTTACTTTCTTCTTGAGACAACTTGAAAAGTCACGATACACCTGATTCATTTTATTTAACTTCACTGATGCACATGGATTGATCTTAATTGGATAAAATACGATAATATGCAATAAAACTCAAAATATATGAATTTATGAAAACGCAACGTCTCTCTGTAAGTTCCCGCCAAAAAGTCTAGTAAACAATTTCTTTTTGAAAATTCAGAAAAAAAAAAAAAGCAATTAGCGTCCAAAGTTAGCGTCATAGATTAAGCATATCCAAGTTCTTTGATTAGCGTGCGCGATTTTCATTTGTTTCTTTATTATTATTTTTTTAAAATTAATATTCAGAAGCAAATGGCCAGTGTCATTTTGCAGACTTCGAGAAAAAACTTTTTCATCTCTCATATTCTGAAAGTAGGCCTTAGTAAAAAAATATAATGGCCTATGTACATCTAAGGCCATAGCTTAACTAAGAAGCTGTTTGATTTGAAGTGATAGGACTGAAAAATAATTTAATTTTTTTTAACGTTACGTTACTGGCAGATACCTACACAGCCATAAGTGGAAAACATTATATAAAATGTATTTTTTTATAATTGTTAGGAACATCATCTGCCTGCCCTGTTCCCAATCATTTAGGGTCGGCGCAATATGTACGCGGTTTTATAATTATTATGAACAAAATATTTTAAATACATTTAAATAACAATATTTATCGTCAAAAAATGTATGTCTGGTACCTCAGAGTATATAAATACTTCGTACAACTGGTACTATGGCGCTTTAAAAAATAAGAGCCATTTAGTTATGCAAAGAACAAAAGCGACCGGAAAGCGAGTTTAGTGCATTTTTTTCGGATGTACCTAATTAAAATTAATTCATCAAGCGATTGAAATTGGCTTAACGCCTGGTTTAATCAGAGAAAAGGTTTATTTTTATTTGACATTCTCAAACGTTAACAGAAAAAATAATGTACAAGTTTATTTTCTCTGTGTGATTGTTAATATATTCTGTTTTAGATTCTTCATTCCATTATTTGGTTTACTCAACGTGGCACTGCCGATGTGGATCCCGTGGTACTTCTGGGACGAAAGCCTGGTGAATAGCTTCGTGGTCAGCTTCGTAACCAGATTCACTATCACACTGAACATCGCTTTCTGTGTAAATAGCTTCGCACACCTTTGGGGGAACAAGCCTTACGACAGGTTGAGTACTTTATGTTTCTCTTGTCTTACTTATAAGTAAACTAGCTGCCTCGCGCGGTTTCACCCGCGTTTAAAATAGTAATCTGTATGTGATAAAAAGCCTATAATACTCGGTTATAATGTAGCTTCCTATTAGTGAAAGAATTTTTCGAATCCGACTGGTAGTTCCAGAGATTAGACCGTTTAAACAAACAAAAAACAAAAAAACTCTTCCGCTTTATTATATAAGTATTAGTATAGATAACTATTTTAAACATTGTATACTTAGATAACAAAAAAATAATTAAACTAAATAATTACAAACCACTTACCATTGCAAACCAATTACTATACAGTGATTTAAAGTAACTAAGTCAAAAGTACATACTATTACGATGTATTTTAAATAAATGGTAAGATTAAGGTGGATGTTCAGCATGAGGTGGGATATTTTATTTTTTTCATGTTTTTATTGATTTTTACCTTCGTTGAACAATATGGCTAAATATTTCAGTGATTCGCGACCGTATTGGTTTATTTGGCACATTTTGAATGTTTTTTGTATATTATGAGCTATATATGAATGTTCCTCTAAAAAACCCTTAAAACTGACAATTTTACTGATTGTACAAAAATAGTTCATTATAAACAAAAAGTATTAATTCCACAATATACCAAATGTTGAAATATTTAACCATATTGTTCTATGAAGGTAAAAATCAATAAAATCTTGAAAAAAAACATGAAAAAAATCTAATTTTCCGCTTTAAACTTAAACACGTTGTACAATGTACTTATACATACATAACTTCATTTTCTGCTAGCCTAAAACCTTGTAAAATAGTTTATGTTTTCAGGAATTAGATAAAAATACATACATAATTCAATTATTACCTGTATACGCTTGTAAACACACTTGTAACATAGTTGAAACATTTCGTGTAATTACTCAAATAATTCCTAATTAGTAAGAGCAATATACCCGGCGCAAATCAGACGGAAAGGTGTCCCTTCTGCTATGGTGTTATAATTTGATTTCGAAGATATAAAAAACCCAATTCTTATTCGTTTCAGAGAAAGTACCTATATCTAGTGTGGAAATCTAACTTTCCAAAAAAAAAATACGACTCAAGTAATTTAATTTCCCTACACAAATATTTCCTCGAAGTAAATAAAAAGTCGTGAACACGAGAAAAAAACGCGGATACATTTTATCCAGTTAGCTATTTCTATAATATTATCCGAGTTAATAGCCTAAGTATGGTTAAGTCTTGCAGCGACAGTTCAATTTACGGAACATTATTACTACGGATAAAATATTCAATAGCATACACATTTTAAATCCTTACCGTTAAAAAAAAACATAATGTGAACTTTTGTTTCAGACAGACACTTGCCTAGCAAAAGATTTGGCATTTGAACATGTTAATTCCTTGGCCCTCAATATAAAACGTTTAGACAGGAGCTCGCTTCGCGTCCTAGGTTCTAGGTTAGGATTTTTGTATAAATCTGACATATCCATTGGACATAACTCTATGATTATGACATTTGTTATTGCTAAAAATCCTAGTAAACTTATGCTAGTTTGCTATTTAGTGGTATAAAAAAATCCGTTGTTTTGCTCGAGCGTTATGACATATTCATGCCACAAAAATTTCGTCGCCTGTATACAAAATTATCCCACCAACCCTACTCTTATAATAAAATATTTTATAGGTTTATCAAGCCAGTAGAGAACAGTATGGTAAGCCTGGCTGCCCTCGGCGAAGGTTGGCACAACTACCACCACGTGTTCCCTTGGGACTACAGGACATCGGAATTGGGAAGACTGAATGTGTCCACTAATTTTATTAACACTTTTGCCAAAATTGGATGGGCTTATGATCGTAAGTACTTTCTCATTATTATGAATGAATGAATGATGACATTTAGATGTTATTAGATACATGTATAAGTTTTACTACATTCGACCTTCTGCAAATTTCAAAATAATACAATAGGAATATGTCCTACTATCAGTCCTAAAATAGGTATTCATCATATTTTATGTTGCCACCTCAAGGTCTCACTTAATAACATATTCTTAAATACATGATTAACGATCGATTTGTTTACGTTACCACTAAGGTGGTAAACAAGCCTCCTCCTCCTCCTCGCGTCGTGTATCCTCATGTCTGAGGGTCGTGATTCCCCCGTGGAATTATTTTATTTCGTATAATGTCGTACCAGTTGAGTCTGTTCTTGGCGGCGTGAAGAGCGTCGTGGAAGTTCGTATCCAGGGATGTGCGGATCTGGTCCGACCATCTGATTGCGCTGCGCCCTCTTGGACGTTTGCCGTCAACCTTCCCGGTCACCATCAGCTACTCGAGGTTGTCTCCAAACAAGCATACGGCCCGCCTTGCGTTAGCGGTTACCGTAGCCTATGGAAGCTTGCAACACCAGGGGTATCACGCGCGCGTTACCAACCCTGCAGAAATCTCTCCACATCCTTTTTGAAGAACCCCATGCTGTACTCCATTGATTATACAAATAACTAACAATTATATTATAAGTTGTTCCCCTTGATCTTTATACAAATTGGCAACAATATTTTTGTTATAGACGTATATAAAAAACAAGGACTGTCGATTACAAACATTTTCTTATTTATCTTATATTAGGTAATAGTCAGGATTTCAACGAAACATGAATTTATTTATTAGTGATTGTCGGAATGATAGTGATATATGTAGGTACCTACTACAATTTCTAACGTGTTTGCTTATATTTAGTTTCACCTGTCCAGCGTCAGTAATCGAATCTTCTGAACCGATATCGAGCTGAAATTTAGTATCCTACATTCGTATATTGGATGGCAATGCAAGTACAGGCAACAAAAAGTACAGTCAACATAAAAAGCTTGTATTAAAAATTAAATTTTATGCTCGTACTTGTTTATTACTTATGCTTGGTCAATATCAAACAACGCCAACAAAAGTCATTTGATCAAAATTAAAACAAATTTGAATCCTGCCACAATAGAATACATTTTAGTTTCGATGAACACAATTTATTATTGAAACGTGACAACGTTTTGATTTTCATTCATGGGGGACATAAGTACCTACCTAGATAATCCACTCAAGAGTTATGGTGGGCCAATTTTATAAATCCCTTTGCATAAATGGTTAATATAATAGTTAATTTAACAGCACTATCTTTCGTTTCAGTTAAAGCTGCTACTACGACAATGATTACAAACAGAGCTCATCGAAGTGGCGACGGAACTTTGGGAGAAATTGAAGAACCGGAGCCTGTTCTATCAGACTACAGACATTCAGAATAATTAATTCGTAAGACTTAAGTTACATATTTCGATGTAAAAAATCATGTTTGTTCTATGCATGAGTCTCGCTCGACTCGAGGCTTGGCAATATAATGACTTTTTACCTATATAAAATAACGATTTTATAGACAAAATAGTCAACAAAAATCAGTTTTCATTTACCAAAGCACTTCAAATGAAGATCCAATAAAACAAAATGCATGTACAAAGTTGCTTTTAAATTTTGTTATTTCGCGCGTAACGCAGTCACCGAGCAACAACTAATTGCCAATTGGAAACCTGCACAAAAATATGTTTCAGCTACACTAAGTAAAGAACTACACGTGGAATTGTATCAGAATAGTATCAAAAGTAAGGTAAAAATAATACATTCACCGCAAATTTACCTTTCGAATGTTATGGCATCCATATGCATGAGGGGTAGCACAAAAACTATCATCTCATATTCCTGTTCTATACGATAGTATTATTTATTATTCATATAACAACAAAGTTGTTTGAATTTATTGACTAAAGATGATGGGCACATTAAAATCTTATTCTCATTAATAGATTTCTTTAAGTTTTATTCTTCATATTTAGTTTTCTCCATGTATTCCTTATTACTATAAGCCCTGCGTGGTCAGATGTTTACCGTGCTCACTTTTTATTAGGTACTTAGGGTGAGTTGTTTGCATAGAGTCACAATATAAGACCGGCCGCATACTATAAGAAATTTTCTGTCAGAAATTTTCGGACGCCCGCTTGCTCATAAATTTTTGGACGTCAGACACGTCAGAATTTTCGGATAGTATGCGGGGTCTAGAACAAAATGTATGGGGAAAGTGCCTTCCGGCGGGCGTCCGAAAATTTCTGACAGAAAATTTCTTATAGTATGCGGCCGGCCTTATAGAGTGATAGCGTTAACAACGTTACGTTGTGCGAATCGTGAGCATTTTCCATATAAATGCATTCACAGATATAGTTATCGTTGATTTACAGTCAAACAAAATGTCGATATGGATTCCTTGTTATTTATTCTCGGTAAATATATCGATAGAAAACGAGAAATTTGCATTCATTGTAAGTATTTTAGTCGTTCAAACTATGTACCGGTGCTCACGGACCGTACTCTAGTAACCGCTCTATTAATATTCGAACTCTATGGTTGTTTGGTTGGTAGTTACAGGAACTAGTTTAGTTGTTAAAATTCAATAGTTAAACTCACAATTTGTTTGCCTATCTGTAATTAAAACTGACTGACTATTTTATGTAACTTGTTTATCAGACTTCTTTGAAAGAGGTTATTTGCTTATTAAACGATTATACAACACATTTTTGTTTAATCTTAGAAATTGTTATTTTAACTATAGATTTCACACTAATGGTCAATGTAACTACTAATCAAATAATCCACGCTTAGTTAATTAATAAAATTACCTACTAATTTACTATTAAATCTGCCGAGATCGCCCGTGTTTCGCACTTACCTTATGCAATTATGCCCGGTCAATACGATACGTCTCCTCTGGCTCGGCTTGATTTCCCACTTGGTTGTCAAACAAACTATATCTCTAATGCATAAACATCTTACCTTTGCCTTACAAGTTCTCCGAATTGTATTTTTTATATTTATATTTTTTTACAGCCATGATTTACCGATCGCTCATTAAATATTTTAACAAACACTTAAGTTTAAATACTTATTTTTATTAAAAATCATATTTACCTTCCCTATTTTAAAACCAACAAGAACCTTGAATTGAATGCCCTTTTTAAACTATTTTAATGACATAATATTAATTATAGATATTAGATGCATATTATCTTTCTTATTATGTAGATAAATATAATTTTCCTAATAGTTAAAGCAATGACGCGTAGTTGCAGTATGGTAACCGACCGGCCGGGGCGGATGGCAATTTGTTTCTAGTGTCTGTATTAGTGTTGCCAGGTGTCCCGATTTGCGCGGGACGTCCCGATTTTCAGGGGTCTGGTGACACGTCCCGATTAACCCTTGATCGGGACGCCAAATGTCCCGATTTTTCACCAACCTCATGAGTCTTTACTATATTCGATAATTTTGACAGGAAAAACTAAAATAACTAAGCTGTTACTTCATAAAAATATTTTTGTTTTCAAATTTTCTAACCAAAATCAGACTTTCATGAAAAAAATTAAAATTAATGATTATGAAAAAAAATGTTTGCAGCTGTCCCGATTTGAAACCCAAAATCCCGATAATTTTATCCTTACGTTCCGAAATTTGACACACAGGACCTGGCAACACTAGTCTGTATGTATGTGATGCAACAAGCAAGCTCGCGTACAGGGCGCCGGTCGCACCAGGAGGAATAGCATTAAAATTTAATTATATAAACAACATTATTGAACTGCCTGCATCGCGACAAAATAAAATTCACCCCCCCTCCCCTATTTCCGCCCCAGGTCACTTGGTCACTTGGCTCAGTTCGGGGTGGTTCGGGTTGCTCAGAGCGGTTCCACAACACTTCGGGAGATTAAATACCGCGAGCCATCCGGCTGCCTCTAGGATACTGCAACTACGCGTCATTATTCTGAATAATAAGTATAATGGTTAAAAAAGGTTTTCCAATTTCTTTATCCACGTCTAACCGTAAAATTAATCTTCCATTTTCAATGAGCTTTGATATCAATCAATGGGTAAGCTATAGCTAATTTTGTAAAGATATATCGCCTATTAGTAAGGATTATATTGGTATATGTACTTATTTGTTTAGGCATATTTGATGTTTTAAAAAAGCTTCAACTGAACTTTCCAAGCTAGCCATACACGCACAGATGTGTCCGACGGGTACGTCTCGGATCTGATCCGTGATTTCGACCTCGGGCATCAGTTACGATCACGCGGTCACGGGCATCAGCTGTGTCTGCAATGTGTTAAAAAAACTCTAGCCGTAATATTTGACGGTTTTATATATTTAGAAGAAAGAAAACGTCGAAGAGTTTGACTGAAGCAATAGCTAAAAAAAAACGACCGCGTCATATGAATCTACTCAGAGATTGTTCAATTTTACAAATACAAATTATCTTTGACCTTCCACAAACATGGTAAACATAAAGCTGTATAAAACTTGACCAATTTGCAATGACAAAAACGCGTGTTCGCCATTAGATTGTTGGCGCGAAACTGAGGAGAAATAAAAATAATAAATATGCTGGGAAAATTTTCACAAGTTTGGAATCTTAACCAACTATGCCAACTGGCCTGTCAAATCTGTCGGGCACATCTGTTGTCACTAACACATGCACGGTTGATGCTCGGATGTACCCGCCCCGTACCAGATCCGTGCGTTTTGAGCACGGGCGGCAGGCAGGCAGTGGGCAGGCATATCCGTGTTTTTCACCATACACTGTCGGATCTGCCCGATGGGCACATCCGTGCGTGTATGGCTAGCTCATTTTCATTGGTTACAAGTTTAAATAAGACCAAACTTTTAAAAAACGTTAAAATTTTAGTTAAGGTTTATTTATTTAATCATAAGTAAGTTACTAGATACAAATTAATTTTAACCCAGATATTTTTATTGGCTGTTAAATAAACAAGTTGTTTCGTTTTATAAGCACTTAGTTATTGTTTTCATTCTTACATTACTTGTACATGAAATATACAAACTGATTAAGAGTATAACTTACTGTGATTATGATCATAATACATTGTATACATGTTTTAACATAATAAAGGACCATTCATTGTTTCAAATTTATTTTATTTCTTCACTACCTAAAGATATGCTTAATTAGTAATTAATTTGAAGATTCCCATTTGAGCACATATTTCTTGAGCACCAAGCACAAGCACAAGATTGACGCCCTCGACCCAATAGGGCGAATTAAAGTGCTCGTTATTCTGTAGGCTAGACTACCAAGCTACACGCTACAGATTGCGGGTGTAATTTCCACTTAGAAAACAATGTTTTCTTACTGCGGGATGAAAAGTTCGCTTTTCGTCCCCTGTATGCGAGGCAAAAGTGCCTCTTTTCCCCCGATTAGATTACACTGGCGCGCATGCGGCTAATTCACTTTTCCTGCCGGTTACCTAACCGGCAGGAAAAGTGAATTAGCCGCAGTAGTAAGTAGTTGCTAGATAGCAACGACTTGTTTATCGAAGTGTCCATTACAGCTTGAAACACGAGACGATGCCGCGATGGTTAAATTTTTAAACATTGATTGAAAAACGCTAAATTAAATTAAAAATGAATTTAGAAAATTCAAGTGACAGTGAATTAGAAGGAGAAGAAATTTAGAAGAAGAACGAATAGCTATTTTAGTTATTATCAGCGATATAATGCCTACTAGATCCAAAGCTCAGTATTAGAGAAGATACAATGAATTAATATTTTGGCAAAAAAAAATATAAATCAAATCTTGTTTATTTTATAGCTTTTTTTTGTAACCACCACCGGATCACCGCCCATGGACCCCTATGTACTATTGAAAGAGTGAAGGATCGAGCTTTTCATCCCAGCCCATGATCCCAGTGTAAGAAAAAATCTAATACGCACTACGGGAGAAAAGTGGGGCATCCTCACCCGCAATTTCGTGGGCTAGAAGGCCCTACTTTTCTTCCTAGGTACGTAATATACTAATTTGGGCAAAATAATAATCATGTCCGTTTATTGTATCTGGGTTTATCTATCTACTAAATAATTTTATAATAAAGCTGAAAGGTTTTATTGGTTTCATTGTTTGCTTGTTTAAACGCGCTAATCTCTGGAACTACCAGTCGGATTCGAAAAATTATTTCATTAATAGGAAGCCCGAGTGACTTTTTATCCTGGAAACGTAGGTGAAACCGCGGGGGCTAGCAAAATTATTTTATTTATTTAATCAAAAGGAACGATCTACAGCATTTCAAATAATATTAGCATAATAATTTTGTGTTGTTAATTTGCCATTACATAGTTCCATTATTATCCTTAAAAAATAACAAAGTAAAAAGTTTAAATTAAAAAGAATTTCAATTTTTAAGAAAACAAAGTTCTATACTTAAACAATGAAAAAGGAATAGTGTTTGTGTTTGGGTGTGGGTGCGTGGGGGTTTGTGTGTCGTTGTGTGTGTGTTTGGATCTTCTTTCTTTGGTGGTTTGGATGAATGAGTGCATATTATATGACAAACTGACAAACTGAATTATAACAAAATAACAAAATTAGATTGGAAAATTGATTGAACCATCACTCCATGCCTATTAGTATCTGCGTTACGTGTTTTTTATATGCAGCTTTAGATTGTGTAAATAATTGCGATGAAGAAAACTCTTTATTATATAGCCTTAGCATTCTCAAGATCACAGAATTCTGAGCATAGTTTGTATAAACTAATGGCACGTGAAATAATGATTTGTGCGATATGCGTGTACTTTTATTTGGTACTTGAAATGCCACTTGACCAACAATAGGGATGTTGCCTGGGTAAAAATATAATAATTCTAATTAGTCCGTCAGATAGATTATCAAAAAATATTGGACACGTATTTTTTGCTTTACCAAATCATGAACAATTGACGAAGATAAAGCGCTACTAAGTTCGGGAGTGGGGGCTCGTGACGTCACTTGTTACTAAAAAGTGTACCACACCGTGACGTCACGCGGAACACACGATATCTTCGTATTTTTGACAAATGAAAAAATACGTATCTAATATTTTTTGATAATGTAGGTAAATGACGGACTAATTAGTTTTTTTCAGGAAAGTAGCCTATTGTGGAGCTATCGATGTTGCCATTAATAATGTCATATAACAATGGTAAATCTAGAGATTTCCTCCGTTGTTCTAGGGATAGTAATTTATGATACTCACAGGCTTCATGATATGACGATAAATATGTCATTGATCGATAGTTAAGATACTATAATATAATTATGGTACATTATAATATAAAAGTATGTATTTAATAATTTAATTTATTTCAGACTTTTTTAGTTTCATTATAAGTTGTTCAGTTAAGTATTAGTAAGTAAATGAGCGGTAAGGTAAAGTAAGGCTAACAGCCACCGCAACTGTGTAAGTTACGTACAGGTTACGTACGGTAACCGCTCAGTAGTCTCGGTACCTACTGTCCTTACATTAAACGTGGTTTTTTGCAGTTTACGTCAAAACGGTAGCATTAAAGTATTACAATATATACATATATGTAATGGCCTATTCACAAGCTTTCATTTGATACCCATATGGTTATAATAACGATATTTTTGTTTTTAATACCCCCCACTTTTTTATTCGAAGAATCTAACGACACCTCATATGCTTAAATCCATCAAGCCATTTAGGCTGCAGAGCGTGCCAAAGAAATATACGTACACACACTCGAAAACATAACCCTCCTTCCGGGTCAGTCGGGTAAAAAGTAAGTAGTAAATGCAGTTTTGCGATCGTTATTTATGTGAACTCAAAACTGATGATACATCTAAGCTTAGAAACATTATTAGTATAGAACAAATACCTATAATTTTACATGTATGCCTTTATACTGTATGTCTATATACTTTATTTTGTAAAATATGAGTGCTAAATATTTCAAGTATTTCGAGAATTGTTTGACTTAATGCCAACGGCTACAGTCTTCCATTGTAATTCTCACCATCGTCGAGGAGTCCATTCTCACACAATGGAACCAAAATGGTTTCGTACTGTGCACTTTCAAATTAGCTTCCTAGTTCCTACCACAGACGCTTAGGCTGTGGAATGAGTTCCCCGCCATGGTTTTCCCAAGGGAGTATGGGGTTCTTCAAAAAGGGTGTGAAGAAATTTTTGCAGGGTCGGCAATGCGCAATTGATACCCCTGCTATTACAAGCGTCAATAGGCTGCGGTGACCGCTTACCATCAACGAAAAGCTCGTAGAGACCGCTTTAACCCTTATTACGAAACATGGTTTAATAAAACCCAGGTGTTAAGATAGTCTCGTCTCTTTTTGTTATATGACGTTAGAAATTAACTGATATATTTTAAACCTGGATTTTACTTAACTTGCTTTTGTACTAAGGGGGTATAAGATATAGCATTTAAAAAGTAACATCTGTACGTGGAATCACATCTGAAGTCGTCACAAAAGCAATAATAATAATTATTGTAAATATTATAATATACCTATATTTATTTATTGAGATGCAACTGTATTATTTGGTGGTAATTACACCTTCATAGATTTTGTCCTAGGTATTATCTCATTAATTAAACTAAATACTTAAAAATACAACTTTCTTACGAGTTTATTGGAACATTTGTTTACATCCCAAATCCTAAAATCTAGAAAAAAGTCAATAAATGTGCGTGCAGGATACCTTTATTTTATTATTTATTACTAAAACTAACAAAATTAAACGATGCTCATAAAGTTTTACCTCTAGCAATATTTTTTTGTTACCTGCCAATTACAAATCTCATTGTTTGTTCAGACAGCTTTTGTTTTTATTTAATATCACGTTTTATTTTCATATAATTTACCATTTGTATTTTTAGTATTCGTGTATGAATATTGGAAATTACATTACATTACAAAGAAGTTTGTATAATTTTTTTTTTTTAACAATTTGTTTTTGTTTATTTGACAAAAGAAAAAATAAGTGTACAATATATTTTTATCGACTTAAAAAAAGGAGATTATCAATTCGACACGTACTTATGTATGTAATATTATTGGAACTGCAATATATTCACATATGATAATCTATTAGGGCTTCCAAACTTTCATACTTTTAGTTGTACGTAGTATTTATATACTCTGAGCTTTTAGTAAATTTTGAACTTGATTAAATTTTTTTAAATTACTTTTTTTTTGATAATGTAAATAACGGTTTTTTTTTCTGGAATATGGCGTTTACAATAGGTACCTCTCAAGATTTGTCACTGACCGTGGATGTGCATATCATTGCCAAACTACCGACATCATTGAATATAATATGCTTTAATCACGATGTTTGTGCTCTTTCCCATTGGGGAATTCCTTCATATCTTAAATGTCCATGGTCAGATCATGATAAAAAATATGGGACCACCCCGGGATCTACCGTATTATAAGCATTCAAATAACAAAGCCGGTTCTGAGTAATCGGTGAATAAAAATAAAAAAACATGAATAAAATAAAAAACTCTCCGTGTGCGAGTCAGAGGGTTCCATACAATATTAACTAAGTCAACTTTGCTATGAAACAAAAAACGCCAAAACAAGACGTTTCTTGTATGGCGCTTATTTGTTGTTATAGCGGCAATGGAAATACATATTCTCTGAAAATTTCAGCTGTCTAGCTATTACCGTTCATGAGATACAGCCCACTGATAAACAGACGGACGGACGTACGGGCGGACAGCGGAGTCTTAGTAATAGGGTCCCGTTTGGCACCCTCGGGTACGGTACCCTAAAAAAGAACATACGCGTAGAACATACCTCCTACTTTTTTGTAGTCGATTAATAATAACCTTATTATTATGTATGATTAGCCGTCTAATATTTTACTAACGTAACAATCACTGTTAGCTTTAAAAGCTTAGACAGCTAGTCTGCGTGTAATTTATGTTTTCAAAAGAGCTCTAGGTGGATAAAGGTTTCCATGGTAGTGGAAAATCGTATGGAATGAAAACAGTCAGTGGAATGTAATCGCGAGAGTCGCACGTACGTATATAGCGCGCCAATCGCTTTACCCTTAACGACTGGCTCTACCAAACTTCTGTGCCCTGAAAACTTTATTGGTGACAAATAAGTAATGCATTATTTTACTGTGAATGAACCTTGATTTTTAATGAACATTGTGCGTACAATATGGATTATGCAAAGTAATTTAATTGGTAAGTTTATGATTTATTTAAGAGTTGGTTTTTAATAGTAAGGTAAGTTTAATAAAATTTAGCAAACCATACGTTTATTATAATAATTATATATAGGGTGACATATATTACAAATAATGTAATATTTACAGATATTATCATAGGATTCGTAATATTTTGACGCTTAATTTTTTTAACCATATCGATATAATTTAAGACATAAATTAACAATTAAGTAAATTATTTCATACATTTTATGTTACTACTTTTGTTTTTATGATATCACTTAAACCAGAATTGATTTTAATGCTATAATAAATACAAGTTTACCATATGAATCGAATCAATTTTTTCAGTTAATTCTAATAATAATATATTATTTTATATAAAATATTTAAATGTGAAGAAAAATAAACAGGACTAAAATTAAAACTAAACAACAACAAATGGAAAATTGCCGGTACCTACTGCTGGAGGAGCTATTCCCCAGTCGAGTATCTTTGAGCTAAATGCTATGGCTTTGCTCTACCTAATTTAAATAAAAGACTCTGATTCAATAAGGCTTACTTTGTGCATTCCATACGTTGTTTTGCCAGTTAGTGTACAATAATTATATAATAATTTATCAATATTATCTCCATCTTTTAGAGACTCTATATTGTAAGTATCAAAGTTCAAAAAAGGTGTACTTTTTCCAGGAATCTGAAATATACCCGTGTGGTATCTAACGTAGTAACTTAAATAAAATATGTCCTTCAGTAAGCTTACTTCAGCGCCAGTCTCGTTTTTTTTATTTTGTCTGAATCTCCACACTAAAAATCTCTACGTAACTGCTCGTATTGCTTATACTATCATGTGTTTTTCTTTAAGTTGGTATAATATTTCTTTGTCCTTTTTTAATTAGGAGAAATCATTATTATAACGTATGTTTTAAAATGAGAATTTATGTTTTCACTAAATTTATATAAAAACTAGCGGTTCGCCCCGGCTTCGCACGGGTAATATTTTAGATATTTTTTTTACACCTTGGATTACATTATTTCAGTTATAGGCCCCTTATTTTTTTGAAAATAAAATTTAGCCTATGTCACCCGGGGTTAGTGTAGCTTTACAATAGTAAAAGATTTTTTAAAATCGGTTCAGTAGTTTCGGAGCCTATTCTATGCAAACAAACAATCAAATCTTTCCTCTTATAATATTAGTATAAAAATATAATATAGCCTATGTCACCCGGGGATAGTGTAGTTTTCCAATAGTAAAAGAATTTTTAAAATTGGTTCAGTAGTTTCCGAGCCTATTCTATGCAAACAAGCAATCAAATCTTTCCTCTTATAATATTAGTATAAAAATATAATATAGCTAATGTTACCCGGGGATAGTGTTGCTTTCCAATAGTAAAAGAATTTTTAATATTGGTTCAGTAGTTTCGGAGCCTATTCTATGCAAACAAACAAACAAATCTTTCCTCTTATAATATTAGTATAAAAATATAATATAGCCTATGTCACCCGGGGATAGTGTAGCTTTCCAATAGTAAAAGAATTTTTTTAATTGGTTCAGTAGTTTCGGAGCATATTCTATGCAAACAAATAATCAAATCTTTCCTCTTATAATAGATATTAGTATAAAAATATAATATAGCCTATGTCACCCGGGGATAGTGTAGCTTTCCAACAGTGAAATTATGATTCTAAAATCGGTTCAGTAATTTCGGTGCCTATTATATGCAAACAAACAATCAAATTCAAACCAGCCCGTATAAATAGATCTTCTAAGCTACACAGTGTTAAGTTCCGGTTGAGAGCTTGCTCACCGATTTGTCTGTGTAAGGTGCTAAGGCCAAATCTTGGGCCGGCATCTTCTTGTCAATTCAAAAAGAAAACACAGTGTTAAGTTTTTTAACAATATAAAATTTAACTCTTTCCTTTATTTTATCGACGAATATTTATCTATGAGCAGATTTCAATTGCCAGATCTTATCAGAGGAATAGCTTATGTAAGGTATATCAATGAACATTCATACAAACACCCTGTAAATAAGAATTTCCTTGAAATGTATTCCATTTTATCGCTAACGGAATCAGATGTCAAATTAGCTATTGTACCACGAAATGTATTCTCTCTTGCAATTATATTCTAATTCTAGCTGACCCCCTGGGTTTAACGGGCGTACGTATTTTTTGCGCGGAAAAATAATTATTGTTCGAAATTAAAAGTTGCCTATGTTACTCTTTGGGTATACCTTGTTATCTGTCAGTGAAATTCCCGTAAAAATCGTTTTTTTTTTAATGTTTTTATGCTTGCGTAGGTATTTTACTTTGTAAAACATTTAGAAATAAAGCCAATATAAGTAGTTAGACTGTCCAAAAAATATAACCTTGCTGAGTTTCTTGCTGGTTTCTTCTCAGTTGAAGACAGACTTCCGAACCGGTGTCAACTTCAGTAGCTTTGACTTTCATAAGTGCTCTTCTAGGGCCTTAATTGAATAAATGGTTTTGACTTTGGTCCAGCTGTTTCGTAGATAAGCCAGAAAAACAGACATAAAAAAAACACGGTACCCTAGTTATTTTTCGTAAAGGTAGCCTAAGTTACTTTCCACAGTACACTTACTCTTTACAGTTTTCCTTATAACGAGTTATTTTCCAGTGAAAGTCCCTTCAAAATCGGTCTAGCTTTTTCGAAGATTAGCCGGAACAATCAGACGTTTCACCCGCGTGCGACGATTTTAATTTTCTAATTACTTGTAGCTGTTTGTACTTACTTGCAATAAGCGTATAAATAATTCATATGTAAGTATGTTCCCTAATTCCCTAATATTACATTCAGCAATTAAATTGTGAAAATATAGGTTACATATGAACTACACTCTGATTGCCCCGTAAAAATATTGAAGTAGGTATAGTTAAGAAATGTATTTTAGCATAAAAAAATTATAAAGTACACGCCGAGGATGCAGCTGCTGGAATCGATCTGCAACGTCAACTTCAAGGCGTTCGTGGTGCGAGTTCCAACATGTTTTCTGCACCTCGTCATAGAAGAGGACTTTTGGCCGCAGGGCGTGGTGTTCCATCGCTTTCGCGGATTGCCACATGATTGCACAAAGACATAGTGCAGTAGTGTTTACTAACATAGGCTTAAGTTTTTTTTTTTTTTTTTACTGTTTATAGGCCTGTGTTTTACCGCAATCTCACCAGGTAAGTGATGATGCGGCCGAAGGTGGTAAGCACACAAAGCCTAGAAGAAGCTGGCTCTCAAGTGCAGCTGTCGGAACACACCGAAAGGTGCTTGGCGACAGATTTTCAACATGAGGGTGGTAGCCAGCCAGGCGGGTACTACAAAGTACCCTACCACCGTGCTATGGTTTCCTCACGATGTTTTCCTTCACCGAAAGCTCAAGCTCATTGTAGGATTCGAACCCGAGACCTTCTTCTCGGTATCCGACGTCACTACCACTGAGCTATCATCGCCTTAAAGTGTTTTATATTAACAAACATTGTTTTATTATACTATTTATGTTAGTCTGTAAGGTATTTATCTATGGGCCAAAGAGCCTGAAAATAAAGATTTATTATTATTATTATAATGCGATGATAGCTCAGTGATATTGACGTCTAACGCCGTGATGTAAGCCGTGACGGACGACAGCCGTAGGTACGAGTGGTACGAGTTCTAAAATGAGCTTTCAGTAAATAAAAAGGGTACTTTAGTAGTTACCGCCGATCGAGGAAAATCGCTTGTTTACCAACATTGTCTTATAAAAAAATAAAAAGTAGTAATACCTAACCTCGCGCAACTAATAAGTCTTTTAGCACTGATAAAAAGCAGTACCAAACCAAAACTAAATATTTTGTATGTCCTTGAATTAGCCAATCGGAACAAATTGTCGTTGGTCGGGAATTGGCGGAATAGATTTCAAACAAATGAACGTCAGAGCGCTTCTTTGGGTTGATTGTTCGATGTTACCGCCTGACTGGCTACTACTCTCAAGTCAAAAATCTGTTGTCAAAACATTGTTTTCTAGCAACTTCACTTAAGGCGCGGACTGACTACGATTTTGACAGGACTCGTTCTTCACTGGAATAGGGTTGAAAATGGTAAATCATAAATGTGTCGACTCTATGAAATGGGCTGTTATTTACGGGTTTTCTTTAGATTATACAGAATATACGCATTAAATTGAATAAGTGTTCGGTTAACATTCTAATATAATCCTGTATCTTATATATTCTTAAAAATAAAATTGTTGTCATCGCTGAAAATACGGAGAATTTCGACGCGAAAGATTTTTTTTGACGTAACTTAGGATTTTTTTATTGGGAATATCAAAGCACTTTTTAATATTCTATTCGGTTAACATTTTTCTCAAAACCCTCTTCTATCCACAGTATTTTTTTGTGTTAGGTATTTCATTGCGTTACGTCATACTCGACTCTCAAAAAAACCCATTTTTGAGATTTGAGCTTAGACCCGGCCAGACACCAGAGGATTTTCGAGCTTTTTGGAAAATCTCCTCGTGAGACGTGAGAGAGAGGGGATGGCAAAGTTGGTATAGAAAATAATATTTTTCTGGCTTTTTTAGAATAATTTTCCTAAACTTCAACACTTGACGGACTAGAATAGTGAACCGGGAAACCATGGGGCGGAAAGCTAGAATACCTACACTATGAGTGAAATTAAAAAGATTTGTCTACCACTTGGCCTATTGATTACCTACCTTCTTATTATGGAGCACGTTTTGATAATAAATCACAAGTGAGTATTTTGCATTAAACATCGGATCAAAGAATAAGCAGTGACCTACTGACACATCACTCAAACTTTACGACGGCATTCGAGTAAATTTTACGATTGATTCAATATTCTATGTCACATTACACCCACTTTCGTTCACAAAATAATGCATTACATACTTATATTTACAAAATAATTTAACTATCAAAGATTTGTCATTTATCTTTTATAATAATGTGAACATCGAATATGATAAAATCAAGGAAATTTTATGTACCTACTTACAAGAAAAACATAGCCAGTTATAAGACGAAACGAAAATGAATGTTAGAGATTTGTATGGGAAAAATAAAGACTAGCTTGACATACTCATATTTTTAGATAAATGGATGATATGGATGATGATATCCTGTTGTAAAAACTGAATTTGGAGCCGATAACATTGTGATATAATATATTGAAAACATTCCAATGAAAATATACGTATTTACTTGTGAAACGTATAATTATGTGGGCTATGTCCAAAGAATTTAAAACGTCCAGAAGGATAGTCGCCTCTATGGGAACACGAAATAAACAAGCCATAATTGGCAGTATTTAAAAGTAATAAGTTTAGGTAATTAAAAGTGACAAAATCGCAATACTTACACATGGAAGGTTAGTTTTTTAGTTTTTCCTTGGTTTTTATAAGTGTTGTGTGTGACAGTATTTTAATACGCAAGTTGTCATTTTTTATTTAATCAGTACAGCGAGTATGACGCGGTGACAGCCGTGCGCAGCACGAACTGAGAGCGATTTGCTCAGGAGCCCCTCAAGCGGAGTGATATTAAATGTCATGCTTTAGTAAGGCGGACTATCCATCTGGGTAGAGGCACGATGCCGTATGAAAATCTTTGGCTATGTCATACTATTCACATCATATTTGCTCACAGATCAAGTGACAATGTCTATAACATACACTTTTCTAGTTTTATTTGCACGATCGAAATTATTATCAGTAAAATACGAAATCGTACTACATAAGCACCCGGGTTGATATGGGTTGATATAATCGACAAAAACATTGACTCACGATAAAATTGACTATGCGTCTTTCTCTGTAGCCAAATTATTATGCCTTTTCCATGCTTATGATAGCAGTCTAGTCGAAATATGTCTATGCATAAAAAAAGTTTCTTTCGTATATTTTTTATTAAACAATTTAAAATAAGAATTCATAGATTTTCTTTCCTCACTTTTCTTTCGCCGACTCCAAGTACCTTAATGAAATGGGACTGGTCAAAAAGGAAGAAGAAGAGATTTTCTTTCCACATCATATTTTGAAGTAATGGAATATACCAGAATGAAAATAATATTATTTTTACTATTAGAGTTTCATGAAATAAGAACTCAGGAAATAAGAATGGTGTAATTTCAGAACGTTTTGAAATAAGTTTCACGGGCAGGGATTTCATTGGTAGATATCAATCATGCTCACTGAATGGATTTGTTTTGGACACTTAAGAACTCGGGTATCCTAATAACCCCATGAGTAACGATTAAAAATACTGCTCCATAGCAGAAACTAGTATTTTACACTAGTTTCCGGTCGGACTTTTCAAGGGACCCAAGGGACCTATTGTTATTCCGAAATAAAAAATAACCGATGCGTTGATGCGCGATTGATGCATCCCAACGTATCAAAACAAGTATTAAAAAATAATAGTCTGAAAAAGAAAGCGAAGTTACATCACCCTCAAAGAATTAAGAAACATTCAGAAGTTCTTTGTAACATTTCAATATTGAAAAGGGGGAAATAGACTAGGTAATTTTATTTCCGGGAACGGGCGGAAAATAGAATCTATATCATTGAAAATGAACGGCTCATTTGAATAATCTTGGTCAGCAAATACCAAGCCTAAAGCAAATTAAATTATAGGAAAATGATGTCGCATTTGATTGTAGTTATTACAATAATTGCGCTCATGTTTCGCGACATTATATATATATTTTTTTTTTATACCACGAAGGTGGCAAACAAGCATACGGCCTGCCTGATGGTAAGCAGTTACCGTAGCCTATGGACGCTTGCAACACCAGGGGCATCACTCGCGCGTTGCCGACCCTGAAGAAATCTCTTCACGCCCTTTTTGAAGAACCCCATGCTGTACTCCATTGGGAAAACCACGGCGGGGAGCTCATTCCACAATCTGAGCGTCCGCGGAAGAAAGCTCCTTTGAGCCCGCACAGTTCGAAACAATTCTGGTTTCAATATGTGAGGATGGACTCCCCGTCGATGGCGAGAGTTGCGATGGTAGAAGGTAGCAGTGGGCAACAAGTCGAACAATTCTTTAGAACACTCTCCGTTGTACAAGCGGTAGAACACACATAAGGAGGCAAAGTCTCTCCTTAGACTAAGGGGCTCTAAACCGCTTGTGAGCTCGGGATCGTCAACAATTCTGATGGCACGTCGTTGAACCGAGTCTAAAGGCCCAAGCTGGTATCCAGGTGCTCCCGCCCATAGGTGACAGCAGTACTCCATATGAGGCCGGACTTGTGACTTATAAAGTTGTAGCCTTTGCCCCGATGTGAAGTACTGCCTCGCTCTGTTGAGCACTCCGAGCTTTTTGGATGCCAGCTTAACCTTGTCTTCCAAGTGACTTCGGAACAAAACGTCGCTAGAAATGTCGACGCCAAGGATCCCGATGCTTTGACTGATGTTCAAGGAGGTGTTCTGGAATTGTGGAGCCACAGACCATGGGGTTTTCTTAGCGGTGAACGCGCAGGCTTGAGTCTTGATAGGTCTTGATAGGGTTGAAATGGACTAGGTTTAGTGGACCCCAATCGGAGACACTAGTTAATGTACTCTCGGATGTTCCATTTGCATAATCCCTCGGGAAGCCCGTATGATGGTAACTTCGTTAAAAGACCCCTGTGCCAGACCCGATCGAACGCCTTCGCCACATCTAGGCTCACTGCCAATGCCTCACCTTGACTCTCGATGGCGAGCGACCAACGGTGCGTGAGATACACAAGGAGGTCACCAGCTGAGCGACTGTGGCGAAAGCCATATTGTCGGTCGCTCAACAACTCGTGATCCTCCAGGTATCTCAATATTTCATACTAGACTTCCATCCCGCGGTTTCACCCGCGACCCCTACTTTATCCCCTTAGGGATGGAACTTCCAATAAGTATTGCAGGCTACAAAAGGAACCAATGTATTCCAACTTTTGAGTAAATCAAGTGACGCAGTAAAATTCTCCCCTTAAATTGCAATTATCCCTTTTTGCCCCGTTATAGGTCAATTTTCGGAAATCCAAAAAACGTGATCTTTAATTTTCTATCCAAAGTATTAAAATACCGAGTTTCAAGGTTTCTTGCATACAAACATTAACATCCCCTAAACCCCCTTTGAGGGGTAGTTTCGAAAAACTAATAATGAGAAACCAACTTTATTATTGATTCAGGTAAGTCATAGTGCCAAGTTCAAGTCTTTTCATCCCCTTAACGATTGAATTTCCGAAAACCCCGTCTTAGATGCTCGCCTACATTATAAAAGAAAGCTTTGTGTAAAATTTCACGTTCCGTTCAGTAGATTTGGCTGTGCCTGTGCGTTGATATGTCAGTCAGTCAGTTGCTTCTTTAGAATTAAATGAAATGAAATAATTTATTCATTCAAATATGCCTTCACAGGCACTTATGAATAGTCAAACTAATACTCTAATGCATGGTTCGGAAGGTTGCTTTTGCTGAGAATTATAGATAAACATGCATTCTTGCGACATCAGCGGTTGTGCGATATGCCTATCCACAGCCATGGCTGAGCACTAGACCTTTTTGTCTCTGCTTTTATTTATTACTTTTGTTTTATTATGTTATTTTTAAGTTGGAGACAAATAAACGTTCAATTATTAATTATTATTATTAATAGGTAGACACTTGAAAGTATCACAGAATATGTCTTTCTATTGCCGCTGTGCTAGTCCGACTCGCAATCGGCTGGTTTTTAATTTCATTGAGTTTGAAATCTATTCCGGTTATTTCCCACAAACGACAATGCTCTCTGATTGGGGTAAAGTCATGGACACATGCGTTTTGATTGGCTAAGTCAAGGGCACACAATTTTTTTTTTTGGATGCCGTTCCACAGAGAGAGTTCTAGAGTTCCGAGTTCCGAGTTCTGCATTCCGTGTTGACTATTGTGCACACAGAAAGTAGTCTAGAGTTCTAGAGTTCTGCAATATTCGCTACTGATCGCACATCATACACTTTTTTTACTTTCAAAGGCCCCACATAGCTTACAGTCAACGCGGAATGCAGAACTCGGAACGCGGAACTCTAGGACTCTTTTATGTGGAATCGGCGCCTTACTGTTTAAAATCGCTGACTAGTTGCGGAATTGGATTGCTACCATCAGTACTTTTATCTATTCTGTGTTACTACTCTAATGGAATTTTTCCTCGATGATATAACGAACATTATACAGGATGTAAATATCGTTCTCCCTGAATTCGTCTAACAGTGGAAATCTACTATTCAGCTGATTACACTCGCGCGCTCATTATTTATTTGCTTCACGTCACGCGTTTGATCTATTGTACATCGATTGCTTCAATGGTACTTCATGATACATCATTATTAATTATTATATTCCGCCCTGTGGGGTCACGCGCGTGTCCCAGGAAACTAGGTATGTTTTCCCGGGATAAAGATTACCTATTCTATCTGTATGCGAATTTTCATCTAAATCCGTTTGACCGTTGCCAAACTTTCACATTTATCATCTACTAAAAAGCCGGCTTTCCGACAAACTATCAATATTTTTTGACACATTGTATGACGAGCGATAATAGTACATTATGATACATGTGTGCAAAGTTGGTTAATAACACTCGAGGCGGTATTAAGTGAAGATTCACGATAAGTGAGCCGAGAGTGTAATATAATCAATGCACACGCGTATCATACGACGTTTTTCAACACACTTGCGAGGAAAAAAATGTAAGGATGCAGTGCAGCTGATACGTTTACGATATTATGTTTTATAAAGTAGGTACCTACCTAGAACCAGATTGTGGTAGGATGCAAGATGATAATATATTATCATATCTATAGAATTAGCATGAAATAAATGACACGGAAATAATTACTAATCAATTAATATTTATTTCCTACAAAATGAATGACATCCCACTTGAAAAGATAAATTGCGTACGTATGACCTCGGTGTATATCTTGAGTCTAAGTTACCTTTTTCTAAACATATTTCAACAATAACTAACAAAGCTATAAAAACTTAAGATTTATAATTGTTTTTATTTATTTGTCTATCTTCCTGTCTTCAAATATAATATATTATGTTCATTTAATAAAAGTTATAAGGATTTACTTTTTAACAATAAGTATAATATTCATAACTCCGATAAATTTTAATTAACTATAAAATTGATAGTTGTGGATTTTGTATAAATTATTGAAGGAAAGAAAATAAATCATAAAAAAATAATTTAACTTTTTTTTAAAGAATAATAGCCTGAAGTTCCTGTTATGATGTTTGATGCAGTACTTACCTATATGTATACCTTTAAACCTAGGTATATAATTGAATATGAAAATATTATTCTAAGCTAAATTGCATGTTCAAGCCACACCCGGGTCACGAATAGCATAAATTATAATACAATACAATTAATGTAAAAAAGCAGATAAAAGACGTTGTATGTTTATTTAATTACTTGAAGAAAATGTCAAAACTTCAATGCAAGCAAAATAATTATTCGTTAGCAACATAGTAAAACACCTAACTTACAATACTCAACGTTCGGCAAACGTGAGGGAGATCTTAAAAGTCACCTGTCAAAATAAACTATTTTTTTATCTGGGGACACGGAACACGGAAGTGCCAAGCGAAGCGAAAGGGCACTACCTACCTTTTCTCGAAGCGCTTCGTCGTTTTTTTGAACCCTCATAACTTGGGTTTGTATTATACCAGATAAACAAAATTCTCAGGATATGACGTCAATAGTTACATGGGAGTAAGGTGAAAAATGTATTCACTGTTCATTACTTTTTTGTTATTCAATAGTTCTTGTAGTAGTGAAACGGCCAAGCCACATATTTTGACTAAGGTGTAGAGTTTGTGAAGTTAGGGCTTGTAGAGTAAGTGCATGTAGAGTTATAAGCTTGGCTCTACATGAGATCTGATAATGTTTTGACAGTGCGAGCCATATGTCTTGGCAACAAATTACATAATAAAAATGTTTTTTGTTGTGTAATTATAAAGAGAAGTCCATTAGAGAACAACAAGCTTCTAAAAGGTGAACAAGATTGCATTTTCCTTATCAAAATTTGATTGGATGTCTGATGTACCTACCGTATGGATGGCGCTAAACACAAGGCCTGATATAGATATATATATAGCGTATGCCACAAGCTATATAAGCCAATTCAATAATTGTTACCTGCAATAAAAGTCATTGGTTGGCGGGCAAAACAGTATTATAGTATTTGAAAGGTACTATGGATTATTCTATTGTTACAGAAAGACTGGTAAATTGCATAAATCATAGACGTTCCTATACCGGATACTGCTATGTGCTAGCTGGCGGTCCTATAAGTTGGGAATGCAAGAAGCAACCGACAGTTGCATTGTCTTCGACAGAGGTGAGTTCATGGCGTTGACTAGTGCCGCGAAGGAAGCAATTTTTCTTAGATTTCTTTTCGATATTAATGGTAACGCTGATACGGTAACCTACAATTCTATACTAGCTTTTGCTCGCGGCTTCACTCGCGTGGTCTACAGGAAACAAATGACATATTTTTCTACAATAATAAAACAAAACAACTTCAGCCCGCTTCGAGGGTGGAATTATTAAAAACGCTGAGACACGTACACATACATTTTTTATCTTCAGCCTAAACATAAAAATTTAAAATCCTAACTTCGAAACTGACGGACTTTCATACAAACTTTCATCCCCTATTTTACCCTTTTCTTAAGGAATCTTAAGGATGAGTAAGAAAAAGCTCAAGTACATCGTAGTAAGTAACAACAACCGGGCGTATAAAGTTATAACAGATTATATACTTCCCCCACAGGACTCCGGTGCAGACTATTACAAAGTAAACAATATCTGCATAAATTGAACTGTTATGTGCATCACCTGTGCAGATATTACGATTCAATTTTAATATTAGTTTTAGTTCTAGTACATATAGGTTCCAGTTGGCGAGAATATTTTTCGATCGATGTAAGAATAAATAATCTTTATTAATACATATTGGTATTTTTTAGCATTGACTTATATATTACTAGCGTAGGTATTTTTCTTATATGCACGAGAATTCGACCAAGGTTTTGGGATGTTTTCCCTCTGATTGTGGTGTCCACAATCATAGCTCGTACCAATAAACCAGGCCGACATACTATTTGTCCATATCTTGAAAACTACTGAACCGATTTTGATGAAACTTGAACTGTTCCCTAAGTTGAAGTAAATGTAAGCCACTGAAAAAATGGTCACAATCCGAGAAAAGATTTTGCTACTTAGGAATAAGCCTATAAGGACCCTAATCCAATTATTTTAATCTCGACAAAGCAAGAGTTGAATTAAATACGTAGAAATAGAAATTATCCTTTGACTATGGTAGGGTTTCTCAAACTTTCGGCTCCACGAACCCCTCTTAAAGTTTCCAGATGACAGCGAACCCCTTAACTAAAAATACCTTAATACTACTTAGAAGAAATACCTTAGTGACTAAGGTATTGCCAACAACACATATTTTGACTACGGTGTGTAGAGTTTGTGAAGTTAGGGCTGGTAGAGTAAGTGCATGTAGAGTTATAAGCTTGGCTCTACATGAGATCTGATAACTTTTGACAGTACGAGCCATATGTCTTGGCGGCAACATTTTACATAAAAATGTTTTTGGTGGGATGCACATTTCGTGCGCACAAGACGTCCAAACTATGAGAAATTGTTGCAAAGTTTTTTACCTTTCATGATACATTGCAGCAATGTGTACGGCAAATTCTTTCATTGCATGATACATTTCTTGTTACGTTTCAGCAGCCTGTACGCACCATAAGTTTTTTTTTTTGTTTTGAAATATTATTAAGTTGTAAATAGGGCTGACATAATCGCAAAGCAATTCAAGGCACTAAAAAAGCAATCAATGCTTGGGAGCGCCCTGTACCGTCCATAAGTCACTGCCTCAAAGGAGCAATCGCGACTATTGTGTATTGAGGTATACCAAGATTACGAGGTGCGTAGGTAGCCATGAGGCGCGTTTCGACCGTTTGTATGAAGACAAAATATAGCCTAGAAGAGATCCTAGTGCCGCCAGATCTTCCTTATTTTCTGACGGACAAAATATATAGAGTTGAGTAGAGTTAGTACGTACCTACTTATTAGAGATAATAAATACAAAAAAAACCATATGTAGGTATTAACAATAATTTGGTGTTTATTAATTTAAATAACAATAGCTAACAATAGATGGTTTATTTTTTGTATTGATTAATCATTTCGTCCATCCATTATTTTATGGATCAAAAATGCCAATTATCATCTTATTTGCATTATAATAATGCCCTCGCGCCAATACTACAGCGACATTTTAATTAGGTTTAGGGGATGTTTGGCTGCTATGATTGGTCTGGCTGCATGCAAAAACTAATGAAATAGTTCCCTGAGTAACATATTATTATACAAAAATCAGCACTAGCCCCCTTACTCATAAAACGTTATTTAACTAACGATTGTCTGACAATGACAGCAAGGTGACGTTATTTATTTGACCATTTATTCAGTAGATTTAGTTAAATAGCGTTTATGAGTAAGGCCGTTAGAATTTAAAAAAAAATACCTACGTATTGACATAACATACCTGTAAATTGGCCGACGGTAAAAGTTAACAGGTATTCATACGTTTGAAGTACGTAGTAGTAGTAACACTACTCAATTCTATACATTTTGCCCGTCAGAAAATAAGTAAGGTCTGGCGGCCCTGGGATCACGGTCTAATACTGCGGTATAAGAAAAAAAAACGGCAGTTCAACAACGTATTAACTATAACGCATTGATTGTCTTACTTTATAAATTGAGGGGTCATAATAATAGGAATGTTGCGTGGGTTTAATAAAGCTTTAAAAAGCTTCCTAATAATCTGGTTGTTGAGTGTCGGAATATTTTTATTTGGGATTTAGATGCGCTAGACCATGCTGAACGAATTACAATCAGTTTGTAAATACTCACACAATGATTTATAAACCTTGGTTTTAATATCCGCCACGTGCCTCAAATTCTTGATAACAATAAGTTTCCTAAGACTATATAGAACAAAAATATAAAAAATATTCAGAAAAATATAATTATAAATATATTACCAAAATAACTTATCAAACTTTGGTTCCTATAGTAACACAGATCCCGTGTTTATTCGACTCGTATTTCAATATTTTTTTCACTGATTCATTTCGTTTGAAACGATCCATGTAAAAAGTAATGTAATTTTCGATCTGCAAATGATTGATTTTAGAACCAACCAAATGAGCCATACACAACAATAGGAATTGGATTATCGCTATTTTGGCGCTACACGCGATTGCATACGTGAGCGTAGTTGAGAATGATTTTGCGTTTTTCTTTTCCGGAACACCTCGATAGAAGTCTTGAAATCGAAATAGCATACTAAACAATAATGTAACCATACAAAGTAAAACCGGTCAAGTGCGAGTTTACTCGCCAAAATCAAAATCAAATCAAAAAGTCATTTATTCAGTTTAGGCCCTGGTAAGGCACCGGTACATAAAGTTGAATTTACCACCGGTTCGGAATAGGTACACTTGAATACCAATCGAGAGTTCCAATCTTCCTTACATATATTTATTGGTTTAGGCTATAACTGTTGTCAGGGCTGAAAAGAACCTATTCAATTACTTGTAACTGAAATACAAGTATATTATATTGCGCTGCGAAAACTATTATATGATAGAACAAAATAATGCTGTAGTTTATTCCGATTTCTTTGGCTGGTTGTAGTACATTATTTTGTTCTATCATCAATAGTTTTCGAGAACATAATAGGTTGAGGCAATCCAGCTCCTCGACCGCACAGATAAAGTGAGCCGACTCAAAATAACTAAACCGTTTGAGTTAGTGTAGTGTTAGTTATAATAGTGTAACGTAGTCTAAGTGCTATTTTTTAAAGAACAGTGTCTCAATATAGAAGTTTAAATTAAATAGAAATTAAGTTTTAGCCTAATATTTGTACGTAGTATTTATATTTTAGTATGCATAGGGGAACACTAATGATATTTGTTTTTCAAAACAACCTGTCAAAGGCGTACTTTGGACAGAAAATAAAGAATCATGATTATTTACAGGAGAGCGATGGCTGCCACACGCGTCATACTTGTGAACAGGTTCTGCTTGTGGGGGCTGGTCTACTTAAGTTTGCCATTTATTTATTTACTTATTAAATATAGATTCAGTCTACTTTGCCGCCGCCCCGGGGCACGCAATTGTTGTCAGTGCGATTAGAATGTAAATATTATGTAATGAATCTAAGCTTTTTTTGAAAAGAGTAATTGCTGAGTTTATTGCCGGCTCTTCTCAGCAAATGCAACCTTCCGAACCGGTATTAGAGTATTAGAGTCAGACTTTTCATAAGTGCCTGCGAAGGTCTATTTGAATAAATGATTTTGAATTTGAATAAAATTTCTAGAAAATTAACTCCTAACGGAAAGAATTTTACTGCGTGTCTTTTGTAGCCTAAGAAATAATTTTGGAAACTCCATCCCCAAGCGGGTAAAGTATGAGGTCGCGGGTAAAATCGCTGCACACTGCACGCGCTGGGCGGAAAGCTAGTATCGAATATCTAAAAATAAATTCAGGGTATCCTATCCATCCTACTATAATATTATAAATCCGAAAGTTTGTGAGTATGGATGTATGTTTGTTACTCTTTCACGCAAAAACTACTGAACGGATTGGGATGAAATTTGGCACACAGGTAGAATATGTTCTGGATTAACACATAGAATACTTTTTATCCCGGGAAAACATACGATACAAAATAGATAAATAGTCTATTATAAAAATACAGAATGTTTTTATTTACACTACGCAGAGTCGATTCCAGCCAGGTCCATTGTTTCATAAATATATGTAGTTCTTCTTACGAAATAAAGTCTTCTTTTAGAAAAAAATCCTATCTAAAATATTTTCCCCCAATGTGGCATAGCCATGAGAGGCCCTGTATACAGCTTGACCTTTTAACATACCTAAACTAGCTATTATGCGTCGCGGAATTTAAATACAATAGGTATATCTATAGATTAACCACTTTTAAAAATAATATTATTTATTTAATATTATTCTACGTTAATTTTACAAAATATACTTACCTAAGTATTAAGTAGATATACATTTGTACTAATGTTATTGTGTATACTAATGTGAGTACTGACATAGGTAGGCTATAACCCCGTACGAAGTCTTTTTTTTATGTCATTAGGTTGACAAACAGGCAGACGGTCCACCTGATGGTAAGTGGTCACCGCCGCCTATGGACATTTGCAATACCAGGGGGATTGCCGATGTGTTGCCGACCTTGAAGAGCTCTTTTTATACCCTTTTTGAAGAACCCCATATCGTAGCGCTGAGGGAAAACCGTAATGGGGAGCTCATTCCACATCCTAATGGTCCGCAGTAGGAACGTCCGACTGAACCGTTGTCTGATCTAAAAATCGCACAAAACTAAGTAAGCAGGTACCTAGTCACTATCGGCCCAATCCAACAGTCAATGAACAGATACCTAACATAAGTAAAAACTAAACTGAACAGCCATTTGCAGGCAATGCCAGAATATCCATCGTTAGTCAACGTGCGTCTATCACGGACGGATCTCCGTAAGGACTAGTCATGTTGAATATTCAACTATAAATAGGTAAGTAAATACACAGATTATTTTATAATTTCAATTTATCTATATTAGGTATAAGTTGTCGAGTCATATTATTATGTGCGATCGTAACTTCGTAAGTAGTGTGTAAACAATTTATCTAAATTAAATATCGAAAAATTAACCCAAAAAAGTGCTACGTTCATTTTGGTTGAAAATTCCGCCAATTTCCCACCGACGATAATGGGCTCCGATTGGCCAACCCAAAAACACACGATGCAGTGATTGGTCCTTACTATTCAAAATCAGTGATAAATCACTGACTAGTTGCGGAATTTGATTGTTCGGTATTACTAATCTAAAATGAATCTAAAGGGATTTTTCGTCGATGAGTCTAAAATACAAAAACAGTATTGGTAAAGCTATAAATCATTTAAATTACATATTTTGTCAATTTTAAATTTTTTACTCAACTGTGACTAAAGTCTTACTTTTTTTGATTAGGTGTCGTTGTAAAACATTTAGGTAAACGGAATTTATTTAGAATCAGACCCGTTGCGTTCATACAGATAGTTTTGTTATTTATCGATACTTTTACCGAGAACAAATGACAAGGAACTCATATCGTCATTTTTCTCACAGTGACTAGTGTACAGTAGTACCCAATTAATATGGCTTACCGATGTACCTGCGCAGAAGATACATTTTCAAAGCGCGGGAAACGCTATTGGTCGGCAGCTGCCGCCATGTTAGCGCGCGCCGGGCGGTGGGGCGTCACTTGCGAGTGAGACGGAACTAACAGCTGCAGTGTATTATGAACCTTATAGTAGTGATCTAAGGTTGATTGTAAGTTTTAAGCATTCTTTCGTTAATCTTCGGAGCCATACTTTCTTTTCTGTGCGAACGAAGATACACGACGCGCCATATAAGTTGGGTAATACTGTACGATATATCCATTGTAGCATTGTAGCGAATCACTACATAATGAAGTTCACACGCCGAAAGATAGATGGCGTGGCGCCACATTATCCTGCATCGCACATACAAAGCCATAACATCCTGCCTGCATCGCGCTTGCGAAGTTTCTCGGATACAACTGTCCGACATGTACAGTTGGACCGCGGTTCCCAGGCGCGATAACCCAGACTGGCGGAAGATCTTCCCTTTTAAATGGAGGTGTCATCCACCTTGCACCTCCATACTATAAATAAATAAAATAAATATCCTGGGACATTTCTCACACACGGTCATCTGATCCTAAACTAAGCAGAGCTTGTACTATGGAAACCAGACAACTATGAATGCATCTATATACAAACTGATCACGCACCGCACAAAGTAATATAGTGAACGCTATCACTCTATTAATATTCTTACTCTATGGTTGCATTACTTGGTAATATCTATTTGAAACGATATTTCACACAGTCAAGCCAGTCAAAGCAAAGTGAGATTTTTGTAAAATGACGCTCTACTAAAGGTTTTCATTGGAGACAACTTTTAAAGTCACGATATACGCTTTTGTTTCAATTAGGTACCTGGTGCGATGTATCGCCGATATTCATTGGATAAGAAGAGCGAAGAGAGCTCTTTTAAGAGAGGTAGAGCTCAAAGAGCATCTCGACTGCGGAAGTACCTCCACCTTACATAATTCAATAAAATTACCAAAGATCTTTATATTGTGTTCCTGCGCATATTTATAAGGTAGCCGTGCTCATGGTGGAGGGAGAAAGGGTCGGTAACGCCCCGTGTGTGGCAAGCGTCCATATGGCTACGGAAACCGCTTACCATCAGGCGGGCCGTATACTTGTTTGCCGACTGGTTGTAGAAAATAAAAATAAAACGATTATTATTACACAAAACATAAAATGACAAGATTTTATTAATAGAAGCGTTTTACCTGAAAATAAAACGCATATTAAATACTTACCTTATTTGAAACCTTATAAAATGAGATAGGCCTTCCTTGTTTTCTGCTCTAGACTTCCTTCTTTGTCTACCCAAATATTGCCGTCTCGCTCGCACATCTCCCCACTATCCACCCAGGCAGAGCGCGAGCTTGAGCCACGCGCACTATCTCGTCATTGAGTCGAAATACCAGGCAGAACTAAAAATTAAGGTTTCAAATAAGGTAAGTATTTAATATGCGTTTTATTCGCTTCTATTAAAACTTGACCGTTATTTGAAACCTTATAAAATGAGACGTGTTTGTTTTCGCCTGGTGAAAGTGGATGCCAATGTGATTTTATGCTTGTAGCATAAAGTTATTTGTGACATAGGTAGGTACCTGTGATTTCTCCAGTATAGGTCATACCTGTACAGACTTCTGTGTAAGTCTGAAGGTATCGTGAGAGAGAATAGGTATCAAAAATACTAAGATGTGCGAGGTACTGTAATTTTATTTATAAAGTACAAACGAAATATGTAGGTGTAAATGGCTAGAAGCAAAGATCTTAATCAAATCATTGATGAGTATAAAAACATGTATCGTATGTGATTGAAAAGCAACATTCAAGTATTTAATTAATCATGCGAAGATAATGTGATCCCGCGATTAGTGGCTAATTATCAGCTATATGGTAACTGTCTGAAAGGGTTGCAGATCTCTAATGGGCATGAGACCAGATTTAGTGGATCTGAACTGATTATGCCAGCACCAGCGATGAATTATTCTATTTCGCACCCTATTAAAGATGCAGCTTTGGCAGGTCTTGTCAATAGTTGGTGGATTTTGCTGTGTTACGTTTATCGTATAAAAGGCGAATACAATCTGTACACACAGTAATGTATAGCTATATGTTTTGCTATAGTCTATGTACCTACCGACATTATTATTCTCCGACACGTGTAGGTACATCATATATTCTAATCAAAACGTTAATTACATACAGTACATTTTTACTTACATGTGGTATTTTGCTATAATCACCAGCAACATTACTGCATAAACATTAACCAGAAATATAAGTTTTAAAGTCCGATCAAAAGTAAAATCATAACATAACTTTTACTTGTTCTAAAACTGGAAAGTGAAGTCATGTAGGTACAAGGGTACTTACACAAGGTACAAGGTTGAAAGCAACCTTAACACATTACAAAATTAAGACATGGTCTGGATATACAAAATTCGTTACTTAAATTTTAGATATGTTTCTAAAAATTACACGAGTCAATCGACTATCTATCGTATCAATATATCTCAAAATATGTCCAACCAACACATGAGAACTAAAACTGCATACATTTGATACCACTGACTTATTCAGCATAATGAACATTCATCTAAGTGTAAGAAGCAAGTAGTTAATAACTTTATTAGTACAGGAGTCATTGTGACAAATGGACTACTTAAGTTTGTTCATTTTATTTCAAACAAGCTACGGTTAGAAGCGATTTTTCAACAAAGATGCCATGGTTACAACAA
The DNA here is from genome assembly GCA_951394255.1 of Polyploca ridens. Classification (NCBI taxonomy): domain Eukaryota; kingdom Metazoa; phylum Arthropoda; class Insecta; order Lepidoptera; family Drepanidae; genus Polyploca; species Polyploca ridens. Next base: position 7,191,996 of record OX596251.1, on the reverse strand, counting down.
GCAATCCAATACTCATATTTCTATAATTCCAGACCATCTTATGGTACCTACTTGGAGGTAGAAAAACCGTCCATGTATCTATCGATAGCGCTGTATCGTGAATGGGACTGTCAAAGCTCTGAACTTGAGGTCTGCCCTCCGAAATACTATCGAGGAATTAGTTACTAAAAGTTTGTTTCGAGCCAATTTAGCTGAGGTAGCAGTTTAGAGATTAAACAAGATAGAGGGTAATGTTATGCTAGGTGGTAATTCCACGTGGAACAAAGGTGCTTTTTCTTCGTAAAACATTTATTCATGCTTTAGTCTAAATACAAAACTTTCAACTAAGTATGTACATTCCATATTATTGTGCAGGCGTATCCGCTGTGTAAGTGCTCCTCTAGCAGTAGTTGGTAATCAGTAACAATAGACGAGGATCTAATCTAATATATGAAAGAAATTGTAATGTTACATTCATATGACGATGATACGGTTCATCAGATGATTGTCACCCTCATTCCGAACATAGGTGACGTTTAATTTAGATATTGTCATGCTTTCGAGATAGCGAGGAGTGCTTTGTTATTGCAATGCAACATTTTCCTGGCTAAACAACTGTTCGACTGTTTATTGCGCTTACAGGCTTCATCTGATTATAAATTTCAATAGAAAATGAGATTGCGATTGCAGTTGAATCAAAAAAGTATGCTGAATCACGGTAGTGCAGACTCTTTTGGGATATGACCAAGCTCGATAAGTTCAATAGACCGATTAGGCTTCTATTTAGGATTAGGATTTTCTTTCAAAATCACCTTAGGGTGATTTTGAAAGAAAATCAATAATATTTCTAGTATTCCATTGAACTCCCAAAACCCTGCGAGGGTGGGTAAATTTGTCAACATAGTGTAAGCCTCTGTAGCACAATTTTATTCATTCTTGTTTTAGAATTAAAACATAACGCCTTGGAAGGCAGGAGAAAGTCATTCAAATAAACGATAATAGGTATTCCTTATTCCCTATATGCTTGTTACCCCATTGGTTAATTAAGCAAAAAACTTTTGGCTGAGACCGAAAGGTAGGCAAGTTATCTATGTATAATATAGTTGCCATTATTGGTCATATATTCGTATGTGCGTCGCTCACATTTACTAGTGAAAACATGCCTGAGATCTGAATTTTGCACAACCAGTCAGGGCTGAAATAAATCAGCGATACGGTAAACATTTAATTCGTATCACACGTTATAATAGGTCAGTGAGATCAAATCAAAATCAATGTCATTTATTCAGTTTAGGTCCTGATAAGGCACTTATAAACGTTAATTTGTTACATACAGTTGAAATTACCACCGGTTCAGAATACACTTAAACTGAGAACTGAGATTCACCACTTTTTAGCATCAGCAGACAATGTTCAATGGTGCGGGTGGATATCTGATACCACAGTACTGAACCGAATGACTTGACATTACCAACGGTTTTTTGGTAAAACAATACGCATCGACAGTGTATTATATTATTTTCAGTATATAAACCGGGGGTGCTTAGATGTCACCATGCTGGTGGAATAGAATTTATTGTCCCGCTTTGAAATTATTAAATGACAATTTTTAAGCACCTTGCAAAAAACGAGTATGGTAAGACCCCTGCGAGGGATAAATATATAAGAACAAGTCCGTAAGGGCACCAACCTCCAAGTCAAGTACTTAAGAGTACGCTGTAAGGGTAGGTACATTTTCCAGTTACTTGCCCCTGTGAGATTTGATAATGATGGGAAATATGCGTAGAGGCATCTCGGCATAGGACTTTGCAAATGTACATTTTAAAAACCAACTATTCCCATGTGGGTGGTTATATTAGAGACTGTGCGACAGAACATTTCAAATCACCTGTCCTTGCATGGGTTGATTTAGATGGCGATTGTGAGAAGAGGCACAATATCTAGGTAAAGTACCCTGCGTTGAGGGTATATATTTCGAGTCCCTTTTCCCTACGAGGCAGGGATAGAGTAAAAATCTGCTTTGACCCGTTTCTAAAGCAGGATCATTTAATTTTTAATTGAAAAGCAAAATAGGTTTTCAAACACCACACTGCCTTTTTAATCCTTTCATCGTTAATGTGCGTAGACACACCATCCAAACGTAGTACCCTGCGAGAGTGTATTCTAAGGTCACGCAAAGATTTATATGCGTCAGGCGCGACATGATGTATTTGAAACCAGACTTGAAGGGTCCATTTCAAGTCACCCTGTAAGAGGTTGATTATGATGGAAAATGTGCGTACGGGCAGAAAATCCAAAATAATACCCTGCGAGGGTACATTTCTGTCCCTGCAAGCGGTTGATTAATATGGGGAATGTGTGTACAGGCATAACATCCAAAAAAAAATACCTCACGAGGCTACATTTCAACTCATCTGCCCCTTCAAGGGGTTGACTATTATTGGTAATGTGCATACGGAGTACTGGCACAACATCTCAAAAGAACACACGCGAGGGTATATTTCAACTCACCTGCCCCTGCAAAGGGTTGATTATTACGGGGAATGTGCATACGGAGTAAGGGCACAACATCCAAGAGAATAAATACCCCGCACCGGTACATTTCAGTGACTGCCCCTGCGTGGAGTTAATAATAATGGGGAATGTGCGTGCCGGCCCAACATCCAAGCAAATACTCTGCGCGAGTACGTTCTAAGTCACCTGCCCCTGCGCGGGGTTAATAATAATAAGGAATATGCGTACTGGCACAAGATCTAAGACAAAAATCATGCCCCTGCGCGGGTATGATTTGAGTCACTGCCCCTGTGCGGGGCTAATAATAATGGGGAATGGGCGTACAGGCACAACATCCACGAAAATACCCTGCGCGGGTATGTTTTGAGTCACCTGGCCCTGCGCGGGTTGGTGTATGGATCAGACTAGCTTCCCGTGTGGTGTTTCTGGGTCACCTATCGGGCGCGTCCCCGGGTTGCGGATAGGGGAACGCCCCCCAGATATGGGGGGTACCGGGTCTACAGACCCGGCGCGGACAAAAACCAGAAGGGAGAAAATTATCCCAGTGATGGGGCGAAGCGGGCCTATGTGGCGTCTTGGTTGCTCCTCGTATCCCTCTTTGTATGAGAGGGGACAGAGGATGTGACAGGTGCGGTGTGTCTGCCTAGTGCACTCGGCTTTTGCCGACGCCGGACAAGAGGAAGGAAACCTCTCTAAAAACACTCCCTTGTGCGACGATGTGCCAGGTGCACTCGGCTCATGCCGACGTCGGACCACCCGTAATCCCAGGCGGGACCGGAGGCCATGCAAGGCCATGAGGAAGAAAACCTCTATAAAAAATTACCCCAATCCTAAGGTCTAGCGTGCCAATGGGATGAATGGCTGGTGGGAGTCCAGTCCCGAGCGCTCGTTTTAGGGACCTCACCCTATAAAAAAGGAAAACATGACATGGCAGACTCTAATAAAAAATTACCCCAGGGTGGTACCGGTATAGCCGGACAATCCACCCCCGGGCCTAGCCCGGGCTGCCCCACCGTATCTGGGGGGGGCAAAGATCTGCTCGGCGATAATATCGCCACCCAAGATCCCGCTCCAATGGGAGCCGGAAAGAAAGATGTTGTGTCGGGGGGACCAGTGGTCCCGGCACGTGGAAAGTGTTTCAGTTTAGGCCCTGGTAAGGCACCGGTACATAAAGTTGAATTTACCACCGGTTCGGAATAGGTACACTTGAATACCAATCGAGAGTTCCAATCTTCCTTACATATATTTATTGGTTTAGGCTATAACTGTTGTCAGGGCTGAAAAGAACCTATTCAATTACTTGTAACTGAAATACAAGTATATTATATTGCGCTGCGAAAACTATTATATGATAGAACAAAATAATGCTGTAGTTTATTCCGATTTCTTTGGCTGGTTGTAGTACATTATTTTGTTCTATCATCAATAGTTTTCGAGAACATAATAGGTTGAGGCAATCCAGCTCCTCGACCGCACAGATAAAGTGAGCCGACTCAAAATAACTAAACCGTTTGAGTTAGTGTAGTGTTAGTTATAATAGTGTAACGTAGTCTAAGTGCTATTTTTTAAAGAACAGTGTCTCAATATAGAAGTTTAAATTAAATAGAAATTAAGTTTTAGCCTAATATTTGTACGTAGTATTTATATTTTAGTATGCATAGGGGAACACTAATGATATTTGTTTTTCAAAACAACCTGTCAAAGGCGTACTTTGGACAGAAAATAAAGAATCATGATTATTTACAGGAGAGCGATGGCTGCCACACGCGTCATACTTGTGAACAGGTTCTGCTTGTGGGGGCTGGTCTACTTAAGTTTGCCATTTATTTATTTACTTATTAAATATAGATTCAGTCTACTTTGCCGCCGCCCCGGGGCACGCAATTGTTGTCAGTGCGATTAGAATGTAAATATTATGTAATGAATCTAAGCTTTTTTTGAAAAGAGTAATTGCTGAGTTTATTGCCGGCTCTTCTCAGCAAATGCAACCTTCCGAACCGGTATTAGAGTATTAGAGTCAGACTTTTCATAAGTGCCTGCGAAGGTCTATTTGAATAAATGATTTTGAATTTGAATAAAATTTCTAGAAAATTAACTCCTAACGGAAAGAATTTTACTGCGTGTCTTTTGTAGCCTAAGAAATAATTTTGGAAACTCCATCCCCAAGCGGGTAAAGTATGAGGTCGCGGGTAAAATCGCTGCACACTGCACGCGCTGGGCGGAAAGCTAGTATCGAATATCTAAAAATAAATTCAGGGTATCCTATCCATCCTACTATAATATTATAAATCCGAAAGTTTGTGAGTATGGATGTATGTTTGTTACTCTTTCACGCAAAAACTACTGAACGGATTGGGATGAAATTTGGCACACAGGTAGAATATGTTCTGGATTAACACATAGAATACTTTTTATCCCGGGAAAACATACGATACAAAATAGATAAATAGTCTATTATAAAAATACAGAATGTTTTTATTTACACTACGCAGAGTCGATTCCAGCCAGGTCCATTGTTTCATAAATATATGTAGTTCTTCTTACGAAATAAAGTCTTCTTTTAGAAAAAAATCCTATCTAAAATATTTTCCCCCAATGTGGCATAGCCATGAGAGGCCCTGTATACAGCTTGACCTTTTAACATACCTAAACTAGCTATTATGCGTCGCGGAATTTAAATACAATAGGTATATCTATAGATTAACCACTTTTAAAAATAATATTATTTATTTAATATTATTCTACGTTAATTTTACAAAATATACTTACCTAAGTATTAAGTAGATATACATTTGTACTAATGTTATTGTGTATACTAATGTGAGTACTGACATAGGTAGGCTATAACCCCGTACGAAGTCTTTTTTTTATGTCATTAGGTTGACAAACAGGCAGACGGTCCACCTGATGGTAAGTGGTCACCGCCGCCTATGGACATTTGCAATACCAGGGGGATTGCCGATGTGTTGCCGACCTTGAAGAGCTCTTTTTATACCCTTTTTGAAGAACCCCATATCGTAGCGCTGAGGGAAAACCGTAATGGGGAGCTCATTCCACATCCTAATGGTCCGCAGTAGGAACGTCCGACTGAACCGTTGTCTGATCTAAAAATCGCACAAAACTAAGTAAGCAGGTACCTAGTCACTATCGGCCCAATCCAACAGTCAATGAACAGATACCTAACATAAGTAAAAACTAAACTGAACAGCCATTTGCAGGCAATGCCAGAATATCCATCGTTAGTCAACGTGCGTCTATCACGGACGGATCTCCGTAAGGACTAGTCATGTTGAATATTCAACTATAAATAGGTAAGTAAATACACAGATTATTTTATAATTTCAATTTATCTATATTAGGTATAAGTTGTCGAGTCATATTATTATGTGCGATCGTAACTTCGTAAGTAGTGTGTAAACAATTTATCTAAATTAAATATCGAAAAATTAACCCAAAAAAGTGCTACGTTCATTTTGGTTGAAAATTCCGCCAATTTCCCACCGACGATAATGGGCTCCGATTGGCCAACCCAAAAACACACGATGCAGTGATTGGTCCTTACTATTCAAAATCAGTGATAAATCACTGACTAGTTGCGGAATTTGATTGTTCGGTATTACTAATCTAAAATGAATCTAAAGGGATTTTTCGTCGATGAGTCTAAAATACAAAAACAGTATTGGTAAAGCTATAAATCATTTAAATTACATATTTTGTCAATTTTAAATTTTTTACTCAACTGTGACTAAAGTCTTACTTTTTTTGATTAGGTGTCGTTGTAAAACATTTAGGTAAACGGAATTTATTTAGAATCAGACCCGTTGCGTTCATACAGATAGTTTTGTTATTTATCGATACTTTTACCGAGAACAAATGACAAGGAACTCATATCGTCATTTTTCTCACAGTGACTAGTGTACAGTAGTACCCAATTAATATGGCTTACCGATGTACCTGCGCAGAAGATACATTTTCAAAGCGCGGGAAACGCTATTGGTCGGCAGCTGCCGCCATGTTAGCGCGCGCCGGGCGGTGGGGCGTCACTTGCGAGTGAGACGGAACTAACAGCTGCAGTGTATTATGAACCTTATAGTAGTGATCTAAGGTTGATTGTAAGTTTTAAGCATTCTTTCGTTAATCTTCGGAGCCATACTTTCTTTTCTGTGCGAACGAAGATACACGACGCGCCATATAAGTTGGGTAATACTGTACGATATATCCATTGTAGCATTGTAGCGAATCACTACATAATGAAGTTCACACGCCGAAAGATAGATGGCGTGGCGCCACATTATCCTGCATCGCACATACAAAGCCATAACATCCTGCCTGCATCGCGCTTGCGAAGTTTCTCGGATACAACTGTCCGACATGTACAGTTGGACCGCGGTTCCCAGGCGCGATAACCCAGACTGGCGGAAGATCTTCCCTTTTAAATGGAGGTGTCATCCACCTTGCACCTCCATACTATAAATAAATAAAATAAATATCCTGGGACATTTCTCACACACGGTCATCTGATCCTAAACTAAGCAGAGCTTGTACTATGGAAACCAGACAACTATGAATGCATCTATATACAAACTGATCACGCACCGCACAAAGTAATATAGTGAACGCTATCACTCTATTAATATTCTTACTCTATGGTTGCATTACTTGGTAATATCTATTTGAAACGATATTTCACACAGTCAAGCCAGTCAAAGCAAAGTGAGATTTTTGTAAAATGACGCTCTACTAAAGGTTTTCATTGGAGACAACTTTTAAAGTCACGATATACGCTTTTGTTTCAATTAGGTACCTGGTGCGATGTATCGCCGATATTCATTGGATAAGAAGAGCGAAGAGAGCTCTTTTAAGAGAGGTAGAGCTCAAAGAGCATCTCGACTGCGGAAGTACCTCCACCTTACATAATTCAATAAAATTACCAAAGATCTTTATATTGTGTTCCTGCGCATATTTATAAGGTAGCCGTGCTCATGGTGGAGGGAGAAAGGGTCGGTAACGCCCCGTGTGTGGCAAGCGTCCATATGGCTACGGAAACCGCTTACCATCAGGCGGGCCGTATACTTGTTTGCCGACTGGTTGTAGAAAATAAAAATAAAACGATTATTATTACACAAAACATAAAATGACAAGATTTTATTAATAGAAGCGTTTTACCTGAAAATAAAACGCATATTAAATACTTACCTTATTTGAAACCTTATAAAATGAGATAGGCCTTCCTTGTTTTCTGCTCTAGACTTCCTTCTTTGTCTACCCAAATATTGCCGTCTCGCTCGCACATCTCCCCACTATCCACCCAGGCAGAGCGCGAGCTTGAGCCACGCGCACTATCTCGTCATTGAGTCGAAATACCAGGCAGAACTAAAAATTAAGGTTTCAAATAAGGTAAGTATTTAATATGCGTTTTATTCGCTTCTATTAAAACTTGACCGTTATTTGAAACCTTATAAAATGAGACGTGTTTGTTTTCGCCTGGTGAAAGTGGATGCCAATGTGATTTTATGCTTGTAGCATAAAGTTATTTGTGACATAGGTAGGTACCTGTGATTTCTCCAGTATAGGTCATACCTGTACAGACTTCTGTGTAAGTCTGAAGGTATCGTGAGAGAGAATAGGTATCAAAAATACTAAGATGTGCGAGGTACTGTAATTTTATTTATAAAGTACAAACGAAATATGTAGGTGTAAATGGCTAGAAGCAAAGATCTTAATCAAATCATTGATGAGTATAAAAACATGTATCGTATGTGATTGAAAAGCAACATTCAAGTATTTAATTAATCATGCGAAGATAATGTGATCCCGCGATTAGTGGCTAATTATCAGCTATATGGTAACTGTCTGAAAGGGTTGCAGATCTCTAATGGGCATGAGACCAGATTTAGTGGATCTGAACTGATTATGCCAGCACCAGCGATGAATTATTCTATTTCGCACCCTATTAAAGATGCAGCTTTGGCAGGTCTTGTCAATAGTTGGTGGATTTTGCTGTGTTACGTTTATCGTATAAAAGGCGAATACAATCTGTACACACAGTAATGTATAGCTATATGTTTTGCTATAGTCTATGTACCTACCGACATTATTATTCTCCGACACGTGTAGGTACATCATATATTCTAATCAAAACGTTAATTACATACAGTACATTTTTACTTACATGTGGTATTTTGCTATAATCACCAGCAACATTACTGCATAAACATTAACCAGAAATATAAGTTTTAAAGTCCGATCAAAAGTAAAATCATAACATAACTTTTACTTGTTCTAAAACTGGAAAGTGAAGTCATGTAGGTACAAGGGTACTTACACAAGGTACAAGGTTGAAAGCAACCTTAACACATTACAAAATTAAGACATGGTCTGGATATACAAAATTCGTTACTTAAATTTTAGATATGTTTCTAAAAATTACACGAGTCAATCGACTATCTATCGTATCAATATATCTCAAAATATGTCCAACCAACACATGAGAACTAAAACTGCATACATTTGATACCACTGACTTATTCAGCATAATGAACATTCATCTAAGTGTAAGAAGCAAGTAGTTAATAACTTTATTAGTACAGGAGTCATTGTGACAAATGGACTACTTAAGTTTGTTCATTTTATTTCAAACAAGCTACGGTTAGAAGCGATTTTTCAACAAAGATGCCATGGTTACAACAAGCAATCCAATACTCATATTTCTATAATTCCAGACCATCTTATGGTACCTACTTGGAGGTAGAAAAACCGTCCATGTATCTATCGATAGCGCTGTATCGTGAATGGGACTGTCAAAGCTCTGAACTTGAGGTCTGCCCTCCGAAATACTATCGAGGAATTAGTTACTAAAAGTTTGTTTCGAGCCAATTTAGCTGAGGTAGCAGTTTAGAGATTAAACAAGATAGAGGGTAATGTTATGCTAGGTGGTAATTCCACGTGGAACAAAGGTGCTTTTTCTTCGTAAAACATTTATTCATGCTTTAGTCTAAATACAAAACTTTCAACTAAGTATGTACATTCCATATTATTGTGCAGGCGTATCCGCTGTGTAAGTGCTCCTCTAGCAGTAGTTGGTAATCAGTAACAATAGACGAGGATCTAATCTAATATATGAAAGAAATTGTAATGTTACATTCATATGACGATGATACGGTTCATCAGATGATTGTCACCCTCATTCCGAACATAGGTGACGTTTAATTTAGATATTGTCATGCTTTCGAGATAGCGAGGAGTGCTTTGTTATTGCAATGCAACATTTTCCTGGCTAAACAACTGTTCGACTGTTTATTGCGCTTACAGGCTTCATCTGATTATAAATTTCAATAGAAAATGAGATTGCGATTGCAGTTGAATCAAAAAAGTATGCTGAATCACGGTAGTGCAGACTCTTTTGGGATATGACCAAGCTCGATAAGTTCAATAGACCGATTAGGCTTCTATTTAGGATTAGGATTTTCTTTCAAAATCACCTTAGGGTGATTTTGAAAGAAAATCAATAATATTTCTAGTATTCCATTGAACTCCCAAAACCCTGCGAGGGTGGGTAAATTTGTCAACATAGTGTAAGCCTCTGTAGCACAATTTTATTCATTCTTGTTTTAGAATTAAAACATAACGCCTTGGAAGGCAGGAGAAAGTCATTCAAATAAACGATAATAGGTATTCCTTATTCCCTATATGCTTGTTACCCCATTGGTTAATTAAGCAAAAAACTTTTGGCTGAGACCGAAAGGTAGGCAAGTTATCTATGTATAATATAGTTGCCATTATTGGTCATATATTCGTATGTGCGTCGCTCACATTTACTAGTGAAAACATGCCTGAGATCTGAATTTTGCACAACCAGTCAGGGCTGAAATAAATCAGCGATACGGTAAACATTTAATTCGTATCACACGTTATAATAGGTCAGTGAGATCAAATCAAAATCAATGTCATTTATTCAGTTTAGGTCCTGATAAGGCACTTATAAACGTTAATTTGTTACATACAGTTGAAATTACCACCGGTTCAGAATACACTTAAACTGAGAACTGAGATTCACCACTTTTTAGCATCAGCAGACAATGTTCAATGGTGCGGGTGGATATCTGATACCACAGTACTGAACCGAATGACTTGACATTACCAACGGTTTTTTGGTAAAACAATACGCATCGACAGTGTATTATATTATTTTCAGTATATAAACCGGGGGTGCTTAGATGTCACCATGCTGGTGGAATAGAATTTATTGTCCCGCTTTGAAATTATTAAATGACAATTTTTAAGCACCTTGCAAAAAACGAGTATGGTAAGACCCCTGCGAGGGATAAATATATAAGAACAAGTCCGTAAGGGCACCAACCTCCAAGTCAAGTACTTAAGAGTACGCTGTAAGGGTAGGTACATTTTCCAGTTACTTGCCCCTGTGAGATTTGATAATGATGGGAAATATGCGTAGAGGCATCTCGGCATAGGACTTTGCAAATGTACATTTTAAAAACCAACTATTCCCATGTGGGTGGTTATATTAGAGACTGTGCGACAGAACATTTCAAATCACCTGTCCTTGCATGGGTTGATTTAGATGGCGATTGTGAGAAGAGGCACAATATCTAGGTAAAGTACCCTGCGTTGAGGGTATATATTTCGAGTCCCTTTTCCCTACGAGGCAGGGATAGAGTAAAAATCTGCTTTGACCCGTTTCTAAAGCAGGATCATTTAATTTTTAATTGAAAAGCAAAATAGGTTTTCAAACACCACACTGCCTTTTTAATCCTTTCATCGTTAATGTGCGTAGACACACCATCCAAACGTAGTACCCTGCGAGAGTGTATTCTAAGGTCACGCAAAGATTTATATGCGTCAGGCGCGACATGATGTATTTGAAACCAGACTTGAAGGGTCCATTTCAAGTCACCCTGTAAGAGGTTGATTATGATGGAAAATGTGCGTACGGGCAGAAAATCCAAAATAATACCCTGCGAGGGTACATTTCTGTCCCTGCAAGCGGTTGATTAATATGGGGAATGTGTGTACAGGCATAACATCCAAAAAAAAATACCTCACGAGGCTACATTTCAACTCATCTGCCCCTTCAAGGGGTTGACTATTATTGGTAATGTGCATACGGAGTACTGGCACAACATCTCAAAAGAACACACGCGAGGGTATATTTCAACTCACCTGCCCCTGCAAAGGGTTGATTATTACGGGGAATGTGCATACGGAGTAAGGGCACAACATCCAAGAGAATAAATACCCCGCACCGGTACATTTCAGTGACTGCCCCTGCGTGGAGTTAATAATAATGGGGAATGTGCGTGCCGGCCCAACATCCAAGCAAATACTCTGCGCGAGTACGTTCTAAGTCACCTGCCCCTGCGCGGGGTTAATAATAATAAGGAATATGCGTACTGGCACAAGATCTAAGACAAAAATCATGCCCCTGCGCGGGTATGATTTGAGTCACTGCCCCTGTGCGGGGCTAATAATAATGGGGAATGGGCGTACAGGCACAACATCCACGAAAATACCCTGCGCGGGTATGTTTTGAGTCACCTGGCCCTGCGCGGGTTGGTGTATGGATCAGACTAGCTTCCCGTGTGGTGTTTCTGGGTCACCTATCGGGCGCGTCCCCGGGTTGCGGATAGGGGAACGCCCCCCAGATATGGGGGGTACCGGGTCTACAGACCCGGCGCGGACAAAAACCAGAAGGGAGAAAATTATCCCAGTGATGGGGCGAAGCGGGCCTATGTGGCGTCTTGGTTGCTCCTCGTATCCCTCTTTGTATGAGAGGGGACAGAGGATGTGACAGGTGCGGTGTGTCTGCCTAGTGCACTCGGCTTTTGCCGACGCCGGACAAGAGGAAGGAAACCTCTCTAAAAACACTCCCTTGTGCGACGATGTGCCAGGTGCACTCGGCTCATGCCGACGTCGGACCACCCGTAATCCCAGGCGGGACCGGAGGCCATGCAAGGCCATGAGGAAGAAAACCTCTATAAAAAATTACCCCAATCCTAAGGTCTAGCGTGCCAATGGGATGAATGGCTGGTGGGAGTCCAGTCCCGAGCGCTCGTTTTAGGGACCTCACCCTATAAAAAAGGAAAACATGACATGGCAGACTCTAATAAAAAATTACCCCAGGGTGGTACCGGTATAGCCGGACAATCCACCCCCGGGCCTAGCCCGGGCTGCCCCACCGTATCTGGGGGGGGCAAAGATCTGCTCGGCGATAATATCGCCACCCAAGATCCCGCTCCAATGGGAGCCGGAAAGAAAGATGTTGTGTCGGGGGGACCAGTGGTCCCGGCACGTGGAAAGTGTGGGCGCTTTAAGCGTCCTAAAACGCCTGCCAACTTAGCTGATGTGAGCGATGGGGGTGAGTCTGATGGCTCGGTCATATCGCTCACATCAGTAGCATCATCGGAGATGTCGAAAGACGGAGTGTCTCGCGGTCGCAAGCGATCTTCGCTGCCCACAAATGCGGACAAAGCGCGTGGGCCTAAGGTGAGGGCTATATCGGCGGCTTCACATTCTGGTGAAGACGGTACGGATGTTGACATCGAGGACATTCTAGATCCCTCGGTGCAACCAAAAACTACTCGGGCTAAGAAAAATCTTCCGACCCCGGAGTTGCTGGCTCCAAAAATGCAGTTGCAGGCGAGTGTCGAGCTTGGTGACTGCATTGAGCAACATCTCCTAAATTTAGAAAAGGTTGCGGATACATCCAGAAACCTGAAGGGCGAATACGTCCGTGCTATATGGGTAGCTGTGCGGACTGTGAAGGCTGCTACAACAGAACTGGCTCGGAGAACCATCACCGACGACAACGTGGCTAGACTGGAGAAAGAGAACGCAGAATTGCGTTCTCAACTCTCTAGCCTCGCCAATAAAATGGACAGGCTAACGGAGGATCTAAACCTTCTCCGTAGGCCTGTTGCTGGCACGAGTGCCGTGACCACTCAGCCCACTTTGGCCGCTCGACCTACTCCGGCCACTGTCGCCGCAAAGCCTCCATCGGCATCAAAAGAATTGGCGTCTCCACATGATGGAAACGAAGAGCGGCTCTTTGAACGGATTGCGACGGTTGTAGATTCTAGACTGGCTGCCTTCCGAGCAGAAATCTTCCCTGATAGGGCCATCAGGCCACCGCTGGGTAAGCAAGCACTTGTGGGGAGGCAGCTACAGCCTCTGCCGCAATCTCTGCCGCAACCCCAGCCACAGCCACAGCTGCAGCTAGAGAAGGAAAAAAAAAAAAAGAAGACGGCCAGAAAGAAGGGCAACCCTTCCCATAAGCCGGTTGAGGAACTACCACCCATCCAGCCCATGGTGGCTCCAGAGCCGCAGGCTGCCACCCAAGTGAGCACTAGCTGGTCGGATGTGGCCAAACGGCCAAAAAAGAAAAATACACAGGGCGGACCTGCTGTCGGATCACCTTCCCGTGCACCCAAGTCAGGAGGGAGCAAACGCAAGGCAAAGTTGCCCAGGGTCCCGACAACCGCTGCTGTCACTGTGACAATACCGGAGGGCTCTTCGGTGACCTACGATCAAGTGACAAAGGATGTCAAAGCCAAGATCCAGCTCAAGGACCTTGGCATCCCTTGCGTTCGCATGAAACGTTCGGTTACTGGGGGCTTTCTCATGGAGGTGGATGGCCCTGACTGCGGTACCAAGGCTGACGCCTTGGCCGCAAAATTAAGGGAGGTCCTCGTAGACCTCGGTGTGCGCATCGCCCGTCCTGTTAAGACGGGCGAGATGAGACTACGGGACCTCGATGATGCCATCACTCCTCCAGAAGTGGCAGCAGCGGTTGCGGAAGCAGGTGGGTGTGTGGTGGATGACGTTAAGGTGGGCGAAGTCCGACGATCACCCACCACGATGGGTACCTGCTGGGTACGTTGCCCTTTGGCGGTAGTCAGGAGACTGACTGCTGCTAGGGGCTTCCAAGTAGGTTGGGGGACAGTGAGGGTCGAGGCATTGGAAGCCAGGCCCTTACACTGCTTCCGGTGCCTCGAAAAAGGGCACGTAGGGTGCAGGTGCAGCACAGGCGTGGACCGAAGCAATCGCTGCTACGCCTGTGGTGAGGCGGGCCACAGAGCCCGTGACTGCACCGCAAAATCACTCAAGTGTCCCTTGTGCTCTGATCTGGGGCTTCCCTCAGATCATCGCTTGGGAAGAAAGTGTCCCGCACCCAAGAAGAAGAAGAGTAAGCAGGCTCCTATCAATGAGACGGTCGCGGCACCTTCCGCTGAACCGGGTTCTGGCCCGGAAATGGAGATCGTCTAGGCTTAGCATTCCCGCCCCTACATAAGATCCTCCAGGGCAATCTGAACCACTGCCGCAATGCTCAGCATCTGCTTATGCAGACTATTGTGGAGCGGCAGATTGCCCTGACGGTAGTAGCAGAGCCCCACAGCGTCCCTGACCATCCTCGCTGGTTTGGTGATGACTTGGGCTCTGTTGCCATATACTGGGGGGGTGGAGAGGGTGCTCCACCCTGTGCTCTATTGAGTAGAGGGCAGGGCTTCGTTGCAGTGCAATGGAGTACCCTGGCCATAGTGGGCTGCTACGTCTCTCCCAATAGGTCTCTCGCCGACTACGAGGAGTACCTGGATGAGGTGGCTGACTGCATCCGCAGATGCCCATCTCGTTCATTGATTGTTCTGGGGGACTTTAATGCCCACGCAAGGGTATGGGGGAACCCCAGAGACAGTCCGAGGGGAGAGACAGTACAGGAGTGGGCGGCTGGTCTGGACCTCCGTTTAGTTAATCGGGGGTCCGTGAGCACATGCGTGCGTTGGCAGGGGGAGTCGATCGTGGACCTTACATGGGCGACTCCTGCTGCCATGCGCATGCTGTCGGGATGGCGAGTTGCAGAAGAGGTGGTCACTCTATCTGACCACCACCACATCCTCATGGATGTGGCATTCCGCCGACCCGTCACCAATACCAGCCGCCATGAAGGCAGCCCTCCGCGACGTTGGTGTCTCAAGCGGCTAGATCGAGACATGCTCAAAGCCGCCGCCAATGTCGCAGCATGGCCAGAAAACACCGAAGAGATTTCGTCCGATCTTGAAAGAGAAGCGGACTGGTTCCGCGGCACGATGACGCAAATATGCGATGCATCAATGCCGCGGTCCAGTCGCCCCAAGCACCGGGCGGTGTACTGGTGGTCGGCAGAGATCGCGCAAATTCGCGCGGTTTGCTTGCGGAGCCGCCGCCTGTACACTAGAGCCCGGAGGCGAAGGCGAACTCCTGCCGAGGAGACAGCCAGTCTCTATAGGGCATATCGAGCGGCTACAGTTGCGATGCAGATCGCCATCTCAGACGCCAAAAAACGGTGCTGGGATGAGCTCCTGGAGGGACTCAACGAGGATCCATGGGGGCGCCCATATAAGATGGTCCTGGGTAAACTCAGGCCATGGGTGCCTCCCCTGACGGAGACCCTAGAACCGAACCTGCTGGGTCGAGTAGTGACTACTCTTTTCCCGGTGGGGCGGTCAAGTCCCTCAGTTCACCCCCCGACGTTGTGGGAGTGGAATGACGAGATGGGGGTGACCGTACAGGAGCTAGATCGAGCTATTGGCCGCTTAAAAGCCCGAAACACAGCACCAGGACCCGACGGTGTACCGGGTCGGGTGTGGGTGTTGAGTCTGGCTGCCCTGGGGGACAGGCTGAGGCAGTTATTCAACAGCTGCCTCCGTTATGCCAAGTTCCCCACGGCCTGGAAGGAGGCAAGTTTGGTCCTCTTGAAGAAGGAAGGCAGATCCGCTGATTCTCCCTCTGCGTACCGTCCCATATGCCTGTTGAACGAGGTGGGCAAGCTGTTCGAACGAATACTTGCCGCTCGTCTCAACGGGCATCTGTCGTGCGTTGGTCCCGACCTGGCTGATAGCCAGTTCGGCTTCCGACGGGGGCGTTCGACCATAGACGCGGTCTTGCGCGTCCGCTCTCTGTCGGAGCAGGCTGTGTCCCGGGGTGGAGTGGCGTTGGCGATAAGTCTCGATATCGTCAACGCCTTTAACTCTCTGCCTTGGGACGCAATCAGGGGGGCTCTGGCATACCATCAGGTGCCCTCCTACCTGCAAGGTATAGTCAGGGATTACTTGCGCGACAGGTACATCTTGTACATGGACCAAGACGGTAGGAGAATCCGTAGGGAGATCACGTGTGGGGTTCCACAGGGGTCGGTGTTGGGCCCGTTGCTGTGGAACCTAGCGTACGATGCGGTTCTGCGTGTTAATCTTCCCGCTGGCGTAAATGTCGTTTGCTATGCAGACGACACGTTGGTGGTCGCCAGCGGGGATACCTTCGAGAGGACTAAACAGCTCGCCGAGCTTGGGGTGGAAGTCGTCGTTGCCAAAATCCATGAGTTGGGTCTGGAAATAGCACCTCACAAGACCGAGGCGCTATGGTTTCACAAACTGCCAAGAAGCAGGGAACCACCCGACTCGTGTGTCCGAGTAGGTGAGTCGGATGTCGGGGTGGGGCGGTACATGAAGTACCTGGGCCTCACCTTGGACAGTCGCTGGGGCTTCGAAGAGCATTTTGATCGCCTAGTCCCCCGGATCGAGAGGGTAGCGGGTGCTATGCACAGACTGCTGCCCAATCTAGGGGGACCGAGAGAAGAAGTTCGCCGCCTCTATGCGGGGGTCATACGATCCGTAGCCCTTTACGGGGCGCCCGTATGGGCGAAGAGGTTGGCCATCCGACGCTGTCGAACAAAAGTCTACAGCGTCCAGCGTAAGATGGCCCTACGGATCGTACGGGGATACCGTACCGTATCCTTTGAGGCGGCAACTATTCTGGCTCGCTTTCTGCCACTGGATATTCTGGCGGACATGGATGCGAGGGTCTATGACCGAATCCGCATCATCCGCCAGAGTGGTGGAGGTGATCCAGAAGAGGCGATCAGACGGCAGGAGCGACTTATCGCATTCGCGACGTGGCGCGCAAGGCTTTGTGAGGAGCGGCATGCGCGCAAACGCGTTGTCGGAGCAGTCCTGCCGGTCTTCGAGGCCTGGATGCAGCGACAAGGTGGACGACTCACCTACAGACTTACACAGATACTCACCGGGCATGGGTGCTTCGGTGATTATTTGTGTAAGATCGGACGTGAGGCGACGGCGGCTTGCTTCCATTGTGGGAGCGACCAGGACTCCGCATCGCACACGCTCGCTGTGTGCCCCGCGTGGGAACCCGAGCGGCGGATCCTGGTCGACTTGATCGGTCGAAATCTCTCCCTGCCAGCAGTCGTGTCGGCGATGCTGAGCGGGGATACGACGTGGAGGGCCGTAGCCTCCTTCTGCGAGACCGTAATGGTCCAGAAGGAGGCTGCTGAGAGGGATCGGGAGAGGGCCGATCCCACCCGGAGACGACGCCGCCGAGGCGCCGCAGTGCCTCGTGGCGGCCCTCCTGCCCTGTAGCTGGGGCGTAGAATCACAGCTACGGTGTTCCCCTGCCTGTCGTAAAAGGCGACTAAATGGGGACCTTCGGGGTCGTGGGCAATCGGGGCGGGGGCCCTGAACGCCCAGAAGCGACCCCGAGGAGGACGATGGGTCGTTGTGGTCACGACTCATCGTGCGATAGCACCGCGAGGGTGCTGGGGGGAGGTATCACACTTCCCCCGGGACGAGCTATCACAGCGCCGCGCGTGGAGGGGCGAGCAGGTACGCGATCTGCACGAGAGCCCGCCCCCCTCTGTAGCGCAGGTGGCGACCACCGTGGGGTTTTAGCCGGTAAAAGTCCGGCATAACCTGGCCGCTCCCCCCCAAGGGCGGTCGGGTATCCTATGAGGATTTCCCCACGCTAATAAAAAAAAAAAAAAAAAAAAAATGGATCAGACTAGCTTGCTAAGCAGGAGCATTTGATCCTTTTTATTAGAGGCAAAAAATTTTAAACTTTTTTAAGCACTGTAACTAGACTAGCAATAATGGCAGGCGAAATTTCTGGTTAGCGGATCACAATTCCTCATTTGAATAATTTCAGTACAAATAAGTTGTAATAATTCTAATTCACTACATTAATAATAATAATAATAATCATTTATTTCACTAACTACTATACATAACACTTTAAATTCTTTTTTATTATCAATCAACTTCTTTCACTTTTCACTTTTAATCACCGCTTCATTGCAAGATCCTCAACAGAGGTTTATTTAAGTAACTAGTAACACACAAGCTAGCACAAAGTTGTTACAGCGGCAAATTTCTTAAAAATATTTAACTATATAATAAATTGTTATTTAGACGGCACTGCTAACGTTTTCGACACCTTAACATCGCCTGCGGTCATTATTAATTTTATTATAGATCCGAGAATCAGATATATGAGGCATTTGGATTTACTTGAGGACCTTATATAGGTACTACTCGACCCAGTGTTACGCTGCCTTTTAGATCATTTTTGCTCAGGGCAGTATCCGTTATCACTATTCGCACGTTGTGATTTATACAGTTAGCACTTGATGTAATTTAAATATTAATGTTCAACTGTGAACAAAACAGGAACTAACCTAGGAAAAACCAAGGATAATAAATTAATAGAAGCAAAATTATCAATAAAAAGTGGGTAGATTAAATAGTTTAAGAATTAGCTGTTCAAAGACATGAACATAAAATATCAAAATTAAATTAAAATATCGAACGGTAACACCGTTAAAATCATTATATTATTATTTTAATAAACTAAGAAGGAACAAAGGTATATAAAATATACAAATAACTACGAGTGCCTAGGCTGGGCTAGGCACAACCGTCCGTTGCAGAAAACAGGACGCCAATGACGAGATAGTGCGCGTGGCTCAAGCTCGCGCTCTGCCTGGGTGGATAGTGGGGAGATGTGCGAGCGAGACGGCAATATTTGGGTAGACAAAGAAGGAAGTCTAGAGCAGAAAACAAGGAAGGCCTATCTCATTTTATAAGGTTTCAAATAACGGTCAAGTTTTAATATGAAATAGAAACTGTACGTGATTATTGCAATCCATGCATTTTGGCAAAAGTATCGAATTTACCTAGGATAGAAATCTCTTGTAAAGAATTGGTAAAATAACTACTAACTACTTAAACTAATTTGTGATTTTAATCCCAGTTTTAAAACTACAATATTTATAGTATCTACGTAATATTTACCGAAACCATCAGAAATATCAATCATTAAAATATAAAGGTGTAATATTTATTGGGATCCTTGTACCTACAATAACAACTTGACTTTGCTTAGAAATACCAAAGCTTGGCAGTAAACCATGCAAAAACTTCATTAGTTTGATCACAAAAAACTGAATTTTAATAGGTTTTATAATATATGTTGAAGATATTTCTGATGCTTATTTAATAGTTGATGTTTCTTCTTGCAATTATAATTCCATATTTTTTTTTATTGACAGTTCACTTCCAATATAGCAAGTTTTGATTAGGTACGCACTTAAGTAATTCGCCATTATAAAAACATAAGGATATCGTTTTTTTTTTAACGAACATAAACAATTTATGTGAAGACCACTATTGCCACTATTAACGAATACAAATAAAATTCTAATAGTAAATCTTGGATAAGATTTAAAACATTAGGTATGTGTCTATTAATAGATACTTCACAAAATTGAAGAACAATGGCCCTAATTCTGTTGTTCACAACTAAACTAATTTTAATCTCACTATGTCTCTTTCTAACAAAGAACATAAGAAAAGGATGTAAGAAATTTAGTCCTATCAAATTAGTCCAATGCTTGTTTTCAATATAAATTTAGTCGCCATCTATCGCGGTTACGCCTAAATACACGCAAAATAAGACGGCAAAGATTAATTTGACAACTTAAAATATGTTCTATCCTTTTTCAATAATGTTCGTAAGAAAGAGATGAAATGTGACTAAAATTAGTTTAGTGCGATTTACAACAGAATCGGCACTATTAGCTATTATCTAAGATTTAGTTTTATAAAAAAAATATGACCTAGAATTGACCCGACGCAAGTTGCTATTTAAAAGCTATTACACTTTATGGTCCATAAAATGGATGTTGCCGAGAGACATGGTTCCCTCTGAATCAGGATGTAACGATTTTGGGGAACAACACAAATAGGTATAGACTTTCGTGTTTTGATATAGGTACACTACTGCCAAAGACGTATTTCTAACAAGTTATCGTAGTTATCATTCCGGGATAATTGTCTCACCTAAGTGAAAGATATTAGAGCAAAAGACTTATTGCAAATAAGTTACACATGTTGATCTATACTTAGTGAAACATTATTTAGTATCTTCAGAAAACTCCTAATCAACGTTTATATTACAATTATACAAGAAAAGTTCCACAAATCTATTGAAATGTTGTACCCATGAAGCAATAATTTTGCTTCATGTACCATACCCTACCCTACCCAATACCCAGATACATACCGATCTGTCTCTATTACTGTCAAACAACTGACAGATATTTCAAATTAAGTTTTCTTAAATTTTCTAAGTTTCTGCGCAATTTTCTTAATTTTTTTAATGTACGAACCTCTTACGAATTATTAGAAAACATTTAAAAAAAAGATGAACGAAATCGGTACCTAAAGCCGTTCTCAAGTTATAACGTGACCAGGAGAAATAGAGGTTCATTTCCTCAATCATCAAGGTTCCGTACCCAAAGGGTGCCAAACGGGAACCTATTCATAAGACTCCGCTGTCCGTCCGTCCGTCCCAGAATATTTATATTTATTTATTTATTTTATTATACAAACAAAGCAGTGCACGTGGCTGATAGCTTGATTAGCCATTCGGATGGTTGACCGTCACCGCCTAGTGGTATTTTCAACTCGAGCGTTTTCGTGCATCGGAAGGCACGTAAAGCTGTTGGTCCCGGGTATCAATTAATTCTGATAGTCGTTAAGCTAGTTGGAGGCCTCCTGGTTCCTAGCTTAACAAGGTGGCTTGAAAACTCCTACAGTAGGTTGATCACTAGTAATATACGTGGTGGAATACCTATCATCTGCCCAACCCTTTTTCACCCTCATTTGTGAAAGGAGGCCCGTGATCAGCAGATACAAACGAAATTGATTCAAACTAATTAAGTAGGTTTTCGTTGAATAAATATTTATGAAACTATATTCTTTTTTGCGATCATTGACCTAACTGAACCCAAACCATTCCAATGGAATATTGTATAAGAAAAACTGAATAACAAAAACCTAAATAGTTGTTATTATGATCCTATGTGATTTATTTAGTATTTGTAAGAACATAGGATAATTATATATTGAGTAGTTTGTTTTTTTTGCCCTCGTCTGCGGTGTGTCCAGCGCTCCCAGCATGCAAAGTATCCTATGAAAATGTATACAGCGCTGGAATAACTGGCTGCGATAACGAATAACAAGGAAAACTATAAACGAGAGAATATATATGAGCTATTGTTGAAAAAATATCCTGCCGCTAAGAAACTTCGGTCCTCGATCCATGTTCCCAGGATAAAAAGTAGCCAATAACTCTGAAAGATAATAATAGAGATGTTATTATAAACACTTGTTCCTGTACTGTATTACTACAGTAATATTATTAGCACTAGTTTATGTATCAATATGTTTATACATATTAGTATTCATTATCTTACTTCATTAGTTATTTTATTCTGTACTGTACGATTCGTCGTCACTAGAGGTGTCAGCTGAATATCAGTGCTCTTGATTTCAACATGCCCATCTGACGTTGCCGCGAGAAATGTAATTAATTTTATATATTTTTTTGTTTTAGTAGGTACTAGTACTATGTGTAAACCTAGTCTTATTTTTCCGTTTCTAGCCGTTTCGGCTTTGATAATTTTTCTTGTATTCGAGCTGTTAAATAAAAAGAATTTTTCGAATCCGACGGGTAGTTACACAGACTAGAAACTCTTCCGCTTTATAGTCTGGCACACGAAAGTTGAGCGTGAAAAAGCGCGGCAAATTTAAAAAAAAACATTGTGGTAACATTAAGTATAGTAGGAATAAATTGTTGTGATACTTTACAAAAAAATTATAAAAATATTAAGTTATGTTTGATTTTCCTTAGTAATATTTGCATGTAAATGAGTTAAAATATAAACTTGCCATCAGCCGAAGGGGAGAGAATTATAAGGGAATCCTTTGAGTGTGTTAATCCACAAGATTGGAAAAAAATACCATACATCAACATACATACATTGCAATCTAGCAACGTTGATGAGCGAGCTCGTCTCTTCGCTTTCACAAAATAGGAGTCAGAGCCCTGGTTTCAATGCCTTCCATCCCCTAATACGAGCACGTTACTTGACAAAAATTGTTTCAAAATAGGTTATCGTCTCCGTTTAAGGGCAAAATGTATTGTCCCCCATCGCTGCCTTTGTGTTGAGCGTCTTGGCCATCACGGGCCTTCGTGTAGCAGGAGTGCTGGGCGGATGTCGCGGCATGCGGCTATCAACGATCTCATCCGCCGGGCTCTTGTCACTTCAAGTGTGCCAACCGTATTGAAACCGAACGGTTTGGTGCGGGAAGATGGCAAGAGGCCAGACGGAATGACTTTGGTACCCTGGAGGGTGGGACGACCATTGGTGTGGGCCGCTACATGCGTCGATACCTTGGCTCCGTCTCACCTTCCAGTTACCTCAGTCACGGCCGGTGCCACTGCCGACCAGCAAGAAGGTCTGATGCGCCGCAAATATGCTACCCTTGGTGATGGGTACATACTTGCGGCTTTCGGGGTTGAAACGCTAAGGCCGTGGGGACCAAATGCTCACCATTTGTTTAACAAGGTCTCACATTGTCTAGTTGAGACCTCACGTGACAAAAGGGCTGGCGTTTATCTAGGGCCTAGATTCTAGGCCAACGAATAAGCATTGCCATCCAACGTGGCAATGCCGCCAGCCTTCTTGGTACGTTTGCACAGGGCAGTGATTTGGAGCAAGTTTTCTATTTGTAATTATTTATTTAGATTTAAGGTTTTGTTTACCTTGTATAATTTCTTATTTTGTTAAAATAAACCCGATTATATAAATATATCACAATAAAACTTTGATCCATTTTCATATTCACATTGGTCCATTTTCTCTAAGCAAAGTGGCAAGTCTTTGCACTTTCTTTGACATGCGAATAAGCTTTCCAGAAACCTAAAAATGCGTTATTTGACGAATAATTAGAGATTTGACCCTTGGAATATCATACTGTTGATAGAATGTTACGTGCTTCTTTCAGCAACCCGATACATGATTGAATCGAGATCGACACCATATCATTTGGTTTTTCAATAATTTTGCTACTCGGAAACTGGCCGTTAGTCTAAAGATGAAAATCTGAGACTTCACAAAGTACAACACACTAAAAGGGTGTGCCAGCTGCACGTGAGATTCGGTTTCTCTTAGGTGTTGTAGGTATGCTGGCTGCCTTCGGTCACCTGACATAAAAATGAAATAATTGAAATGAAGAAAAAAAAAGTAATTTAAAAAAAAATATCTCCTTCAAAATGCACTAAAAAGTATCAAAATAAATAACTCTAATC
Organism: Polyploca ridens; assembly: GCA_951394255.1. NCBI lineage: Eukaryota > Metazoa > Arthropoda > Insecta > Lepidoptera > Drepanidae > Polyploca > Polyploca ridens. Next base: position 7,168,011 of record OX596251.1, on the reverse strand, counting down.
TGACACTGATTTGAAGTCAGCGAAATATTTTCAATAGAATACGTCGTGCTCTTTCGCTGACTTCAAATCAGTGTCAGATTAGAGTTATTTCATACTTTTTTAGTGTATTTTGAAGTCGTTTTTTTTTTAAATTACTTGTTTATTTCGTCTAAGATAGATAAGTGATTTCTTGTGATTTGACTTATAGCTTGCATACAAAAGATGTGAATGTTATTTTACCAGTAGGCAATTTCAGGATGGCCTATAAGAGCTTAATTTATTTACTGATTGAATCGTAACCTAGCGTTATTTACCCATAAAATACCTCGAAATACGTCTAGCACCTGATACCTTCAAGACATTCTCTGAACAATGTGTATTATACTTTGTTATTCAATGTATCTTTCTTACCACATTGGGCGTATATATTGAAAAACGGAGAATGTCATTTTACACCATATCCTGCCGTCAATTTTAGTTGAAAATGTATTTTTTTCTCGACGAGTCTGTGTCATATATTCCTACTGAAGCCTCCGAACCCACCTATGCGGCTAACAAAATTATTTTAGGATTATCCAATACCCACTTGAATTCGGTTAACTCACTTAAAAACATAAAAATACATATACAGGTCGTTGTTTTGGTCAGCGACGAGCGACTCAGGGTCGATAATACAAATGATACTGGTGCTAAAAAAAATATTAAAAAAATACTTTATTTTTTTTAAATAATAAAAATAAAAAAATTAAAATTTTGAAAATCATGTAATAGGCTAAAATGTAGACATAATACTCAACGGGAGTACGAGGGAGTAAAGGGGTGGGGCGATGGCGGCTTGCGCCTAGCTCTAGAATGTACACGTGCCTAGTAACCATACTTTGCGGTAATTTTATTTCAAATTGAATAAGGTATTTCTCAACATATTTAGAGTATTTAATGGAATTAAGTCCATTTTTGGGGAATATATATTTTGTACTACCGCTCCTGGGTCGCTTGTCGCCGACCAAAACAACACCCTGTATAAACTTACAAAGTTGTGTAACTCAATATAATGTTTTATCTGATTTATAAGCTTAGAAAACTGTTATGAAATATATTATACAATATTATAAAACCGTTACCTGCCCTGCCTGACATCATGATTTACTTATTCATTTATAATAATGCTGACCTCTTTCGTATCTAGGAATACTAAAATACAGTTTTCCTTCAACCATTACTCTATAAAAGCATTAGTCATACGTCTTAGCTGCCTAGTCGAAGTATACCCGTTGGATCACCAAAGCTAGTTCCCAGAGCCACGCCGATGTTTAAGGTTGGTTCTCAATTACTAAATAAAATATTACTGGTTGATATTACCCAGGTTCTGGATAATTATGAAAAACTTGTACTCTCTATTTACTTCTCTTTAAGCTCGCAATAATGCCACAGAATATTCAATAGTTTACATGTTTTCGATTGTGAGATTGGTAGCTTTCACCCGAGTTAAATACTCTGCTTACATTTCAAGTATGAGGAAAGTAACAACAACAAAATATTTAAAATATAATAATTATTTTCGAAAACTTCTTTGCACTAATCTCACTTTCCCAGCCTTTTTTCTTCATCGCACATAGGGTTGCCAGGTGACCTACTGTAGCCGGGCAGGTTTGGCTTTTAACGTTCGTCTCCGGCCAAATATTTATGCATCCCCTGTCCGGCTTTTGTCAAGCCTTTTGTCTGGCTCCTACTCAATGAGAATAAATGATAATTGATTGATTTGTGTTAGATAAGCTTGTTAATTGCGTGATTAACGAGTAAATAATAAACTATAAGTACATAATTGAAATTTTTATTATGAAATATTTTCCTGCTTTTAGAGCATATCTATTTACAATATATGTCCGGCCTTAAAAAAGGTATGTTCGGCTTTTAGAGCAAAACACGCCGAGCCCGAGGATTAAGGTAGGGCCTGACAACCCTAATTACACAATATGTGCATTTCTTTTTTAAAGCGCCATAGTGCCAGCAAGTTTTTTTTTAAATTATGTTTTGAGTCAGTTTTATCGGCATCTATCCACTTTTTTTTAAAGTTAATTGCTTATAATTTATACAAAAGTCATATTAAGTAAGAAGTAATATTTTACAGTGACCACATGCGTTGTGAGCTGTTTGCGCTCCATTTTCGGTCTTTGAAGTCTAAAGAATAAACTCTAAAGATTTTTTTAAATACGTGCAATAAAAATAATATAAATTGGACACGTGCAGAGTTAGTTGGCAGGTACATAAAAATCGCGCGAAATGTTTTACATATTTCAGTTGTTTTTCTTGCACCTAGCATTTACCTTGCTGTAGTGAGCTGAAAAATTGTATGTTTCGCTCGACAGTTGTTATTTTGCATCTCGAATTTAATTGAAATTGATTGAATCCTTCACTACCTCTGGTTTCAATATAAGTACTCGCGCCAGAAAACAACTTTACAGCCTTGCATATAAAATAACTATTTCACCTTCACTGAAAAAATGGACTACAAGTGACTACAAAATTTTATTTAACAGTAACACAAAATTTGACGACCAATAACCTAAACAGAGTGACTTGCGAACTAAACTTACCAGTAGGTAACAAAACTAGTTTTGGTTCGTTACTAAATTATTTGATTAAATGTAACTAAAGTTGGTTTCCCGACAACTAAAGTTAGTTTCCCGACTACAAAACGTCAACTTACATAACTAGTTTTGTAGATCATATTTTCAGTGTTTTTAGCTCGAAAAGCGCACCTCTGTCTAAACCAAAACCAAAACAAATACCGGGCTAAAGGGGAAAGTAAGTATGCTAAATGCGAGGAAAGAATTCCACCAGTGGATTTTCGTAAATTTTCAGCTCAGAGATTTTTTGGTCCAATTTTTTACCCCCTCTCTTATTTCTAAAGAAAATCGATGGAGTGCATGTATAAGTACATGCTATGAAGTCATTGAAATCATGATGATTCGGTCTTAATTTATAGTTTATTCTTATGAAGAAAGTGACGATGGGACGGTTTGAAAACGTTAGATTATAAACTATCGAAAATTAATTACGTTATACAGGGTGTTGTTTTGGTCGGCGACAAGTAGTATGGCATCATAAAAGTAAAGTTAGAGTTTCTTGCCGGAGTCTTTCAGTTTAAGTATATTTCGAACCGGTGGTAAATTCAACTGTATGTAATAAATTAACGTTCATAAGTGCCTTATCACTGAATAAATGACTTTTTGATTTTGATTAGTGTGGAAACCAGATGACAGATAGTATATGAGATTTTCTTTCGTTTCTAATTACATATTTAATATGTCACCACAGACTCGCTGTTTTCAATTACATAAAAATTACTTAACGAATTTACAAAGTTTTTTTATATTGTTCGCGGACTATTATTTCCATATTATGTCTCATACTTCTAACTAATGTGTATTATGATGTATGGCTTGTTGAGTACACGTTTTAATGCACGTCTTATGCAGTGAGTAGCGGAATTCGTTCAATGCCATAGTAATTACATAATTGCAATCCTGATGAAGAATATACTACGACTAAACTATTAAAGTATCAACCGTAACTACACACGTAAACAATTTTTTAATACAGTTGCTCAAAAAATGGCGTATTGCAGGGACATAATAGCGTTCGGGATGTGGGCTATTACATACTCGAGCTTTTTCTATACCTTTTCCGATCTCGTGCGTTCTCTTTCCCAACTGTCAAAATAATGTCTATTAAAAAGAAAAAACCAACCACGAAGATTTTACTAAAAATAGAAGTTTTTATGATTCATGTGTCCGAACTCTTTGCAATGACAGGCTTTCCGCACTCGTAATGAAATATACTTTTTCAACACACTTGCTCGTAAAGTGACATTTATTGCACCGTTTTTAGTATCTTAATGCAGCTTATTACGCACTAGTGCTTTTTACTTTATATTACCGCACAGTTTTATGATAAGTATAGTTATGTTTGTACCTCAATGCAATTGATATGTGCGTAGACGAAGCATTCTTAATTTAAATGGGTAAAACAGTAAGACAGCGAATCGCTGTCAAAAAATATCGTGTCTTTTCAAGTTATCTCAAAAAGTCCGTGAAGAGTTTTAGTACAATGACCATCATTGTAGTAAAACATGACTTTTATGGACGGTAACTGATTGAGGACTAATGTGAAAGTGATTTACTGTGACTGGAAACTAAAATAACAGCGACTCTCTCACCGGTTCGGAGCTACCGGTTGAGAGCTTGTTTACCGGTTGAGAGCTTGCTCGCCGAACTTGTCCGCGTAAGGGTACTAAGGCTAAATTTTGGGCCGGTACTTTCATGTCCCTTCAAAAAAAAAAAAAAAACACCGGGTCAGATAAGCTTATGGGACTATACTTGTGAAATTATTGTCAGCATAATAGTACAGTATAATACATGTGTGCAAAGTTGGTAAGTACACGCGAGGTGGTATTCAGCGGCGATAAAGGAACCGAGAGTGTAATGATCAATGCACACGCGTGTCATACGACGATTTTCAACACACTTGCGAGGAAAAAACAGACTAATATTTTTTAAAGTAGATTTTTTGATAATAAGCAATGAGAACGTCAACAAATATGGCGCACATTTGCTGTGTTGTGTAAATTAATAATGCTTCGTCTACACACATCGATTGCATTGAGGTACACAAACTTAACATAATCGGGATTATACCTATCATAAAACTGTGCGGTAATGTAAAGTTAAAAGCACTAGTGCGTAATAAGCAATATTGAATAAATAAATAAATAAATAAATAAGCTACTACATTAAGATACTAAAAACGGGGCAATAAATGTCACTTTACAAGCAAGCGTTCTAATTTATTTCAGGCATTTAAAATTCAATTCAAAATCATTTATTCAAATATACCTTCGCAGGCACTTAAGAAAAGTCTGACTAATGACTATGAATACTCTAATACCGGTTCGGAAGGTTGGAAGGAATTCAAGTAGGTTTTACAAATTCTAAATTATTTCAGGTATTCAGTGTATCAATGACGTATAGTTTGTGTGAACTTGGAAGTTTTAACGACAACATTAAAGTTGTTTTTCGTGAAACTGTTGGACTTAGATCTTATAGGCAGCTCGGCTATAAATTAACACGAAACTGCGACGCTCTAAAAATATTGTTTCACCTTTTCGTTACACGATATTTTTTATTTTGCGTTGGTCCTAATTAAAGAATTTAAATTACACAAGTAGGTACTTACTACTATTTTCTATTAACTCAAGTATTGAGTCGAGATTTCAATAATTTAATTTAAATCGCGGTTCAATGATATAAAGCTTTTTTTTTTTCAATTACCACAACAATACTCTTTTTTGCGTCTTTTCAAAACATGGTGCGTCCACGCTACGCGAACCGAGCATGAGCCGAGCCACTAACGAACAGAATTAAAATGTCAGAGATAAGAGCGATGTCAAATGTGGACGTAAAACGAGTGTGATGCGAATTCCTGTGTCCGTGAAATAACGGACAATCGGGGCGGAGCGCAGTCAAGCGCGAGTCGAACGCTCGTTCGAGGCTCACAAGTCCCCGCTACGCGAATCCGTGCTCCACGTGTGCTCGGCTCGTGCTCGGTTCGCGTAGCATGGAAGCACCATAATGATTCTTGTTGTAATGAGCGTTGGTTGTTTAAGACAGTAGGTACTGATAATGAAATACTGACTTCACAACAAAGTATTTAATAAAAAATCCATACGTTATTGTAATTGAAATAAAAAATAAAGTAATATTATACCCAAGGTATTTGAATCTGCTTTTCATATCAAAATCTACTCGTATATCGCCTTACCTGCATTAATATTTAGTAATGCAATAATGCAGGTTGTATGTACGATTGTCTAAATGTAGGTTAAACTCATTTCCATTCCAAGTGAAATGTACCTTATGTACCGGATCGTAAACAAACATACTTATTATTCTAATATTTTTTCGCACATGAGATACGTAATGTTACCTTTATTCCTTTTCCCGGGACTTGTTCCACTGAAGGCGACCGTTAGTTGGTCTTTTTTAGGCAGTGTTTGCAGGTAGAAATCGAGCAGTCCATACTAATATTATCGATACTATAAGCCCCGCACAAATATTCAAAAAGCAATAACGAGTGCATCTATCTGTTTATTACGTTTTCTCGGAAAAAAATATCGAGTTTGATGAAAATTTACTGAAGGGTAGATTGAACAGGAATACAACATACGTATAGGATACCTACCTTTAATAGTTTTTAAACCCGAGAACGCTAGCGTACCGTTCGCCAGGAACAAAATATATAACAGCGCCCTTGATTGAAATATGCAGGGCTATTTGTAAAACACTAACAAGCTCTCTGGCAGGACTATATGACTAACATCACAAACAACAACATTTGTTCCATGACTTTCGCTGCAAGGCCGTAGGGGTTAGCAACTTGTGGCAGTGCTTTTAGCAATAATTACAGCGGTGTGAGGTACCAATCTGGATGATACAATAACCTTGTAGATATGTAATGTACCTACGTATTTATTTAATGTACATATTAGGTACATATACATTTTTGTTATATTAGTTCCCTAGGTCGATTTTTTTTTTTTTTTTTTTTTTTATACCACTAAGTGGCAAACAAGCATACGGCCCGCCTGATGTTAAGCGGTTACCGTAGCCTATGGACGCATGCAACACCAGGGGTATCACTTGCGCGTTGCCGACCCTGCAGAAATCTCTTCACACCCTTTTTGAAGAACCCCATGCTGTACTCCATTGGGAAAACCACGGCGGGGAGCTCATTCCACAGTCCAAGCGTCCGCGGAAGAATTCTGGTTTCAGTGTGTGAGGATGGACTCCCCGTCGATGGCGAGAGTTTTCATTATTTAGTAGGCTACTACTAGTACTAGTTTCTAGCACGCGGTTTCACATGTGTTCTCGGATCAAAAGGACCCTATGTTACTCCCCGGCCCATAACTTATCGCTATGCAAAAAAAACATGCTAATCAGCTGCTCCGTTGCTATGTGAAAAAAGGACAAAACAAGCTAAGTAGCTTGACTTGTCCTCGTAGCTAAGAATTTCACTATGACTATTGCGAAGGGAATAAATTTATTTATAATAATCCATTTCTCCATAATTATGCACATAATAATATTTACATTGACTTCAATATTGGAACGATGCACGTGGCCACCAACAAATTATGTTGTTGTTGCACTTGCGAAGACCTTTAGTCGTCGGTATCTATTTCAGTTACATAAACACTTACGCTAATGTCATTACCAAACTATTAATATAAAATAATAACTTTTATTTTTGGAACGATACTTTAGGCTGCTTATTTTGTAGCTCTCTACTCTATGTCCAGATTACTTCACCAAAAATCCTGAAATAATTTTAATTTTACAGATTTATAAGGGCCTATATGGAAACTCACGTTTTTCGTCTTTTAGTGAGTAAGGAGTTTTATACAGGTAAAATTATACAATTTCTATCCGTATGCAATCATAACACTCAGATTACCTTGTTTGTTCCAATTCCAACCGTTCTGTATATTTACAATTATAATATCCTTCCATCCAATACATTTAGTATAATATACAACCTGTTTTGATCATTCCATGATTGTATTCTTACGAGTAATAGCTTATACTGATCATAACATAGGTACGAGTAAACCACGAATGTATTATATCATGTACACATAAGTAAACTATCCAATGGTTATTAGGTATGTATTATTACTATTTATATACAGGAGTAAATGGCCCATCTATTTTTTATCTCCGTCGCGTAACTAGGGCCCTTCAATCCTCTGTGACTAGGGTATGTAGCAGAGATGTTATGTACCTATGTATGAAATTTCGGATTTGTATATGGATACGGATATATGAATAATATTATACCAGTTTCAGAACGGTTACGGGTGTGACATTATTTCGGATATCCGGTGTATATATACGGTGAGTTTAAATAAAAAGATAGGCACCTATTTTAGCACAAGCTTCACTTTGATAGTACCTACTAATTTACGAGCTAAGTATTTATCCTTTTCAATTCAATGTTCCTTTTATATCTCTATTCTTCATATATAAAATGAATACATACATACTACATAGTATAAAATGAAGTCGCTTTCCGCATCTGTCTCTCTGTTTATCCGCTAACTCCTAAACCACTCAACGGATTTTGATGCGGTTTTTAGTTTCACCATCAGTTAGATATAATTTATTCCGAATGGTTAATTGGTACATGTTATACATACAGAAATTAAAAAGTCAATGTTTCGTAAATACATAGAATTTTTTGCGCTTTCTTTCCTAACGCTGACTAAACTTTACGTGATATATCAAGAAGAAGTAGGTGCTATGGAATTGTGTATCAATAAAGTCCTCGATAGCATACCTGTCTATATCCTACGCCCAGTACCCCAGTACCCACAGTAACCATTTTTATGCGATTAGTATCCATTTTTTTGTGGGTTATACTTTCGAAGTTATTTTGACTAATATAATATTAATCCTTATCTAATTAGGTAAGTTGGATACGTTTGGGTCTTCGTTGGGCATTTATAGAGCAAGTGCACCCAACGAACCTACGGCTAATTATTATAATTTTTAACCGACTTCAAAAAGGAGGAGGTTATCAATTCAGATATCTATATTTTTTTTATGTATGTTCGGGCTTATCTCCATCATATATAGACGGATTTGCAAAATTATTTTTTTGTTCGAAAGGGGTTTATACCGAAATGGTCCCATATAAATTTCATATAGATGAAACTAAAAATTCTAAAATAAATTAACTTTTTAACAAAAAAGTCTATAGTAAATATTTCGCTGACTTCTAAACAATGACAGATAAGAGTTATTTCATACTTTTTAAAGTACTTTGAAGGCGGTTTATGTTTTTGTTAAAAGTTAATTTTATTAATATTTTAGATGATATCACAGATTTAAAATTATGCCTATTCACTATACCGTGGAGGTAACCAGTGTAAATTCTATATCGATGAATGTAACAAAACGATATGTATTTCAGTTAGATTGTGTGTCAGTTTTCGATACGATGTAGAATATTTTGTAACGCCTATTAGTATTGTTATAGCATAATTATGCACGGAAATGTAGTTTCAGAGCTTCAAAACTTGAGCCCATGTGCACTAGTGGATCCAGGCGGAGTTGGAAATTCAATCTTCAAGGGGGTGAAAAGGGGAGATTTTATTTGTATGACAAATCTTATTCCTTGGGTTTATTTATTTTAAACTTAGCACGATTACTAACCTTAATACATAATAAAGTTCCTCATTATTAGTTTTTTGAAAACTACCCCTATAGGGGGGTGTTAAAGTTTGTATTATCTAAAGAAACCTAAAGGCTGTTAAAGTTTGTATTGAAGAATCATAACGCGTGGTCCGATTACCTTGAATCTCAGTATTCATAATTTTGATAGAAAATAAAGGATCACGGAATTTTGATATTCACGAAAATCTACCCCTAATAGCGCAAAAGGGGTACATAAGTTATAAGGGGAGGGTTTTATTGTGTGACGTCTTACGATTCTTTTATGACTTTGGCATCCAAAAAAAAAGGATTTTGGAAATTCTGCCTCTCAGAGGATTAAATAGGGGGCGCGGGGGAAAACGCGGACTGAAAACTAGTTACGTATATACAATAATATACATGGATGCATTACGTATGTAGGTAGGTAGGTACACGGTACCAATTAATAACTCAGATTTTTCTTTTCAGATATGTAATCAGAGTTGGATTTATTGCACTGAAGAAGAGTAGTACTGGGATCCTGAAATCGCAATGAGTACATTGGACTATGGCTCTGATGTGTCGGTCAACGCTTCACTGGTCGTCGACCCAACGCAAATCTTCGGACCGCAGAGAGATGCCCTATACATTGTCCTACCCATAACAATAATATACTCTCTCATATTTGTAACCGGACTACTTGGCAATATTTTTACATGTATAGTCATAGTTAGAAACAAAAGTATGCACACTGCTACAAATTACTATTTATTTAGTTTAGCAATGTCAGATCTGCTTCTGCTTGTGAGTGGAATGCCACAGGAAATGTATTCGATATGGTCTAAGTGGCCATATATTTTCGGACACACATTTTGTGTAATCAGAGGCCTGGCAGCGGAGACTTCGACAAACGCCAGCGTGTTGACAATAACGCTATTCACAATAGAGAGATATCTGGCTATATGTCACCCGTTTGTCTGCCAACAAATGTCTAAGCTATCTCGAGCTATGAAGCATATAATGTTTTTATGGGTGGTGGCATTGGGACTGGCGCTACCTCAAGCTCTACAATTCGGGGTCAGAGAATACAATGGCGTTATTATGTGCCTCCAGACACGTGTAATCATCGAGCACTCGTTCGAGATATCGACCTTCGTTTTCTTCTTTGCACCGATGATTTTAATATCAGCACTATATTTGTTGATCGGATTAAAATTAAGGGAGGCGAGAATAAGTAAGGAACAAAGTCAGGGTGTATTTGGAAATAGCTCAATATATGCGCACAATATACGTCGGAAACACAGCAAGTCGACAAAGAGAGTTGTGAAAATGCTAGGTAAGCATATTACAAGCTTTTATTTGTATGTATGTATGTAACTATATATGTTTGTTCGGGTGGAATCTTGCAAGTCGAATTTCACCTACTTCCAGTGATCGGATTGACTTGATATTTGGTATACATTAGTATATTGGAAGACAATGCAAGTACAGTGAACAAAAAGTACAGTCACTAGAAAAAGCTTTTATTAAAAATGAACCCCTTATTCATAATAAAGTTATCAAACGTTGATTAGCTAAAATTCTGAAGTCTTTATCAGGTGACATTTGGTGATCGAAATAGTGAGACGGGGCACACTATTACACTGAATTAGTTAAAAAGCGATTATGAATAAGGGGGGAAATGTTTAACAAAAACTTTTCTTTATTTTCATCTGTCAGATGAATAAACGACCATTGCACCTTGCACGACAAAAAAAAGTAATCGAACTTAGGTGTTGGTAATATTTCACATAAGTATTAAAACGGGATTAGAATGAATCACTTTTATAGTCTTTGAAATAAACGGACTATAATAAGTAATTACATAGAAATCTAAACACATAATTATGATTACTTGTCCTGACATTCATCAACGCAGAGCCTAAATCGCTGGGGCTACAAACTTGAAATGTTGGACACAGGTTCCTTTTATAACATACTAGCTGTCTCGCGCGGTTTCACCCGCGTTCCAGGGATAATAAGTAGCCTATGTCCTTCTCCATACCATAAGCTATCTACATGCCAAATTTCATGATGATCAGTTGAGTAGTTGAGGCGTGAAAGCGTAACAAACAAACAAACTCACTTTCACTCACTTTCGCATTCATAATATTAGTTAAGATTAAAATATGAATCCAATCCAATCCAAAAATTTCCAAAAACTCCTTATTAGTTTAAGGGGTTTTTGGAAATTCAACCTGTAAGGTCCGATTAACTTGACTCCCGGTATTAATTAATGGCTTTATTTACTTTAAAGTTGGTATACATTGGTACCTTTTGTAGCCTAAGAAAGGATTTTTGATAAATTTCAACCCTAGGAGGATAAATTCTAGGGCGGAAAGCTAGTGTTTTATGTATTTAAAAATGCGCATAATTGTCACTTTGCTATTAATTGTTTCACAGTGGCGGTCGTGGTGACATTTTTTATTTGCTGGGCGCCGTTCCATGCACAGAGGCTGGTAGCAATCTATGGCACTACAGAAGACCACCAGGCGATAACCCCGATCCTGCTCTCAGTATACTTGATCCTCACGTACATTTCGGGCGTGTTCTACTATATGTCTACGTGCATCAACCCTATATTTTATCACATAATGTCCAACAAATTCCGCGACGCATTCAAGGTAATCTGCATTTAATTATTAAAAGAAATAATCGTTAACTAAATCATGGTTTTCCATTGTTCACCGTAAAATTTCCCATTTTTACCCGACTGACCCGGAAGGAGTTTGTGTATGTATGTTGGTATGTATATTTCTTTGGCACGCTCTGCAGCCTAAACGGCTCACGGCTCTCGGCTAAATGGTCGTTCTAATTCTAACACTGATTGGGTTATCAATTTTAATTCAATGGTATATCATTGATTAAGATTAATTTACTGAAAAATGTAGTTATTATAATTTTCCTTCATACCTACTAGTCTGATCTTTCCAACAGATAACATTTCAATTCTAGACATTATTATATTATCGAACGTAACATTTTGTGAAATCCCACGCATAAGTGGATAAAATAGCTATACTTGCTCTCTCTGCTCTTTGCTGACGTCGAAATCTTTATTTAACTCTTTATTGAAGCCCCGCTTTTATCAGACTGAATCTTCTCGACAACAATACTGTAACACTTATAAGGATTTAGCCTATTTTCAGTACATTTATCTGACTTCAATGTAAGTAATATTCGCAGATGATTTATTTCAGAACACGATGATGCAGTGGTGCTGCCAAGAGGATGATATAATTGCTCGGAAGCGCCGCTCCTATACCGCCATGGCCTTTGTGCGAAATCCTACATCCAGTGGCGGAACGGTTAACTCAGGTAATATTTTTGTTAATAACATTAATGTTAATATTAATCTTATTTTCAACAAACTTGCTCGTAAACTGACATTTATGCACCGTTTTTAGTATCTTAATGCAGCACAGTAACGCAATTGATAGGTGCGTAAACCAATTAATAATACATAATTTTTTTATGCATTTCAGGTAATTCTCTCAAGGGAGCAGATGAGAGAAGCATTCATTACAAAAGTATAAGGCAAGACAATGGAGAAAGAAGTCAGTATCATAATAGACAAAAATACAGAAACACGAGCAAAAATAAAACGCTGCCGTCACCAAATTACGCCAGCAACAAGTACAGCTGCTGCAACCAAAAACTTTCCTTTCACCGAGTCATTGCGGGTGAAGCATGTGAAGAAAAGCCACAGAACAACTTTAGTCGATCAGATGCGATACCAAATCCCATTGAAAATGAAAGATGTCCACCTTGCTCTACAATTCGGTGCAGCTATCCAACCTCTCCTACGGAATCTTTAATATCACCTGAAACAATAGTTGACTTCAAAGATAAAGCAGATTGTTCAGATGATGAACCAGCAAAGTATCTCAAAGAAATTAAAATAAGAATCATACAACGCGAAAAAGAATATGGGTAAACAAATGTAATAATTAATTGGTATTGTAGTCAAGCCAGGTTATATCAGTCAGAAAATTTCTTATGATATAATATTTGTCAAACCAGTGATTTAATATTTGTCAAACCAGTGATTTAATATTCATAAAATTTATATAATTTGATACAAGCAGGATCCCGCTTCGAGCCATAATAATAATTTATTTATCTATTTATACAAGCCAACCACAGTTTGTACAATTACAAGGTAAAAATTTAAGTTAATGAAAGGACGTTTGTTTATTTGAGCATCCATAAAAGAATTTGAGGGTTTCGGACCTTAATAGGAAAAAACGGAACCCATATCGAAGACCAAGCGCCGTAGAAATTTGGCATAGTGATAGATCTTGAAAACGCGCACACATTATTATATCAAACATAAAAAAATATATATATATAAACTTCGGGGGTCAGTTTCGATCCAAAAAATAAGATTTAAGTTAACATATCGTCTGGGGCATTTGAAAGAGCTTAATGTTAGGATCCTAAAAAATAAAAATCACATAAAAATGCGTTATTCATAATCACCAGAAAATGTGATTAATAATGATGGTCTTATTATTGATATTACCCAATTCGATTTGTCATTCTGCCCGAGCATTATAAACATTGAACTCATATCCTTTGATTCATAACATATACCTACAATACAACTGCAAAAACTGTAAAAGTTAACTCTAACTGCCAAAGAATTTGGAATATAGTGTTACTAGCATAGCTGCTCATAGGGGTTCCTCAAGGTTCTATAGTTTTTGTTTATTTGTTTAAACGCACTAATATCTGGAACTACCAGTCGGATTCGAAAAATTATTTTACTAATTCGAAGCGACATTATCCCCGAGTATTATAGGGCACTTTTTATCCCGGGAACGCTGGTGAAACCGCGGGGGAAGGTAGTTGAATAATAAATAAGCTGTGGGACATTATTAGCTGATGATGATTATGTAAATTGTGACTATAGAAAAACATTATTTATAGATTTTTTCACTTCAATTACTAATTATGTACATTCGTAAATTAAGGCCAAAGTTTAAGACTGATGAAAATGAGCAAATAGTTTTATGATGATTAATCGCTTGTCTTTTATTTGAATCTCAACAATAATTTATTGGAATAGTATTTGTTTTCCAACAGAAACTTTACACATAAATGTATGCAAGACCGAAGAATGTTCCTGAAAGTCAAGTTTTCATAACAAGACTATATAATAATATCCGTAATAATTATAACTTTTTTTTTATACTGCTAAGGTAGCAAACAAGCTTACGGCCCGCCTGATCATTTTTGAAGAACCCCAACTACCCTGGTAAAATCACAGCGCGGATCTTATTCCACAGCCTGAGCGTCCGCGATAGGAAGCTACTCACAGTACGAGACCATTTTGGTTCCAATTGAACTCCCCGTCGATAGCAAAAAAGTTGCGATGGTAAAAGGTAGCCGTGGGCATCAAGTCGAACAATTGCCTTAAAGCTATTATAGTTGTAATTCATTGACTTGGTCGTAAATGAATATATTTAGCAAATTAGCAACGATCTTTGATGAGGTTATGTTACTTGGTGCAAACTGCACTGAAATAAAGTTTAAAGATCTTTTTATTCATGACATTCTATTAAGTGACCACCTTTGTGCTCTACGGACTATTTAGGGTAACTTACTATACAATTTTATATGTCTCAGGTGATAAGGATATCTTTTTTACCAACTTTCAAAAAGGAGAAGATTCTCAATTCGGTTGTATTTTTTTTTATGTTTGTTACTCATAACTCCGTCATTTAATAACCGATTTGGAAAATTCTCTTTTTATTTGAAAGGGTACACTTCCCGTTTGGTCCCATTGTCATCAGATCAGGATTTGATTACTTCTTAGTGTACTTTGAAGTCGGTTTAAGTTTTTTGTAAAACAGTTCAATTATTTTGAAGGCATTCGGTTGTATGTTTTTTTACCTCATAACTCCGTCATTTATTAACCGATTTGGAAAATCCTTTTTTTTTGTTTGGAGAAAGTATACCCTATACTTCCCGTTTGGTCCCATTGTCATCAAGTCAGGATTTGACTACTTATTAGTGTACTTTGAAGTCGGTTAAAGTTTTTTGTAAAGCAGTTTTTTTATGTTATACATGTTTATAAAATAAGATTTGTATTGATATATTATTAATGGATTGGACAAAAGAATCGACATACCCGAAATTTACAGATTATACTAAAATAGTGATTTAATTGTTTTGTAATGTCAGAATATTTTCTCCATAGCTGTACATAATTGGCTACTTTCCTAAAATAATATATTTAGTCCGTCAGTTAGATTATCAGAAAATAATGGACACGTATTTTCGTCAATCAAACAAAAAATTATGAAGATAAAGCCCGTTAAAGTTCCACGTGACGTCACATCGCACCCTTCCTGGAAGAATGTTGTAAGTGAAAAGTGACAACTTTTCAGGAGCGTAAAAAAAATGTCCTAAAATTTAACAACATTATTAAAAATATGTAGTATACATCAAATGATAGCTAAAACTACCTGTGAGGGGCCTACGTGTTTATATTTTAAATTACTCAATGTGTATGGAGAAAAACCTAAAAAGGAGCGTTGCGTACTTATTCTTCGAAACATATTTAACACTTGATGGAATAATTATGAATATTGCATTGTTGACATGTTATGGAAGTCTCGCTGTTCGGTATTATTGCAGATAACTCTTTATTTGAATTCTGATTTAGTAGTGCATTCAATGTGTAAGTGACGTTTACATAGGTTTTCCTCGAGCTACTCGTTTGTGTAAATAACGTATCAATTGTTATATAATATAATATGGATAAAAGTTTCGTGGATAAAGTAAGCAACTAGACTTGCACTACGATACCCACCAAATAAATTCGTTCAAAATGTATGTAAGTATGAATATGCTATTAGTCATATGGAACTTTAGTGAATAATTAAGTGCAAATATATTAACTTCGTTTTTATGATGGAAATATAAATATTTTAATGTTGCAATATTTTACATATTTGTATTTTATTCCTTCATTTTGAAGATAAAAATTATGAAAAAAATTGACAATATGTATTAGCTTTTTCTTGATTTTTTATTGCAATAAAAAAAAACACGCAAGTCGACTTGCATCGTTGTTCCAGGGGTGGTGCGACATTTCTATATTTTTTTTGTGATTTTTTTATTGACGAAAAAACATACAAGTCCAATATACCTACCCCCTTATTCATAATAAAGTTATCAAACGTTGATTTGCTAAGATTCCGAATTCTTTATCAGATAGGTGACATTTGGTGATCGAAAGAGAGAGACGGGGCACACTATTATATATATATTCTGATATAGATTATCAGAATATATTGGACTTATATTTTTTTCGGCTTTTTATTGTCGGACTAAATAGAATTATATATTCTTTACCCAGGAAAGTACCCAATTATTATTATCTGTCAGAATGGTTTTGGATTTGTTCTTAGTATTTTTTTTAGCTACAACACGATATGCCGCTGGCCCAATACTTATCAAGTAATAAGGTACATACAACTTATATGATTAATATTTACTGATCATTTAATAGTTTATATTATAGGTATTAAGGTTCCTACTAGGTATTGTGAATGAAGTACATTGTAATAATTTGTTATTAGTATTAAGTAACTTCGACAAAATAAAATTCTTTTAAATACAAACTGATGTTGCCATTTTCCCCATTTTCAATCCTTTATTATTTTTCACAAATTGTTTACGGAAAAGCTTATCTAATTCTACGAAAAAATGCAGTAAAATATAGGTTCCTTAATCTATACATATACATATAATAAAACTGTAGAAAAATCGTGTCTGTACATTGAAAATATATTTCTCAAAAACTGATTGGGGGTGATATAGAATGACTAACAGAATACATAAATACCATTAAAAGAAAAATTGTCTGTCTGTTTGAACATGATAATCTTCGAATTCTCTGAACGGATTTGCATGGAGTTTCCGCAAGACGATTGAGCGTTGCTTGGCGCTTCAACTAGACTTCATCATCATCATCATCAGCCTATAATGTCCCACTGCTGAGCACAGGCCTCCTTTCACAAATGAAGGTGAAAGGGAATGGGCAATACTCCACCACGCGTGCCCACTGCGGATCGGTGGAGGTAGGCTAGTGGTCAACCTACTGTTGGAATTTTTCAAGCCGCCTAGGAGGCATCCAACTAGCTTAACGACTATCACAATTAAGTGATAACCGGGACCAACGGCTTTACGTGCCTTCCGAAGCACGGAAACGCTCGATATGAAATACCACCAACTAGACTTAGTTTCATCAAAATCGGCTGACGAGAAGAAAATATATTAAGTTTATTATGTCATGAATATACCTGGCTTAACTCTGTCATTATCATTCAACATTTGCCCTTATCTTTACGTAGGTAGGTTTTTGCATATCGTGCTTTTGTTTAGTTGCCTCGTACTCAAAACAGACTGTTTAACTATATTTTTTTTTTGTAAAATATTATATTAGTTACTCGCAAGTAGTATGAGTGAAGCGGAAAATGTGAACTGTCACCAAGCTGTCCTTCCTGAAAACAGTATAAGACCGGCCGCATACTATAAGAAATTTTCTGTCAGAAATTTTCGGACGCTCGCTTGCTCATACATTTTTGGACGTCAGACACGTCAGAATTTTCGGATAGTATGCGGGGTCTAGAACAAAATGTATGAGGAAAGTGCCTTCCGGCGGGCGTCCGAAAATTTCTGACAGAAAATTTCTTATAGTATGCGCCCGGTCTAAAGAGTGTAAGCTACAAATTTCAAAATCGAACTAATGGCACTCTTTCTTCGTTCGATCGCCATAATTTCTCACCTGCCATCTGTGCTTTACATCCCCTGGTTAACAATCTACTATAGTTTAAATTCATATATTAACGGGCCCGTTGGCGCAGACTCCACCTATCGCGCCACAGATCGTTGGTTCGATTCCCGCACAGGACATGCATTTATGTGCGTGAACATGTCCTGAGTCTGAGTGTAATTCTGTATAATTTACAAACAACTCACACTTTTTAGAAGTCAGCGAAAAATTACCACAAGTCATATTCGAGTTATTTCACACATTCTAGAGTACTTCGAAGTAATTTTTTTTTTTTAATAAAAGTTATTAAAAAAAAAATGTTTCGTAATTTTTAATTTTACTTAGATACATGTATAAGAATTTTACCAAGGTTTTGAGATGTTTTCCCTTTGACACCACTCCCGTAGTTTGTATCAATAAGCCAGGCCGTCACACGTATGAGTCCATTATTTTGAAAACTATATGATAACTAGCGGACGATGCGCCGCACACCCTGCACTACCTATAGGTAAAGCCAGCCCTGTCTGTAATATTTTATTTATTTTATTCTATGCAATGATATTATAAGTAAAGAGGATTGTATGATTATTTGTGTGTAGGTGATGTTTGGCGATATATTTGTAATTAATTCGTACATTCATACAGTGTCATCGATTTAAAAAAAAAAGAAATTGCATGAATGGCGCGACTAATAAAATTTAATGTCCTTTCAATAATATGAATAAGATAAAACAAAACAGAATAATAGCATTCGTTACGATGTTTACATAATTAAGGTATATCTACATTCAGCGCAGAGGACAACAAAAAAAGACGTATTACAAAATTTTCGCACTCACATCACAATGAAAGTCTAATTTATCCCGATTTGATATGCGTGCGACCCAGTTGAGTATAAATTACTCTCATAGACTATGCATACATGGCCGAGTACTTGCCCTGTAACTACCTACATAAGTAAAGAAAGAAAACATTTATTCCTCTCAATCAAAATATTGTTAGCGATAAAACCGCATGAAAAATAATTAGTAAGTTTAAGTATACCTACTCGTATTTTGGTATACAGTAAGCAGTTACCATTATATCCATGTATTTATTTTAGATTTTGTAGTTGAGCTGTAAGTTATGTTAATTTTAATAAATAGTGTTATTTTAGGCAACACAATCATTTTGGATTTTAAAAAGTTTTGTTGTGTATAGTATAATACATGGACATATAAAATAAAACTTGACCAAGCGTGCGTCGCCTTAGAAAAAATGAAGCACAATATTTCCAAGGTATGCGTGAGGCTTGGGCCTGCGGTCCGTGTGTAGTATGTGTCTCAGAGTGGAATTTCACAAGATATGGGTAAAACAGGGTGTCGGTCACCCTTTGTGAATTAAATTATAATAACAAATCAACTTATCTACATCACAAATAAAAAGTGGGAACAAAAGCCCTAAAAAATTCCTTTCACACTCATTTTGTCAAAAGAGGCCTGTGCTCAGCATTACAGTGAGATAATATAGGCTGATGATGATGAACAAAAAAATACAAAATTTCTTCTAGGCGTTGTCTCTTTAGATGACTAGAAAATGCTAGCATTAGCTATACAGGGTGATTTTGAATTACTTAGCTATTTTAAAGGAGTCTCTCATTAATAAAAAATAAAAAATACATGTTTTATTTTTAGATATAATTTTTATAGAAAAAAATAAAGTTATGACGATCCAAAGTTTTCTCAAAATTACCGAAATCGTTGGTCGTACCGCGCGCCAATACGCTACGTCACATAGCTATCAACAACCGAGAATGTTAGATACTGCCTATGTATACGAAAACACGAACACCATCCAAATTAAATATCCTATATAACACTCTCGGTATTCTTACCCGTTTAAAATTTATAAAATGAAGCCACAAAAATACAGTAACTCACTTTTTTTATTAACTCAATTACAAACATACTCATCGTATCACAATTCTAACATATGCATCGTTGTAACACTTTAAAACTTTAGGGCCAACTTAAGGCTAATTTAAAATCACATTGAACTGAATATTCCAGCTTATTGACAACTTATTATTTGATTTTAAATAACACACTTCCAGTGATCTGCAACCACAAAGCGCACAGTTGGGTGGGGTGGCGGGCGCCGCGCGGCATCTTGTGTGAGGCAGAAACCCTCCATTGATCAAACTGATAGTGTACTCCAGAGAGTTCCATAATTATTCAATTAAATTTAAAAATATTTTATCACCCAGAAACGACTGTTGATCTTCTAAAACGTTGTCCTAGCCATGATCCAAGAAAACAGTCCTAGCAACCAGTAACCAGAGAATACCTGCGTGCGCAACTCAAAATATTTTTTTTTCATAATCAGAAATTATTTCAAATAGGTTGACATGAAGTATTAAGCTGAAGGCACACGTAAACACGTCGTAGCAATTTTGTTTTTATTCTTTGTATGAAATTAAAAGAGAAGGGAAGAGAGGTTTCGTATAAGGACGCTTCCACACGTCAGACAATCGGTAGTCCAATTGTCTTTCCGATTTGAGGCCTTTAGAGCGGCTTTGTAAGACGAGTGCTTTGTTAGTAAAGAATTCAAATGAGAAGAACATTTGAATGTCTCTCAGTCCGACTTGAGGCATTTAGGGCGGTTTTTTAGGACGTGTGCTTTGGTAGTAAGGAATTCAAATGCAAAGAACATTTGAATCTCTCAAATCGAAAGAATTTATTCTCCTATAAAATTGAATCCACCGACTGACATCAGACCTTTTTAGCGAAATGGGCAATTTTAGAGTTTATTTCTAGGATAGATTCGTTTAAGGGTTATTAACCAAGTCAAACGTTTTAAAAAGCTATCCTGTTTTCTGCTTACAAAGCTGACATTCAAGTCTTCTTCTCTTTCCGACATAAAGTCGGCCGGCGATTGTATGATGCGTGTAGGCTGCCTAATGTATTGTTAATAATTATTGAAAGATAAGTTTCCTCCTTAGTGAAAATGAAAAATAGAATTTATTTTAGAAGATTTTAATGAATGACCGATTCGATTCAATGACAGTTTTTATTAATCAAAATACTCGAAATGTAAACAACATTATGAAGAGTTTATTCCTGATATTACTTAATTTTGTGAATGGAAAATGGAAAAATAATATTGTGAAATTTTAGTAGGTATTAAACACAATTTCCACCTAGTGCGTTACGAAAGAATTCACGTATTTCCGCAGCATATTTCAATGTTCCGGTGACGTCTACCAGCTGAAGTTCAAGGTCATCTACTTGTTAACGTTATCCAGTAATGTGGAGTATTTAGGATATTTTTACGACAAAATTATGAAAAAAAAAAGGTTCTTTTTTTTGCACGGATGTGTTCTATTAGTGATTCCGAGGGAAAAAAAATAGCAAAGTAATTCAAAATCACCCGGTATAGCTAATGCGCTGACGGAAAAAGTTCCCTGCCAGCCGGCCTCCCGAGACTTCGGCGATTTGAAGATATCTCACATCTCACTATAATACTATTGTAAATGCGAAAGTTTGGATGTTTGTGAGTTTATGCGTTTGTCCCTCAATCACACTTCAACATATGTATGGATTTAGATGAAATTTGGCATACATATAGAATGTGCTCTGGACACATAGGATACCTACTTTTTATCCCGGGAAAACAATATCGGGAACGCGGGTGAAACCGCGGGAAAGCTAGTTAAATTATAATAGCTCAGTAGACTCGCAGTTCCTGTTTATTAATTTTCTCACATGTCCCTAGTTACGCGAGTCCCATCCGAGAGCCAACGGGTTAAAAAATAGAAGTTTAGGTAAGACTAATGACACTTAATTATTCGTTATCACAAAGAAATAAAAGGGGAAATCATTAAACTTGTCATCGTCACCGGCCAGGGTCCAATTCAGGTCATGAAATTATAATGAATTGAATGGTTATTACGCCTCGGAACTTCGTCCACTTCGTACGCGGCCGACACACGGAAAGCAGGGTCAGTACTTCAAGGGTATGTATTCACTTGCTATTTTTACCTCAGTTGTTTATAGAGTTAAGTGAAATAACGACGACCCTTCATTTTAATATCATTCAAATTTTATATTTTTTAACCGTGTAGTACTGTGACCTCGCGTAGGTAAGTGCCAAATAATTTTGCTTACTAACATTGACAAAACTTATGAGAATGTCTCTTTTAGAAACGAAAATTCATAAAATAACCCAAATGGTTGATATGTGAACAGCAAATAATTAAATTAATTTATTCGTATCTAAATAATACTCAAACAAAATTGTATAATAAGTACTAAATTCTACATAATTGTATGATTTCACGCATAATGAGGACTCATCAAATATTATTTTGTCACACACTCAGTATGAAAAACAACACCGTGGCATCGCAATAACTCTACTTACATGCAAGTATGTTACTGTACTGTCGAAGGCATAAATATGTTTACACTTTGCGAAATTCAAATAGTATATTATGACGCGTGCAAAAATGACTTAAGCCACGAGTATCGTATTACATTTTATAACACATGTGTAAAACCGCACTTATCGCACCTGTGATAAGTGCGGGTATTTTTACACGCAGTGCTATAAAGTAATTTTCTCGCACTGTATTAATTCAATTGTTGCAATATTACAAAAATCATAATAATTCTGCCAGCATAACATCTCATAATTTTAATCAATAGTTTATGAGAAAATCGATGTTGAATTTCACTAATATACTTAGTAAGTACATAAGTATTTATGTCCTTGATTGTATCTACCACAAATATCAAATAGTGATATTATATTTATTTAGTGCATAAATATTTAATATTATTCATGAAAATACCGACATTGTTTCAGTAGCATTTTGTTAGATTTGTTAGACCTTCTAGGCTTTGTGTGCTTACCACCTTCGGCCGCATCAATACTTACCATGGTGAGATTGCGGTCAAACACAGGCATAAAAACAGTAAAAAAAAGACAAATATTTTAAAAGTTAAGTTTTTGATGTCATTCAATGAATAATAAAACGGCGTAGTCGTAACTACATAATTGTATTTTATATTGTCGACGACGTAAGTACAGATTTAGATGTGAAATCCAATCCCACGACTAGTGCTTTTACACTGATGAAACAGTACCGATCAATCACTGCATCTAAATATTTTATAAAATACTAGCTGCCCGGCGCAACTTCGTTCGCGTGGTGCTATCCTACTCTGTGGTGCTACCCTTCCTTACCCTACCCTATCTAAACCATCCAGAGAGTTAATTCTACTGTACATGTGTTTGTCACTGAAGTCCTCCTAAACAGATGGCGCTGCAGTCGGTATCTAGGTTATATTATCGACTGCAGCGCCATCTGCCGGGCTGATTTGTGAATCTAAAGTATCCAGGGCGCCACCCAAATGCATACAAAAAAATCATTCAAATCGATCCAGTCGTTTAGAAGGAGTTCAGTGACATACACACGTGCAGAAGAATTTTATATATAAAGATATAAAAAAAATACAGCTTTTCATACATTTTAGCAGAGGAGACATATCACATTTTGTATGAAAAGCTGTAATTTTTTTTGCGATTTCGAAGTTGGTTCCATTGTAAAAGTTGTTCGAGTTTATGAGTCCTTTACGTGGTGGTGGATTTATTATCGTATCCACCCCATATAATTTGACTTACCAAACAGAGGGCATTGTCTGTGGTGAGGAATTGGCGGAATAGATTTCAAACAAAATTAACATCATTGCGTTTCTTTGGGTGTTTTTTGTGGCATCGTGTTGACATTATCCTGGTTCTTTGCAATTAATATAAGTTGAGGAACCCGTACCACGGTAGTAGGGTACTTTGTATAGTACCCGCCTGGCTTGAAAGATTTCCAATCCCTCGCTTCACTCAGGACTCTACATAACTCCCTCGCTTCGATCAGAACTAACTCTACACTCAGAGTCAAACATGCCGCCCGTAACATAAGACACTACTTTATTCCCTTGGTGCATAACATAATCTACTATTCTATTCTACCTTACGCATAAAAATATTTTTTGGAATAGGTCTGTTACAATTTCCAAATGCTATGTAGACAACAAGAATCTTATGTAGGTATTTAAGATGTTTTGTAGGTTTTCTGATATTTCAGTAGAGAATTTTCAGAAGTCGCACATTATCGTACGCTGCATTGCGCAAGGCGCTATGAGTGGGTACCGGTATATTGTCCTTTTTATTTTGATCTAAGATTGAACGGTCTGCATTCCTCAGGGTCTATGTATAGCCGTACGAGGAAAAAGGAAACCAATAAAGTTATTAACGTGCTGTAGGTAGATTGGTGACCTTCGATTTAAAATCTCTTGTTATCTAGATCACAGTAAAATGATCAACATTGACCCCAAACTAAGTACAACTTGTATTGTAATATGGAAACCAGATAATGATATGAAAGTACCTGTGTATATTATATACATTCATATTCATTTACATTACTGGTAAAATACTAACAACCTCTCAGGACTAGGTATATTACTAACATCATAAACAACAACTTTTGTTCTATGACTGATAATATTCATCAGATATTGATTTTGTGGCAAAATACTGTGACAGTGCACGGGAGGCGTAGGTACAACAAAATATAAATTGATTTGTGTTAGACAGAACAACGAAATCTTAAAAAATGATTTTGGTAGCCGCTCCGATAGCATGGACATGAATGCAAGCGTCCCGCAAGGCTCTATACTGTCCCCAGACTGTGCCTTCTACATATCAACGATATGCTGTCTATTGACGGTGTTAATTGCTATGCGGACTACAGTACAGGGGACGCTCATTACACGGGCCGTGCAAATATCCCTCGTTCCGTGGTGGAGGAAAACCACGAGCGGCTAGTGTTTGAAATTGAGAGTACACTAACTACCCAAGTAGCAAAATAGTCCTACAGCAATCGACCTATAAGACTTAACATCTTTTAAGAGTCTAATAGACGCTTTGAGTAAGATCACTGTTCTCACAACAACATCTTATACGACGATTTGCACTACAAGTACTTTAGATCCTATTACATAAGATATAAACGTTTACAGGATAATGTTATAAGATAGTTACTAGAACTTGTAATTATTACAATCTTGTAAGCGCATGCTATAAAACTAATAAGCAAAGTGTGGCTTTTGATCCTATAAGCGTAATTAATAAGATTAGTTACTCTTGTTAGCGTCTTGTTTCATTATTCTATAAGACATGAGTTTCTATAAATGTCCTCGGTGTAGCTGCTATAGGTAAAGGTATCATAGGATTAATTTGTCTTAGTCGTGACTTCAAATAGATTATTAGCACCAAACTAGTATGCCCAGCGATTTTTATATGTAAGTTTCTACTTATATTTGTCCTATATTTGCTATTACTAGAGTAATCGGCCATTTTGTTAAAAAGAACCCTAAAATCAATATGGTGGCGAAGTAGGTATGTCCTGTAGTAGTTAAATTTGACTAAATAGTTTTATAAAGGTTTTGATAAATGCAGCAATCGGACATGATCCGATCCTATATGGCGGTCTCAGTATTTGTTAATATTATCGAATAAAAATATATCGAAGATATAATAAATATGTTTAGTTATGAGGGGGCATGAAGATATGTTTATTATCATCGAACACTTTATCAATAAAATTATTTTCGCAAGATGAGTAGGCCTTCTTGATACAACAGTCAAAAGACAAAAGTTACGTATGTTATGCTTCGTGATCTGCTTACTACCCTTTGAAAATATTATATTTTTTGTCGAAACACTAGAATGGCATCGTAACAATAAGAATGAAAAGTGAATGCTCCAGTAATAGCATCACGCTGATCACTGTTGGATTAATTACACCAGTAGCGGCGCTCTCCAGATCTATAGAGCACTAATTGCGCGTATTTAGGGCGTTTACCGGATCTTTATAGGACATGTTATCTTGTAACTGCACCTAATAAGATAATTATAAAATATATAAGCTTTATTTACAACAAATATGTACAAAATACAATCTATATATAGAAAATTTTCTCAAGCCTGCCGCTGCTTCCGATTAACGGCAGGGTTCCCAGAAGGCTGGCAGCGTTTCCTCTTTGGATAGCCAAGCTGACGCGTTGGCGGAAAAAGCTCCCCGCCCGCTGGTCTCCGGAGGTCTCGATCAATTTTGATGACAAGGTGCGAGCAAAACGCCGAGCTTCGGACCCCCACGGTCCCATGGTCTCGACCGCAAAAGGCACAAAAATATAGTTGGGTCCAATCGATGCGTATTTTTTGAATTTTGAATTTTCCGCACTGGCCGCAGCTGCCCCTGCAGCTTTACAAGTCGCCGGTAAGTGAGATGGCGCGAGTGTATCGACACATGTGGCATCCCACACCAGCGACTTGCCGACACTCCAAGGGATCAAAGACATACCATCCGGTCTCTTGCCATCGCCCCGCGCAATACCGACTGGTTCCAGTACGGAAGGCACGTTAGCGACAACAAGAGCCCTGCGGATAATGTCGTTAATAGCCGAGTGCCGTGATATTCGACCAGCACTTAGAGAGCACGAAAGCCCATGGTGGCCGAGCTCGTTGACGAGATCTCCGCAGCGGCAGCGATGAGGTTGATTGGTCCTGCAACCAAGACGAAGACAAATACACAGACTTAATGTTATACGGTCTAACATTGTTCCAGTATTTGTTGATGGAATAGCTTGTAGCCAGTGACCTGAGTCACTCTGAGAGACAGCTAACAAGCGCGCGCGGTCTGTATCTATAGAAAAGTTAGAAAATAAATTTTGCCAGGTTTTTTCACAAAGAGGCTTGTCCCACGCTCTCTGAGAGTGACTCAAGGTCGGAATATTTGTGCCTGGACAAGCTGCCTGCCAGGCGTCTCTAGCATCGGACAGGTAAGAAACCTCAACAGATCCAATAGAAGGGTCCAAAACAGAACTGACGAGGTTGCCCACACTGTATACCGAGGATAGAAACGCCGGTACTGATATGCTTGAAATTTTCCGCACTCCTAGGCCACCATAACACACGGGTAGGGTGGCCTGAGACCACACTTTGTTTTCATAAAAACTGCAATTTAGAATTTTGGAAAGTGACGTTTTGATCATATTATCCAAAGTATCTAATATGTGATCAAATTTAAATAAGTGCGTACTGCGGAGCAAATAGGTAAACTTTGGCACGAAAAGGCAGAGTCGAACAATAAAAAATGCATAGTGAGCATTAATTTCATAAAGTCTATTTGAAGAGTCATTAAAATTTTGAATCTTTTTCTCAAAGAAACTAGGAATGGATTCGTCTAAGACTGGGGCTCCAAGAAGATGAAGCGACTCCTTTGACAGTAACTTAATATTGGGAGCCAAAACATTAAAATTTTGAATTAATTCTGGTTTTTCAGATTCTGGGAAAGAATCTAAAATAAGGAGCTCACATTTGGAGCTATTGAATTCTAGGCCAATATTTTTAAAATTTTCTGTCAATGTTTTAAAATCACTGAGAACGGAAGCCGCATCACATTATAAAATTGTATTGCACTTTACCGGACTGCTACAAAACGACTAAAGGGCGTAATAATCTTATAACCTGCGCCCAAATCCAGCTTTATAAGCGTTTTCAAGAGTTCTATAGGACAAAAAATACATGCTCCTAGGACACTTAAAGGACCAAATTTTGCTACTTGGGTAGTGTCTCCGATTGGGGTCGGCTAAACCTAGTCCATTTCAACACCACTAAGACTCAAGCCTGCGCGTTCACTGCTAAGAAAACCCCATGGTCTGTGGCTGTGGCACAATTCCGGAACACTTCCTTGAACATCAGCAAAAAATCGGGATCCTTGGCGTCGAGATTTCTGGCGACATTTTGTTCCGAAGTCACTTGAAAGACAATGTTAAACTGGCATCCAAAAAGCTTGGAGTGCTCAATAGAGTGAGGCAGTACTTCACATCGGGGCAAAGGCTGCAACTTTATAAGTCGCAGGTCCGGCCTCATATGGAGTACTGCTGTCATCTATGGGCGGGAGCACCTGGATTCCAGCTTGGGCCTTTAGACTCGGTTCAGCGACGTGCCATCAGAATTGTTGACGATCCCGAGCTCACAAGCGGCTTAGAGCCCCTCAGTCTGAGGAGAGACTTTGCCTCCTTATGCATGTTCTACCGCTTGTACTACCGCTTGTGAAATTTAATAGTCAATGACCCGTCCTACAACTCCCAAACGGGATCGTGACACCAGTAACCCTGTTTATTTACAATCAGACATTATTTTAACAAACAGGTTCATGCACAAAATGTGTTGTGTGTGTGAATAAATAATTAATTACCTACTGAGGATTGTTCCTCGATGCCTACTAGTGAGGATAGAACTCCGACCATACCAATATTGACCAAATCAAATACCTACCTCGTAATATCAACCTAAGGATGTCCACTGCTGAACATAGGCCTCCCCCAATGGCTTCCACTTGTAACGGTTTTGGGCCGCTTGCATCCAGCGACTAGGTCGGCGGTCCACCTGATGGAAAGGCGTAATACCTACCTACCAAACACATAAAATGTTCAATGGAAAAAAATCTGGTAATTATTTATAATGTGTATTTAAGTTACTGGTAAATAAGTCAAAAGTGTTTTCAAACTGTCACTGTATTTAACATACAATGGTATTATCAACCTTTTCACCTATCTCTGTTCATGATTATGTAGGTAGGTACATTTGCTACGTGCTACTTAATAATGGTTTTATTTAAAAGACCGTTCGTGATATTTGAAATGTATTATTTATTGCAATATCAAATAATTCCCGGTGACTCGGTTTCTGAGAGCATTATAAAAACACTTTGCGAGAGACTATTTACCGCGATACCCTTTTGTTTATGTTGTTAAAATACTCATGATACCTTATAAGTTTCTAAAGCCAATACGTAAACTAATATAATGATATATATATAGATTAGTAATCTCTTTTGCATAAAAAAAATATTGAAATGATCGTAGCACAATCGTAGATACAAACATACATGCATATATACGTATGTTTGTATCTGTTACTAATATATATTAATCATCATATTAGTTTAGGTAGTGCGTACCAATACGTTGCGTTTGATTACGTTTGTTTGCGTATTTCAATTCAATACTTTTAAATGTGATTCTATACTTACTCGATATACCTACATACATGCATATTCATTAATATAGTTTCACCATTTTGTTACATGTTGAATTGATTGTATTTTTACAAAGATACTAAGCAAAAAAAATATTTTATTGACGAATAAACCAATGTTGTTAAGTCGATCGAAAATTTCAATGTAATAATGTATAGGTTCTAAAAATAACAATAATATCGAAATTGCGAACGGGTGGGAATAGTACCTACACGAAGTAATGGGCAGCATTTACTATTTCAGTTTTCGACACGAGTATCGGTTGAGAAATTCGACCTGTAAAGGAGAACAGCCGAACAGACATACGGAAGCATTTTGGTAGTACCTACAGCTACAGTCGAAATTTTAAACCAATTTTCTTGCACTGTTTAGATTCAAATGTTGAAATATTACACAAAATATCGATCTAGAGTTATAGATTCTAGAGTTGTCTGTATCTCATTAATACTTTTTCCTGTTTGAGCGAGGATTTCCAGAATAACGGCGCGGCGTTTTGTTTTGTTTTTAATTTGTAAACTAGCGACCCGCCCCGGCTTCGCACGGGTGCAATGTCGTAATGTAGTGTGATGGTGTTGAGCGATTTAAAAACAATTTAAAGATTTTGATAACTTATTAGCACAGCATAACGAAAATTTTGAACTAGTGACCAATAAAATCTGATTTTAAATGCAGATGTGACCCGGTCAGGATGGGCCCGTTCTGGCAGGGCCACCGAAAAACCTTTACTCTTTTGAACCAGGGACCGATAAAATCTGATATTTGGCGACAAATTAGTGACCAAATAGCGACAGACTCATAATTTATATCAGTGATGGTGCCCTGTAAGGAAGTGCCACACTTGTCGAACCAAATAAATCAAGAAGCAGGGTAAGGATAATCTACCTTGTTCATTTTGCAGACGTAAAACGCATCCAAATGGCAAGGTCGATAGTAACTGCAACCCGTTTATGGTTCGAGTCGAGCCGGTCTGCTTAAAATGAACAATGCCTACAATGCAATTTTTTTTGCAAGAACCTACTCGATAAAACTTTCTGAGTTCAAATCAGTGAATCATAATTATCCGAAATGATCAGTCATGTTTTTTGTTCTCTTCGTCGGTCTATCACTTCGCTTACAGTTCGAGACCTACACGATTTAGAATGCAGTTTTCTGTGGCTATTCGACATTCCGACAATTACACTAAAATCAGTGTAGTGATACTCAATTAATAAGCGAATCTAAGACGCATACGTTTAGGTATTTAATACCTTAATAATACATAATTGGCAAGTCATTCAAACTGATTATTAACCATCGCGGTTGTATAATTATTACTCACAGCTCGTGCTTCGTTCAGTTCGTCCTTAAATTATGTTATAGCACACGTATCAAGTGATTTCTAAGTAATACCTACTCTCATTAATTGTGTTTTCAGTGTAAATGGTTACATTTTTGAAAAAGTTGAGACTATTGCTAGTATACTAATTTTATAAAAGAAACTAAATTTCAGCCATGAACTTATATCCAAATAAATTATGTTAATTTTTCCAGACCGATTGTTCGATGTTTATAAATGTAAGTTAATCGTCACAATTATTGGTTGTGTTAATGTTTTTCCGAGATATTTTTTTTATACATATGTATATGTTATTCCAGAGTTATTTATTTATTTGCCAAATTTCATCCATATTCGTTCAGTAGTTTTTGCGTGAAAGAGTGACAAACGTCTTCACCTCCTTACAAACTTTCACATTCATAATTATGTATCACTATAGTAGATTTCAAATAACATGAGTTCGGTGACACATGGTATTTTATTAGATTTCTCAATGGTTAATGTTCATTTCGATATAATAAAGGAATATTATGATAGATCGAGGTTTCATGAAATATTGTGAGTACTATTTCAGAGTAATCAAATGGAATTTCACTAGATATTGGTAAAAAACCGTTGACCTTGACGACTCATCCTATGTGAAATAGAGTATAATTGTCCCTCGCCACTTTCCCGGAATAAAAAGTAACTTATGTCCTTCTCCATACCATAGGCTATCTGCGTGCTAAATTTCATCGTGATCGGTTGAGTATTTCAGGTGTGAAAGTGTAACAAATAAACAAACAAACCTACATTCGCATTTAAAATATTACTAGCTGTCCCCGGGGATTCACCCACGTTCCCGAGATAAAAAGTAGCATATGTCCTTCTCCATACCATAGGCTATCTGCATGCCAAATTTCATGATGATCCGTTTTGTAGTTGAGGTGTGAAGGCGTAACAAACAAACAAACAAACTCACTTTCGCATTTATAATATTATATTACTAGCTGTTACCCGCGAATTCGCCCGCATTTATGTGAAATTGAGTATAATAATTATACATATGTTTATTATACCATATTTTTTGTTTTGCCATCTTTCGCTATCATTTTCGTAAAGCAATAAATATAAAAACGTATTCATTTTTGTTTGAGATGTGTAAGCAATAACATACTACAACGATTGTTATACAGCTGACCTCAACACAAATGGTAATATCAAATTGTATAAGTTAATTGGATTTCGTTTTTATGTTAAAACTAAATTACACGAAAATATTGTTATAGTTTGAGGTATAGCTGATTTAATACACCAAGAAGCTTAAAGAAATATAAAACCAATTAATATATTTGACTTTCTCATTATTCGTGACAAAAAACACAACATACGTACCTATACTTAAACTCATCATGACATAAACTTAGTGTACTTTAACTTTATAGGACTCTAATGTGTGATATAACTTATTTTATTTACAACAAATATGTACAAAATACAATCTATATATAGAAAATTTCCTCAAGCCTGCCGCTGCTTCCGATTAACGGCAGGGTTCCCAGAAGGCTGGCAGCGTTTTCTCTTTGGATAGCCAAGCTGACGCGTTGGCGGAAAAAGCTCTCCGCGCGCTGATCTCCGAAGGTCTCGATCAATTTTGATGACAAGGTGTGAGCAAAACGGCGAGCTTCGGACCCCCACGGTCCCATGGTCTCGACCGCAAAAGGCACAAAAATATAGTTTGGTCCAATCGATGCGTATTTTTTGAATTTTGAATTTTCCGCCGGTATTAATTTGGACTCATATATGAATGAAACTTTCAACATTTTTATTAAGTTAACTATATAGTACTTTTTTTACTGATTTCAGGACTCGACAATGGTTGAGGTCAGTGAAACGAAGCCGTCCTCCGAAGGGGAGGCGCTTAGCAACCATCGTGAAGTGAACTGGCCCGCAGTTCTCTTCTTTATACACGTACATCTTCTGTCACTCTACGGACTATGGCTCCTATGCTACGAAGTCAAATTAATAACGTTTTTATTCTGTGAGTACTTTTTTTTAACCGACTTCAAAAAAAGGAGGAGGTTCTCAATTCGGCTGTTGTTTTTTTTTTTTTTTTTGTGTTTGTCACCTCATAACTCCGTCATTTATTAACCGATTTGGAAAATTCTTTTTTTATTTGAAAGGGTACACTTCCCATTTGGTCACATGAATACTGACCATGGTGACATTGTGTTTGACTACAATGTCACCATGGTCAGTATTCATGTGGCCGAGGGTGGTAAGCACACAAAGCCTAGAATGAAATAGCTCTCACTCAAGGGCAACTTTCGGAACACTGCATGCTTGGCGACAGATTTTCAGCTCGAGTATGGTAGCCAGCTATGTGGGTACTACAAAGTACCACCGTGCTATGGGTTTTTCACGTTGTTTTCCTATCTCATTGTAGAATTTAAATTTTAAGTCAAATTCGAACCCGGGGACTTTGTCTTGGCATTCGACGGCACCACCTATCTGTTATTAGCTATCATCGCCTCGAGCTTTACTCGAAATCTAAATAAGACCTAGAGATATGACCTAGCTAGACCGTTTCTTGTCCCCAAAACCCCCATATAGCTAATTTTATCGAAATCGTTAGTGCAGTTTTTGAGATCTCAAAACATATACCTATATACATAAATATTGCTCGTTTAAGAGGAAAGGATGGCTGCAAGAAATTTTAAAAATAGGTATTTTACAAATCTATTGCTGTCGCGCTGTTGCTGGGATATAAATGTATGACGGACGATAGAGACAACTGCAGCTTGGATCGATTATACCTAAATAGGTATAATCGATCCAAGCTGCATTTTAAATACAATAGACGAAATCGCTATTTCGTAATCCCAAGTTTCCTCCTCTAATACTGGATCGATTTTTTTTTTTCAAGAATAGTAATAAGACGGGCTTTGGCTATGTCGGTTTTCCTTTTATTTTTGTTTGCTGGACGTCTGATAAGGGCAGTAAAAATGGTCAGTTTTTGTGATTTTAGATGGCTCCTAATTCTTATAATAATTAATTTATGGAGAAAAACACAACCGAGGGATATACAGTGGTACCTAATGATTGCATGGTAAAATATTCATTGCTCTAGTGTAATTATCCAGAGAGGAAACTGAGGATTACGTCTGTATGGAACAAACGCCACCAGCGTTTCCTCTTAATAGTATAGGATAACTTTGGTACCTTTTACAAGTAACTCATGATGGATAAGTTTTATTTAATAATACATCTTTTACTCTCTTATTTAAAATTAATATTTTAGATTCCTATGTAAAACGCCGTTTTCACTTGCAGATGTCCATTGGCGGCGATATTTATTTCCTTTAATTTTCTGTTGCAGTAATCGTGCTTTGCTCTGTGGCTATTCTTGGAGTAACTACTGGTTCCCACAGACTATGGGCCCATAAGACATATAAAGCGAACACCGGCCTCCGAGTGACACTTATGCTGTTTCAGACGCTAGCGGGACAAGCAAGTTGATGTTTTTATTTATACATAATCTTATAATATTTAATCATTTTTTTGGAACTGCAAATAATAATAAAAAATATTTTCCCATCACAAAGTTTCTTAAAATCTAGGTAGGTATTTAAAATTAACAGTCTATTGACTGTTTAACAAGTTCACCAGGCGTTGCCAGGCCAGGTGTAAGGAAGAATGAATACAGGAACGATGGTTAAAAGTCTTATTTGCGACTATAAAAAATTAAGTTGACTTTTTTGATCGTGACATGAATCAAAGTCAAAAAGTAATTTATTAAGTTTAGGCCCTGATAAGGCACTTATGAACGTTAATAATTGATAACATACCCCATACCGTGCCCCAATTCCATCGATATTTACCTATATCGATTCTAGAAGAAAGTTTCACCATTTCAATTTAGTAATTAGTGCTACCAGAATTTCAAGAGAATCTTTCTAAAATGGAGAAATTTTATTACGGGCCAGTTGGCGTGGTTGGTATTCCACCTGTCACGCTGCAGGCCGTGGGTTTGATTTCCACCCAGCAGGGGTAACGCGTAAGTCAATATTAATGAACTTCATTAAAGCGTAGAACGCCTTTTTCTACAATTCTATTATATTTATGGAACACGTGAATATGAAACGAGTTAAGATCCATTGACTTGTCCAATGGCCCGTTCGTTATAAAACTCCTGATAGATGATTGAAATGAAGATGAAGTTCATAAAGATTGACTTACGCGGTAGCCCCGCTGGACATGCATTTTTGTGCATGAGAATTTCTGCATATCCTGAATCTGTTTGTAATTATGTCGGTACATTAAGTATATATTCAACAAGCCAAAAGTATTATATTAGTATATCAATCATCTGTTTTCTATAGTGCAAGCTCTACTTAGTTTGGGATCAGATTATATAACCTTGTGTAAAGAATGTCCCAGGATATAAAAAAATGTTACAACGAACCTCGAAATATGAATTTTACAATCTTTTAATAACAACAAATTTGTACAAAATACAATCTATATATAGAACATTTCCTCGTGTCTGCCGCTGCGGCAAGGTTCCCAGTAGACTGGCAGCGTTTCCTCTTTGGGTAGGACAGTTTATTTTATTGAAAATAATTATTCGAGTTAATTTTTTTATGGTTTTTGACATTTTCAGGGCTCCATATACGACTGGGTTCGCAACCACCGGATGCACCATGCGCACTTCGCAACTAAAGATGATCCGTATGATTACAACAAAGGTTTCCTTTATGCACACATTCTGACTAGGCTCTGGAAACTAAGCCCAAATCAGGAAAAATTAAGAGAGTCTATCGACATGTCTGATCTGGAAAATGACTCAGTCGTTATGATTCAAAAAAAGTAAGCCAGTCTTATTTGTACTTTATAG
The DNA here is from genome assembly GCA_951394255.1 of Polyploca ridens. Taxonomy (NCBI): domain Eukaryota; kingdom Metazoa; phylum Arthropoda; class Insecta; order Lepidoptera; family Drepanidae; genus Polyploca; species Polyploca ridens. The sequence continues at coordinate 7,132,620 of OX596251.1, read as the reverse complement.
ACAGTCAGCCCTACCAAAGATGTTCTCAGACGCGGCGCTCTGTAATAGCGCGACTCTATCTCCTTATATAGGGTGACGTATTAGTAAACTTACCCAAAGAAACAAATAGGGATAAATAACTAAATTAAACAAAAGCTGATGGTGTATTCTTATTCTTGTTAGGTACTTAATACTGCTGATGTGCTAAGTAAATAAAAAAATCTTTGGGAAAGTTGTTTGTTATCATGAGTACAATCATGTGTCTACGTATCATTTACTAATTACCAGTCACCCTATATTAGTTTATTTCTAACTCCATTATTTTATTATTCACAAAAATAATACATACGTACATATATGAAGCGAGGTGACATTGGTGCCGATTCTGTTGTAAATCGCACTAAACTAATTTTAGTCACATCTCATCTCTTTCTTACGAACATTATTGAAAAAGGATAGAACATATTTTATGTTGTCAAATTAATCTTTGCCGTCTTATTTTGCGTGTATTTAGGCGTAACCGCCATAGATGGCGACTAAATTTATATTGAAAACAAGCATTGGACTAATTTGACAGGACTAAATTTCTTACATCCTTTTCTTATGTTCTTTGTTAGAAAGAGACAGTGATATTAAAATTAGTTTAGTTGTGAACAACAGAATCAGGGCCAGTGTCTTCCCCCTTATAACTAGCTAGCTGTCCCCCGCGAAAAGGAAGTTGCTTATAATTATGAATATACAACTTACAGAAACAATATTCAAGGATATGCGTATAAAGAGTGAATCACCTGTAAAAATATTGAATTGAAACTCAATTTTTTTTTGCCATACCAAACGGCCACGCCACATATTTTGACTAAAGTGTAAAGTTTGTGAAGTTAGAGCTTGTAGAGTTAGGGCGTGTAGAGTTTTAAGCTTCTCTCTACATGAGATCTGATAACTTTTTGACAGTGCGTGCCATATGGTTTCGTCTTGGCAATATTTTACATGAATATGTTTTTGGTGGGATTAATTTATGCTGGAACCCTGTTGATTGAATGAGACCGAGTGGATTTTATATATACTAGCACGATTGCGTATCTTCATCCAATGAAGCGGTATGACGAAGACCATTAGTGAGCCCTGATTGGATGAAATTCAATAATATGGCCACCGTTTCTGTGGCCACCAGTTGGCGCCACTAGCGAGTAAGGTCCTATCACTATCGTTGAAAAAGTATGTTTTAGCGCGGCAGGGCAAATAAATAAAATATTGCTTATGCCTCAGTGTTGCGCAACTTGCGCAGTCCCGTTTTGTTCCGGAAAAAAGGAGGAAATACGTTTCCGAAAGACAATACTCGCCAAGCCCCCATTGCCTTCTATGTTTTATAAATACATAATCCCTCAGGTAATGGCAATTTCCATAATAGGCGACAGTATTCACTTACCTGCTTGTTATAAGTACTAAACATTTAATTTGATCTCATGTTAATTTATGATCTAGGAGCCCACAAATTATGATTTAGCAAAGAGCTAAATTGTAAAAGAGCAAAATTACTCGTACTAATACTTATATTCTTTTAGGATATACTGGATCCTGTACGCGGTGTTGTTCGCGTTGCTACCGCTGAATGCTCCACTTGAATACTGGGGTGACACGGTCCTGAGTGCCGTTTTTGTTATCGGTTTTCTACGCTACCTAATCGTACTTCATGGTTCGTGGCTCGTGGAAAGTGCTATTTGCATCTGGGGCCTCAAGCCAGGTGAAAAGTAAGTTAGAAAATAATTTTGGACGTCAAACTGAGTCAAACCTTGCTGAGTTTCTTGTCAGGGAAAGGCCGACTTCCAAACCGGTGGTAACTTCAGTTTTGATCTTCATAAGTCCCCTAATGCTTAAATTTAATAAATGGCTTTGACTTCGTAGGCCCGACTCAAGACTGAAAGTATATAGACCATAGTTTATCTAAAAAGCGAGTTGAAAGTGATTCTATTCGACCCTGGGGCGGAAAAGTAATAAAATAAACATTGTCGGAAGTAATTAATATTTTTTTCATATCTTACTTTTGTTACTTTCCTCATAGTCTAGCATTTAACGCGGGTGAAATTTACCAATTTCACGTGAAATGGGTGTTTTGGTATACCAGCTCCTATTGTCTTCTATTTTCCAGCACGTTGTCTAATGCTCCTAATATTGAAAATATATGTTTATTCAAATTTTTTTCAGATCTCCTCCGGACTCAAACGCAGTATTCATAATTTCAAAAACATTCTGGCCTTATTACCACTATATGATTCCATATGACTACAAGTCTGGAGAATACGGCAGTTACGGTAAGAATCAAAGCAACGTATATGGCTTTTAATTTAATAAATATCTAGCTACTAGTATGCGAAAAAGAGACATATTCATTGATAGTTTTCGCTATTCTTACCCAGCTCCCAAACTAAATCTATACTTACTAAAAACCAAAAATATTCCATTCGAGCCTTACAAACTATTAAAATTACCGCAAATGGCATCCTTTTGTCCTTGAGAATTTTAAAACGGTATGCAACCATAGACTTAGGATTTCGCTACGCTAAGCAGACGTCCGGAGCGTGGAAAAAAGATTATCACCATCCTTATGTACCGTTTGCGAGGGCAAAAAAATGAATATTCGTCGCGTTTCCATGTGTTTCTGTTTATTTCGGACATACAAGATCTTTGGATACAACTAAGTATATTTAATAGCAGGCATTAAAATCTCAAATTAATATTTTTTATCATCTTGTTTTTTAGCTAATAGTGCTACTATAATAGCTTTTTTGATATAACGATCACATTTACGACATTGTCAGAGGTAAAAACGAATAGTAAAAAAATCCAAACATTTTGTAAACATGATAATTTATATCAGCAACTCTAGCTATGCAATTGATTAACCTTGCTGAGTTTCTTGCCTGTTCTTCTCAGTTGAAGGCCGACTTACGAACTGGTGTTAACTTCAGTAGCTTTGACCTTCATAAGTGCCCTACCAGGGCCTAAATTGAATAAATGGCTTTGACTTTGATTAACTTTGTTCAGCCTGTTGCTGAGCAATCAATAAAAAAAATGCATTCACAGCGAATGGCTTTTTAAAAATTTTCATCGAGATTTAATCCTTTACTGATTCCTTACTGATCCCTATAGGCCGTTTAAATGCATTTATCTTCATTGTATTTAACGGAATCGACAGATGCTAAATGTACTCAGTGGTTTAAATACATTTAAACCAGCGCCACTCTTTAATGGTCATTTTGACATGTAGTACCTGAGACAAAAAGAGACGCATAGCGAGACAAGGAGTGACACCCTTATGTCAGTAACCATCATAGCGTGCCGCTAATTTAATAATTCACACCTCACCGCGAACGTAAGGCAAAAAAAACGCCTAAAGACCCGTAAAGCAATAAATATGAATTATATACACGATGACAATGCAAACCGAAAGAAAGAGCTCTTCAAGGTCGGCAACACATCGACAATCCCCCTGGTATTGCAAATGTCCATAGGCGGCGGTGACCACTTACCATAAGGTGGACCGTCTGCCTGTTTGTCAACATTTTGACATAAAAAAAAAAAAAAAAGATTGTAAGCTTTTAAAACATCTTTTCAGATTCAGGATGTTCATCTGCCTTCATCCGCATCTGGGCAGCTCTGGGCATCGCCACCGATTTACGTACCGTCGAGCCTACAACTCTGCAGAAAGCATTAGGAGATGTGGTCAAAACCAATGGGTCATTACAATGTTGTCTTAACGACGCCATGAGCAACCAACGTCTACCAGATCAACATTATCTTAAAAGGGGATAGCATGTGATTTCTATGAGTATTTTAATTAGGTTTTGTTTTATGACAAAGACTAAAATAATTCAAGTGATTTAGTTGTGAACCTTCTATGTAAAATTCTCTTATTTAAATGTTATTTTAAAAATAAATGAGCCAAGCACTATTGTGCTTTTACCAACCGGACGATGAATTCGAATTCGTAGTCTTCGTAGATTAAGATTAGATTAGAAATAAATAAATAAAATTAGAGAATGTTTAAAATAATGTGTCTACGAATTTATTTTTTAGTCAGTTATTCCAACTTTCCATTGTGTGAATAGTATTTCTACATAATTTTACTTATCTTTTATCATAACAGTACAGATTAAGTCTAGCGTGTTTTTATTAAAAATTATTCTATTGCCCTATATTTAAGATACGAGTACAACATCTTTTTAGAAATCTCCATAAATCCTGCCGATTCTTCCAAGAATACTCCAATAATCCTAAAAAATGGAAATGAAATAACGTTAAAAACCATATTATAAGTACACCTTTCTTAGTAAAAGGTAAGCTTCAAGAGAAATATTATATATGTAAGTTGTTACAATATAGTAGTATTCCGTTGCTCCGTGGTTTCACTCTCGTAGAAGTTAAATTTTCCGAAATCCTTTCAGGACACATTAATTATATCATTGTAATTTTAATATGTAATATTATTATGACCTGCACAACATAATAATATTACATGCCTTTCACTTCGTGAAATTCAACAATGATTTTCTCTGAGACTTTATAAAATTTCAAGTTTGTAGCCCCAGCGGTCTAGGGGCTATTTAGGGTCTGCGTTGATCAGTCAGTCAGGAAGGACATGTTATTATATAGGCATGTATAGACAGTTAGTAAGTCACGTAGCTAGCACAGAACCTACTCTATCCATCTCCATATGGCCGCTTGTCAACATATAAACTGTGTACTTAGTCTTATTACAACTAAAAGCTAACTTGCCTAATATTAGAGCAGAAATAAGTCCAATAGTAAGGAGTAATAAAGCGGAGCGCACATCAGCAGCCCGGGCGGAGGCGAAGCCCGGAGGTGGCGCGCACTGCGGCATGTCAGGGACCAGAGCAGCTTCCAAACGTGCCAGAGCACCTCCACTGCGCATTTGAAGTAAACTGAAACGGGAATATTGTTTTATTTTTAATCACAAAGTCGGTAAACAAGCGGTAAGCGATATGCTTGCAATACCCTGATCCATAGATTTAGAATTTTTTACTTCTTCTATCCTTCATCTAAGTCTCTAACTCTCATGTCTCTACATCTTTAAAAATATATAGTATATATATGCAACATACCTAATAGGTTGTCGCAAATTCACGCTACTCGTGCTTAAAGTCTGACGAGTTGGAGCGACTGTGAGAACTCATTATGGTACCATTGGATTGGTAATGTTTTATTACTGTTGTTCAAAGAGCTGCTGGTTTACCTGACCAAGATGGGCCTTGCGTAAGGCGACTGATGCGGCAAGGGGAAGGCTAGATCCGCGCGGGTGGAGGGGACAGGCAGCTCACGAACTGCGCACCGACCACGAGCTTGGCTCAAAGACCTGAAAACCGACCAACATAAAGGCACTCATAATGCCCACTACTGAAATAGACTTTCTTAATGGCCAGTAAACAACATATTCAATCGTATCCCTCCGAAATTAATTGTGATTTATAAAATGCGAAGATATTGGGAAGATTAAATTATAATGGCAAACATGATGCGAAATATTATTGCTATAAAATTTGTGTAAGTAGGTTCTACTTATTTTTTCAGTGTTGTCCTATAAAACCTACCTTCCTAAACTTATGATATGGAGCTTAGAGAGACAAGTTGTTAAAGGACATAAATGACCTGAGAGTGGAACGGGCAGCCCGTTGTCCAGCGAAAAATGCATAGTCCTGTCTCGCAGCACGTGCCAGACCTTCCTCAGCCGATGACACCAGGTTTTCAGCATCAGAATAACCTCTAATATAGAAAGCATTCAACTGCGCGTCTTTCGTCGACTGTAACATATAAAACACACTTCTAAACCAACAAAATATGATTGAGTACCTATCCTATTTATATTTTTAATATTGTTTTCAACTTGGACCGTTTAACTACTAGAATTTCAATATATAGATATTCAGCAACAGAATGTTGCACTGCAACCTCTCATAAAGAAGGTCCTATAAGTCAAAGCCATTTATTCAATTTAAGCCCCAGAAGGGCACTTTTGAAGGTCAAATTTACGAAGTGTGGTAATTTCAGTAAATGTGACCTTCATAAGTGCGGTTCGGAACTCGACCTTCAACTGAGAAGAATCCTATGCCATGTGCTACCTAGACATATTAATAAAACTTTCGGCGTAGAGTTGTATTTTTTTTTATACCACTAAGTGGCAAACAAGCATACGGCCCGCCTGATGGTAAGCGGGTTCCGTAGCCTATGGACGCTTGCAACACCGGAGGTATCACTCGCGCGTTGCCGACCCTGCAGAAATCTCTTCACACCCTTTTTGAAGAACCTCATGCTGTACTCCATTGGGAAAACCACGGCTCAAAACTCCTGTATTTATTTAGAAATTACAACTATAAACTACTTGTTAAGTAATCAGAAGAAATATAGGCTGCCTTTATTCATACAACATCACCACATAAAAATAACCAAGCTAAATATAGATCTATCGAGGCTGACTGAATTGGAAAAGCCGATGAGGATACCTACTTATTATCATCATACAGATACTTTTTATCCCGGTCAAACATTAGAACGTGAGTGATACCGCAACCGGGAAAACTAGTAGGTAATGAAACTTGATTACCATAAGGTACATCTGATCAGCTCCATTCCTGATATAGCCTATCTTGAAGTTAGGGGAGTGCAGGACTGCCGCGACGGTGTCCACGCTGGCCACGCGCACCGACAGCACCGAGGTGATGAAGGCAGCATACGCGTTGTACGTCACCACACCGAAGAACAGGCAAAATATTAACAGCACACTCGCTGCTGGATTTGGTGGAGTCCAAGTGCCACCTGACAATGAAATTCATTTTATGTTCATACTCTTTATGGATGGCTGGTATTGGGAATGGATTAGGCATGGATGGGTAACTTCAGTAGTATTGACTATTTTGTGCTTATCGGATAGCTTAGTTTGAGGAGTGTCCGGGAAGCGTCCAGGTGGAGTTTGTACTCGGTTAGTTTATGAAACTATTGCAAAAAAAAGGGGTTATAAAAACACAAGTATAAGTACCATATAAATTATGTAATTCCGACGTAACTTTGTAAAATCGTAGATGAAAACTAAGTAGGCTTATTTTTCTCTATACCGTAATCGAAGATCACACAATCACCTATCGCGCTACACACCGCGAAGATACTATAATATAAGCACTGCCTCAATTATATTGATATAAAATATAATCGTATGTTCACCGTGTATAGCGTAAATACTTGTCATGTCTGAAAACGGACGCTGAGGGTTGCGACACAGATATTTTTAACGACTGCAACATTCATCGTTCTCATTGTAACTAAGATAATTGTTTTTTTATGCACAAATAATTTATTCTTATAATTACTAATAACGTAAAATACGGTGTATCAATGCTACGCGAATCGAGCACGAGCCGAGCCACGAGCGAACATAATTCGTTCGTTGCTCGCGAGCCTCCAACGAGCGCAATGCAAATCCCTGTCTTCGTGAAAAAACTGACAATCGAGCGCAGTCGAGCGCGAGACGAATCGAATGCGCGAGTCCGTCCCAAAGAATTTGGATTTGTCCGTCCACGCTACGCGAACAACGAATGAATCCTAGTGCTACACAGCGAGCGTTCGTGCAGTCAGTACCACTCGAACGAAACGAGCGTGTCACACAGATTTTAGCACACGGCGTAACGATCATGCTCGCTGCGAATGGTACGTTACGCCCCGTAACACCGATCAGTACCCACCTTTAGCTTCTAATTGTCAGAACTTCGTGATGGTAGTGCCCAGGCTTTTGATACTTTTCAGGGTTATAAAATAAATATGTAACATTTTTGAATTATTGCTAATGATGTATACTATCCGCAGTATGCAGCCTATTATAATATAGTTAAATAAAATCACTGGTGTAATAATAATTAGTTATTCTTCACCAAGATAGGTAGATACATTAAAACGTGAGGATATTAGTTTTTACTACCCAAATCAAATCAAATGCTTAATGCCTTTGTTATTTGTGAGAGAATGGTGTCAGAGGTAAGAAAAAAAAAACAGCTATAGGTCACCAGACAGTGCGGTACGTATAAACTTTAAAATGTAGATATTAATATTATTGGACAATTAATATATATTGCTTCTATAAGAATTGATTTTACGTGGATGGATGAAAAAAATAATATATTTTAATAATATATTAATATATATAAACTACGGTACCTACTTACAAGAATACTTTTAGCCTTTTAGTGACAAACAATTTTTTTTTTGTATTTTTTTCTTTATTTTTTATCTTGTCATTTAAATTAGTTTCTTTCTTTTCTTTCTAATTACCCGACTGACCCGGAAGGAGGGTTATGTTTTTCGAGTGTATGTATGTATGTATGTATGTATGTCTATTTCTTTGTGCCGCTCTGTAGCCTAAACGGCTTGATGGAATTAAGTATATGAGGTGTCGTTAGATTCGTCTTGACTGGGGGAGTGTCATAGGGTATATTATTTTTATATGACGCCTAAGAATGAAAAAATAGGGGGGGTATTAAAAATAAAAGTTTCGTTATTATAACAATATGGGTATCAAATGAAAGCTTGTAAATAGACCATTCCATATATGTATATATTGTAATACTTTTATGCTACCATTTTGACGTAAACTGCAAAAAACCACGTTTAATGCAAGGACAGTAGGTACTGAGCCGTTACCATACGTAAATCACTGAGTTGCGATGGTTGTTAGCGTTTCTTTACCGTACCGCTCATTACTTACTAATACATACAACTCTTTCTGTATAAAACTAAAAAGTCTGAAATAAATTAAATTATTAAAAGAAACAAAAAACCCGACTGCGTAAAACATAAATTAACTGAAAAGAGAAAAACAAGCTCTTCAATCTATAGAATTTTGAATATAACTTGAATTTTATAAGGTACGCTTGAACGCTTTTGCTTGCGATTGATATCTCTATATTGTTGCAAGCGTCTATAGACTACGGTAACTGCTTACCATGAGGCGGACCGTATTTACCAGCTTAGAAGGATAAAAAACTTTGATATGGTTCTCCCTAGCTTATTGTTGGATTTGAACCCACGACTTTCGCGGTGGCAATTCCGATGTCCGTCACTAAGCTATAATTCCCAAAGTAAATTTGACCAAATATAATTAATGCACGCTTAAATAGGTAATAACTAGATTTTCCACCTTACATTCCACGCTTTATAAATCTAAAGGGCTGAATTTCGAATAACACGTTAGGCTTTACGTCGATAACACAGACAGTCAGGACAAGTCTTTTTACCAACATTTTATTTATTTACTCAAGAAACATACAGCTTATTAAATTGCATATGATATAGATAGATGATATCGATACAAAAAAGAATATCTATGCTGCAGCAAATTTCGCGCGGCTAGCATGCGGCTAGTTGCACGCACTGCTTTGGCGGCATGGCGGCAGTTTGTTCATTACATCTGAAAGAGACGCGTCTCTGGTGACAAGCGCGCGATCCTAGACTATATTTTTCCAACGGCATAGTGTTTTCCGCTCAAACTTATATCATTTGATGCAGAGGATACATCCAGCTTCATCCTTCATCTAAAGCCATTGTGACGAGTTGCTTGGACAATAAGGTCAGTGTATGCTATTAAATAAACTTTTATTTATTAAATAAATAAAAACTAATGCACAAAAATAGATACTTTTACGTCGTTCTTAGTACAAATTACATAAAATATAAAATGCAAAAAATAACATACAATATTTATTTAAGTCAAACAATTAAATATATTTTTTGTCAAATATTAACCTTAAACATAGAATTGAGGAGGTATGTTGTTTTATTTCGAATGAACTCTTTGTAGTGAGAACTGTTACACCCTAAATAAATATTGAAAAATATCTTCCACCCCGAGGTTTCGCGACTTGTATTTTTCTTGTATAAAATCCTCGACATAGCCAAGATTGTAGATTCTTCTTGAATGAGTCGACGGTGAAACGTAAACCCATTTAAAAAAATATACTTATATTCCAGAATATGTAGTATAGGTAAAATATAGATAATATTACTAGATATTAGATTGAGTAGAAAATATTTACATTTGTAATATTAGTCGGATGCAGGAGTAAATTAGATGGACATGTTTGATTAATAACTAAATACCGGATTTTGGCTACTAAATTATTATTAGTAGGTATCGCTTATTGACATTATATATGAAGACTATTTCTAATTCAAATTAGATATAATGTTGCATTTCATTTGGTAGCGAAACCTAATAATATCTACCGGACGTTAAAATACCACCTACCATACCTATTATTGTTACTACATTACTGGCGGAGTCAATTATATTTTTATTATTAACAATGAGCTTGAGATTTCGGTGAAGGAAAACATCGTGAGAAAACGGTGGTAGAGTACTTTGTAGTACCCACCTGACTGGCTACCACTCTCAAGTTGAAAATATATCACCAAGCACCTTAGCAGTGTGTTCCGACAGCAGCACTTGACAGCCAGTTCCAAGCTTTATGAGCTTAGCACCTTTGGCTACGTCATTACTTACCATGGTGAGATTGTAGCCAAATATACATTAATATTTTTTTTAAAGTAGAGCCGAAATCTAACAAAAGAAAACTTATCTTTAAACGAGCACCTAAATTCCCACTGGAAACATTATCGACAGCATTACAAGTAGTACCCAACTAATATGGCTTACCGATGTACCTGCGCAGAAGCCACATTTTCAAAGCGCGGGGAAACGCTATTGGTCGGCAGCTGCCGCCATGTTAGCGCTCGCCGAGCGGAGGGGTGTGTCTTGCGAGTGAGACGGAACTAACAGCTGCAGTGTATTATGAGCCTTATAGTAGTGATCTAAGGTTGATTGTAAGTTTTAAGCATTCTTTCGTTAATCTTCTGGGCCATAATTTCTTTTCTGTGCCAAAGAAGATTCACGACGCGCCATATCAGTTGGGTAATACTGTACATGCTCTTATTTTACAAATATGCACTAACGAACCTTGTTGGCAAAGTATTCCTGTGGACCAAATGAAAGCTTCAGTATAATCTATCGATCGTTTTTCATTATGGATGGTTGGAGCTAATTTACTGATCAAAACAACCGCAATAGCTGCGACCAGAGCCACTGCAACCACGCAAGCTATCAGGCGACCGCTGAACGGAGCCAGGAATATATCACGCACCGTTGATGTTTCTTGATGACGTATATAGATATTGCACCTAAAAAACAAACTCTCGTTATCTCCTATTCTAAACTAGTAATGTCAACTACCTACTAAGTTCTTTTTAGGGTCCCGTAACAAAATGCCGAGTCTGACTCGCACTTTACCCGTTTTTACAGCAAATTCTTGCATTGCATGGTACATTGTATGTTGCATTGCATCAATCGCGTCGCAGGTCTTGGGTTCGATTCCCACACAGGACATGCATTTGTTTGCTTGAACATTGTATGCATTTCCTGAGTCTGGGTTTAATTATAATATTAAGTATGTATTTATACACAAAAGGTAGTATATGTAGTATAGGTATCAGTTATCTGGTCTCACAGTACAAGCTCTGCTTAATATGGGATCAGCTGCCCTAAAAACGTAGAGTTACGCAATATTGCTGAAAGGAATTCATTTCCCGAATTCCCAGCAGATCTGACGCAATTCCTATAAATTTTGGTAAAATGGTCACTAATTTCATGCAATTCAATTCATTAGCTGATTCTAATTTGATATTAATGTTACAACACCAAAAATAAAAAACCGTAATTTACCGGTAAGTTTTTCTATTATCATTTTTAAGTCGTAAGAAAGAACTAATAGAGAATTCACGTATTAAAATTATGACATTTGTAACTATAAAACGTTTATAAAACTGCAATTACATATCTAAAATGGGAATTTATAAATGATTAAGAAAATATTTTCAGCTTCGACTGGTAATAATAAGTTTGCTAGTCTATGGTCGGTCGATGTCACTAAGTTATATATTTTACCTATGTATAGGTAGTAAATAATACTAATATCTTTTGAATTTTATCAAAAGTTCTTTATAAATTCCGTCATTATTTAGTCTAAATAATGGATTATTATGAATAAACAATCACGTGAAATGTGCAGGGAAGAAAATTTCTGTGTAGTACAAATAACAAGAAGAAACATTTCGTTCATTCGTTATGAAGACTTTTTAACTAAAAAAAGCCGAGTATTTGCGAAGACAAAGGAGTAATTGCATAAATATCCTCTATACATGATAAATCATTATGAGGACATTTCACCAGAGTTCCATGTTGAAGTTTCTAGTTTTATGAGAGTGAGTTCGTAAATATCATCAATAACAGCATAATGTAGCATATTCCCAACCTAATCTCAACAAAAGAATATACTATTATTTCTATTTATACCATAAATTATTGAATTATAAGCCCCAAATAATATGTTCAACAGAAACTAGGATTTTTTTATATGAAACATGCAATGCATGTAAAGTGCATAACTAAGACCATTATTAACATTCCCTTGTTAGATAGGTGGTAGGTTAGGTAGATGATACCTACTAAGCATGATGTCAAACAATAATATAATCAACAAATAATATTACTTTCAGGTTATAAATTACCCGAAGATAAAGATAATTGTACATGGGATTACCAAAAGGATATTTATATTATAATTACTTTGGCATCTGTCATCATCATGCTGCTAATATGATGGGGAAAGGACCACAGAGAATTTGGGAGTTGGCGTTGCTATCATGCCGTAAAATTACCTACACTAAACTATAATGTTGATAATACTGTAATAAAAGTTACGCTGATTTATTTACTTTTGTCTTTTATTTACCCTTAACAAACACGCAACCCCTATGTGTATCTCTTTTTGTCACTGTGATTAGTCTTCGGCAATATATTCCAACACAGATATATATATACTCTAGTAATACCTTTGATAGAAAGTAGATCTGCAGATATAATTCCTCAAAACGCTAAAGCTTATTCTATCAAAATTTAAACTGCAGATCTTAAAGCTTTTTGTTATTATTAGTTCTAATCTTTATAAAAAATCAAATGTATAAGAAACTAGTCAGTTGCATGTAGCATGCAGTCGCATGACAGATGCACGCACAGCTCAAACCGCAGAGTACAGAGATACTTGAACTTTTGCACACATGTTCCTTATAACATAGGCAACTACTAAGGTCTTTTCGAAATTCAACCCCTATGGGGATAAAAGGGGTTTCTGGGTGGAAAAATAGTATAATATTAATCATGTAAAAATTACGATAGTACTATGTTAGGTTATCACAAAATTGATGGTAAAAGAACTTTATTGGTAGCCAATAGCTTTTAACATTCCATAAAATGGTTTATGAGTGTTAGAAAAACCTCGAAATTCCCTCATTATTCATTGATTTTCAACAAAATCTCTAAATTGAATTGTAATAAGTTGCTCCTCGGTATCCTCTTATGATTCTACTGTTTGACACAAAAGCAATTCCTATTTAGTGAGCCATTTTACGAATCTCCATAGAAAACTGTCAAAAAAATGAATTGCAGAATTAGAATCGTATTGAGATCCTATCCTGAATTGCCTACTAAGTGACCATTTTACGATTTGTAATTCAATTCCTAATGGGAACTCAATCCGATTCGGCGTTTCCTTCCTTTTTAGCCCCCCAGATGACCGTGTGTGAGGAATGTCCCAGAATATTTATTTATTTAATCTGGACACGGCATTGGGTTTTCCCCAAACCGACCAATATACATTAAATTTCACAAGACCCCGTATACCTACATTAATTATAAAATACCTACCAACTAAATTAATATTTCACACGCGAGTGTGAATTCACACGTACACACTGCATATAAGTCATACACTAATCACCCGATATTTGCGTTTTCATAAAATTATGTAATATTTGCTTTTTTACTTACATGGTTTCCGCTATAGGAAAAATGAAGTCCATATCGTAATGGCGTGTCGCGTGGGCAGTGACTGGTTCGAGTGCTAAGTCCACTGAAGTTTCCATTAGAGCACCCAACAGTCCCATCCATGTGCCTTCATACGTGCGAAATCCTAGATTACTGTAGTAACGTGATGTTGGACTATGGACAAAGAAGAATTTAGTTGACCTTGACCTTTTCGAAACATCTCTGAATACTCAATTTTTTTATCAGTATTGTCATTTTCCAAAAAATCAAAAGAAAAACTATCGGTTCTTCTCAGACGAAGGCTGATTTCCATACCGGCCTGGAATAGGTTAGGACATACCTTCATTAGGGCCATCTTAGGATTCCGTCATCCTGAATAATTGACTTTAAATTCATACAAAATGTAAACATATTTTTTTTCTTATACTCCTTCCTTGTTTACGTTTTTTTAATTCTACATTTTTTCTAATCATAAAAATGGTGTATACATTCATAAATAGGTACATACGTAGTGTTTAGTCGCACAGTCAGAAAATGAAGTACATCATCCAACAGACCCGGAGCAGCAGGTCCATCGTCATCCAACGAGGGTGTCCCATCACCCGTAGAGTTACATCGGCCAACTATCATTTCCTCACCCAAAAAGTTGCGAATTTCCACCGGGTAAAGAGGTTCTATCCCCGACATAGAATTCTCATGTGTCCATACGCCTATGGAGATAATAATTTAACTACACTAAGATTAGAAACATTTACAAAACTCTAAGAATTTGTAATAGGAAATTTACCTAGAAAAAATGCATACAAAGTTGAATTAATTCGAACTTTAAAATATTGAATGACGTATATCTTTATTCCCGTATTTCGTACGAAGTTATTGACCCGGCTCCATTTGTTGTATTCCAGTCTGAGTGAAAATCTACTAACATTGACCATTCTGAATGATCTCGAGTAGTTGTAGTTAAGGATCCCTGACTGGAATAGTGGCAATGTATTACCAGACTTTTTGTAATTGCGAAATCTTTTTAAGTTTTTGAATCTTTCTGTAGTTTTATAGTAATTTATTTCATAGTCAGTTTTGTGGCAGTTTCCATTCTTATAACCACTGTATTGGCAGTTACTATAGGCCCGTTCCACGCGGTGTCCAGAGTGTGGTCGGGCGCGACGCTCAGATTTCCCGTAAATAAAGTTATTATCGCAGATCAGAGACATAGATATTTTTTGTTCTTGATTTTTATGTGGATAAGCAATAACTAAATTCTCATCAAATTGAATAGAAGTGGCATTCAAGATCTCATTTATATATTTAATATCAGTGTCTGATCTGGTCGCTATGAGCCAGTCGTGAGATGTTGCACCCATTTTGTCTTCGTGAAGCTGAAAATATTAATAATTATTATTTATTTATCGACATAGTTGTTTCTTAGCCTAATGTCAATATACTATGATGTAAGTATTACATTACCTTCAAACGTTATTAGTAAAGCAAATACAACTCTTATAGCTACACGACGATGTTTACCTAAGCCTTTGTAAATTATCGTTTTACTAACAGCAATTTTTATAGACAGAGGATGGTCATGTATTAGTAAACCAGAAGCAATTACCTTTTTAATAAGTTTGCTGAGCTCCTCGGTGGCATTTTGTTTGAGATGTGGTGATAAAATTACAATGCCAAGTTTAATGCGCAAACGAGCATTAGCTATTGGATTGGCCATCGAAGCAATTCCATTAACCCCTAAACATTTGATGAGGCGGATAATTGCCCATTGGCAACCTAAAATAAAAGAAAACATTGCCAACATTATAAGTTACTAGATTTGCCCGCAACTTCATCCGCATGTTGTGAACCCTGAACCCCTTTAGTGCAATATGAATGTTCTTGAAATGGGAGCTCACCTCATATTTGATGCACGTCATGTAAAAATAATAGGGCTTATTGTTATAGCTCCAGCTCCCATCACCTAAAATCTGATGTAGGTATGTTTTATATCACTAATGATATAAAACATATCTACATCAGATTTTAAGTATGTATTTCTAGTAGATTTTAAGATGCACCATGTATTTAAAAAGCTTATGGTTAGCCATAAGCTTTTTAAATACATGGTGCATCCACGCTACGCGAAGCAAGCACGGGCCGAGCCACGAACGATGAATTCGTTCGTTGCTCGCAATGTCAAGTGTGGACGTACAACGAGCCTACAACACGAGCGCGATGCAAATCCCTGTGATCGTGAAAAAACTGTCGATCAGCACGAAGCGCAGTCGAGTGCGAGATGAATGCTCGTTCGAGACTCGCAAGTCCGTCCACGCTACGCGAATCCGTGATCCACGTGTGCTCGGCTCGTGCGCGGTTCGCGTAGCATGGACGCACAATAAAAGTCGGTACTGACCGGTGGTACGGGGCGTAATGTACTATTCGCAGCGAGCATGATTGGGTTTCACCAAAATCAGTCCAGTAGATTCTTTTTAGTAATAACTTTTTAACTTCTTAAAAAGTTAGAAGTTCTGTTACAGGTTTATAAAAGTAGAGATTATAAAATAGCAACTGGTATGTAGGTAACACCTGGAAGTCCATGGATAGGTATATAGGTATATCGCTGCATCGCTGTACCGGTGTTATTTTAATGAGTACTTTGGAAGCAGATTCATTCAAAATAGGTAATCTTTAGTGACCCATCACAATGTTCAGGTATCTGTATTTTCATTTATCAATTTGAATGCAGTGAAAGTACGTGACGAAGGTTCACCGACTACGGATCTTGAACATTACTTATGACACGTAGAAATAAACAAACGTGACCGCGATTGGTGACAACGCATATCTGCAATTTAGTCATAATATCGACATTAGCTGTGTAAAACGATAATATAGCAAGTACACGTGAATCAAATATTTGCATAACTTTATGGTGAATTTTTTTTGGTGAAGTGGAATAAAAGCGTGATTTTAATAAAACAGTGCACGTGAGTGGTACGTTATAAAAAATTTACATAATTTAAATAGTATATAATTTAAATGTAATGGATACCGGCGCTCGCTGCTCCGTTGCGCGTTTTACGGCACTGGGTGATATTGCCGGATTCAATTTATAATCCGTATATGCCTGGAGAGCGTTAAAAACATAAAAACCTCGGATATCAGTCACAGTGAATTGACGAGCCAGTTGGTTAAGATTTCATCTATCGCGCCGCAGGTCGTGGGTTCGATTCCCACACAGGACATGCATTTGTGTGCATGAACATGTCTGTATGTTCTGAGTCTGAGTGTAATTATGTATATTAAGTATGTATTTACAAACAAAAGGTAGTTTATGTATTATATCAGTTATCTGGTTTCCATAGTACAAACTCTACTTAGTTTGGGATCAGATAACCGTGTGTGGGGGGAATGTCCCAGGATATTTATTTATTTATTTTGTGAATGAAATGTAAAATTTCATCTAAATCTTTTCATTGCCTACATAAAGTTGCTAACGAGCATCAAAATTATCAAATCGCTCGCTCATTACGAGTCGACGATTGACACACTAGGAATAATAAGTGCTTTATAAACTTTTGCAGTTTTGTATGGGAAAATTAAATCTGATTTTAGTACAGAAATGAACTTTTACTCAATCATAATATTTAACTCATGTACCCGACTGATCCGGAAGGAGGGTTATGTTTTTCGATGTATGTATGTAAATTTCTTTGGCACGTTCTGCAGCCTAAACGGCTTGATGGATTTAAATATTAGGTCTTTACCTATGAAATTGCCGTTTTGTATGAAAAAAATTAAACGATTTTTTTTCATGTATTTTTTATTTGTATTAATCGAAGTAATCAATGCATCTTTGCCAACGCAGTGGCAGTTTATTGATGCCCTTCTTAAAGAAATCAGCTGGACGGGAGGCAACAAATTCTTCAAAGGCATTTTGTACTGCCTCTCGGGTATTGTATTTTTTTCCCGCCAAGAAGTTATCCAAATTCTGGAAAAAGTAGTAGTCTGTAGGCGCAAGATCTGGTGAGTAGGGCGGATGACGGAGAACTTCCAACCCCAGTTCTTGCAACTTGGAGACCGTCTGCTGTGCAGTATGAGGTCGCGCGTTATCGTGTAGGAGCAGCGGAGACGAGCGATTGACCAATGCTGGTTGGAGATGTGCCAGCTTCTCCATCATTGTGTTTAGTTCTTCACAGTACACATCTGCAGTAATGCTCACCCCGTTTGGTAAGAAGCTGTGATGAATCACACCGGCGCTAGACCACCAAACAGTGACCATTACTTTTCTAGGGGTAAGTTTTCGTTTAGGGCATTGTTTAGGTGCTGAACCAGGATCCAACCAACTTGCTGAGCGCTTGCGGTTATCAAACAGAATCCATTTTTCATCGCAGGTAACAATGCGGTTCAAAATTCCTTCATTTGTGTGTCTGTTGAGCAGTGCAAGGCACGTTTCGACGCGTACTTCGCGCCAGCGATCATTGAGTTCGTGGGGCACCCATTTGTCAAGCTTTTTTACCTTGCCAATTTGACGCAAATGGACCAATATTGTTTTGACGCTAACGTCGAAAGCTGCTGCTAATTCAGCCGTCGATTGTGTATAATCAGCTTCCACAATCGCCTTTAATTCGTCATTGTCGACCAAAGTCTTCGGACGACCGCGAGGTTCATTTTTCAGGTCGAAATTCCCAGAACGGAAGCGAGCAAACCAATAACAGGTGGTGCGTTGGTTTGTAGTGTTAGCTCCGTAAACGTCGTTGATGTTGCGTGCCGCTTGTGCCGCGTTGCTGCCACGACGGTACTCATATTCCATAATTACTCGAATTTTTAACGTATCCATGATGACGAAAAAGATTTAAATGCGATGAAAATGTAACACTAATCAATAAACAAATGACAACTTTTGGAAAAAGAATTCCATGTTTTTAAAATAAAATTAATTTGAAATTAGAATTCTTAGCCAAACAAAAATTATTTTGATTTGAAATGGCCAGTACTGCAGAACGGCAATTTCATAGGTAAAGACCTATTATATGAGGTATCGTTAGATTCGTCTTAAGAGGACTCAATTCGTCATACTTTTCATACAAAATCTCTGTACTTATTATGGCGTCGTTAAACGTTTTTCGTTAGATGTTTTGACCAAATTAGTATCTTGTGCACTATATCTAGCCTTGTATCTAGGCGTAATTTAAAAAAAGTGTGAAACAAATTCAGTCAAAGCCTCCGAAAAACAGCGTTTTTGGCTGAACTTTGGCCATATCTAACCTACCTATAAATTGTAAAAGTAAAGAAAACATTTAGATACCAGGCTTGCAAATGTATTGGAGATTCTAAATAACTAACTTTTTTTTCACACACTTCTAAGATTTTTTCACAAGAAGTATACTCCTTGAACAAGTTTTATGAATGCGAAATCATGAATCACGACCTAGCGAAGCGGCCGCGAGTGATCAGCGGAATTTACCGACTGATAACCGACGGCTCTGATGCTGTCTCTCTTTTTTCGCAGTCAAACATTACATTGTTTGAAACAACAAGCTTTTAGACTATGCTTGCGTTGAAGTTGCGCCGGCCACAGAGGGCCGCCTTAACTGTGAGTGAGACATAGGGTATATTATTTTTATATGGCGTCTACGAATAAAAAAGAGGGGTGGATATTAAAAACAAAAATTTCGTTGTTATAACAATATGGGTATCAAATGAAAGCTTGTAAATAGCCCATTCCATAAACTGCAAAAAACCAAGTAGTAGGCACTGAGCGGTTGCCGTACATAACTCACAGAGTTGCGATGGTTGTTAGCCTTACTTTACCGTACCACTCATTTACTTACTAATACATACAACTCATTAAAAAACCCGACTGCATCAAATAACTGAAAAGAGCTCTTTAATCTATAGAATTTTGAATATAACTTGAATTTTATAAGGTATTGCAGTCGGGGATAAACAAATATTACAAAAAGAAAATACATACTTAGATTATTGGTTTGTACCCGACTGCAATACCATATATGACCTAAGGTGGTAACCACTCAAAGCCTAGGAGGAACTGGGTGTCAAGTGCAGCTGTCGGAGTACACCGATGGTGCTTGGCGACAGATTAAAACTTGAGAGTGGTACAACCGTGATATGGTTTTCTCACATTTCCTCTCGCTGAAAAATCAAGCTCATTGTAGGATTCGACCTGGAAACCTTCGTCTCGGCGGCCAACAGCATGCTGTTCATTGCTTTTCTGTTATACAATAGTTCTTGTAGTAACGAAACGGCCAAGCCACATATGTTGACTAAGGTGTAGAGTTTGTGAAGTTAACGCTAGTAGAGTAAGGGCGTATAGAGTTATAAAGGCTCTACATGAGATCTGCTGTTTGACGATGCGAGTCATATGGTCTCGTCGTGGCTACATTTTACATGAAAATATTTTTGGTGGGATGTTTTATTCATGATTTATCTATGTAAATTCCATTCGTCGTTTCGGCATGATTGTTTAAAAACATCTGCAAACTTCCGTATTTTTTAATAATTTGTAATTGTTTAATCTAAATCCAAGTTATGAGAGTTCAAAAAAACGACGCAGCGCTTCCAAAAAAGGTAGGTAGTGCCCTTGCACTTCACTTAGCTCGTCTTGGCGGGGGCACGGCAGTGCCCCCAGATAGAATAATTTGAAAAGCATCACTTTGATTCCGTGAAAATATTAGATTCCTGAGAGAGCGGAGGCGGGAGCTGTAGTTTATTCGAATTATTTTGCTACAATAAATGGAGGTATTATGAAAGCAAGTATTGTACCTACATTTGAACATATCCTTACCTTGCTCCATATCGGGAGCATAAATCAGTGCTTGACTCCAACCGCGCCATAATGCGTACTCCAGTACAAAGGGCAGCGGCGCGATAGCACTCGCCGGACATCGTGTGAGCGCAGGCGACGCATGCAGAACCACTAGCATTATCACACCAATAACACCATACGCATGCATTATTAAAACCTAAAAAAATGTTGAATATAACATAGTAATAGTTTTTCTAATCAAATTATCTAAAAAATGGGATCGAGTAGGTTCCACAGAACCTATTACTTTACAGGTTAATTCATAAAAGTCTGGACTTGATTGTTTAAAGTACTCTTTTGAACACTTTCATTAAAATATTAGACCGGCCAAGTGTGAGTCTGATTCTGGCCCGCGGTGCACCAAGGATTTTGACTTCCGACCTTCCTTGGACGTATATTTATTATTTTGGGCCATCATAAAAAACCGGACCGCATGAAGACGTTCGTTTGTAAAAAAAATTGATTATTTAAAAAAAACTGTGCTAAATAGAAACATTGTTCTAATTTTCCTGGAATATTGACATAAATTTCTATAAACTGTAATTATTTCAGATTTTCCGCATTGTGAACATCGGAGATAAGGGAGAGATCGGACATAAGTCAAAAACTACGCAACATAAAAGAAAATAAAACCCGTCTTGGAATGTATATGCAGCCCTTTCATATGATACCCTATTTAAACTTGTAGTTCCACTTTGAAATTTCGGTCCCCCACTTCGACAGCTTTTGCAATTTTAATCAAATAAATCTATGTGGGTATTACAAAAAAAATTGCAATAAGATTGAGTAAGCAATATTTATAACTATTCCAATTTTCAAATCAATAGCATTAGTGGTTGCTGTAATATACCGCTGCTGTGACAGACGGACGGAGTGGCACCATAAGGGTTCCTTTTTACCTTTTTGGTTCGGAACCCTAAAATGGGTTACCTACACTAAGGCCATACAGGAAAGACTGAAAGAATATAGGTAAAAGTTTTATAGTTTTTTTATAAACATTTTTACAATCCGATTTTAATAAGCATTCAGGATGTTGACAACCTTCTACTCCAAAGATTATGTTTGTGATAAAAACGATATGCAATAGGTGCAAATATTTTTTGTTAGAGTTCATTAGAGCCAACTAAAATGAAGTAGGTTATTTGCAAAACTTGAAGTTAGCCTTCGACTTCGACACTGCACGTAAACGCAGTGTTAAGAAACATAATAGCACAGATAACAGAATAAAAGGCCGATAGAGCACACGAAACACGAATGTGAAGCCAAAAAAGCAAATATAAATTTAAAAAAACAGATGATATTCGTTTTCCAATTTGTATTTGCTTTGTTTTCCTTTCCCTTTCCTTAGTAAATATATCGTTAGATGCCAAGGATATATTTACTATGGAAAGGTTTTTTTTTTTTTAATTCAAAGGGTTGTAAGATAGGTTGTAAAATCTGACATATTTGAAGATAAACCATCAAAATTGGTAGCCATTTGGTTGGAAATTAAGAATGTTTCCAAGTTTTTGGAAAATCAACCCATAAAGGGGTACCTATCTGATGATAGTTTGTACACCTTTGACAGAATTCATAATAATAGTTTTTTTTGAGAGAGGTAGAGTATAGCAGCTCGACTCGGGAAATACCTCCACCTTACAGTATACCGCAGCCAAATAACAATTAACTTTGTCGTTTCTGCGCGTAAGGTCGCCGATGTATGATTACCGACTTTGTGGTATAAAAAAAAATTGCGCACGGATTGAGGCTTCTTCTTATAACGTAAGGGCGTGAATAAGGTTTTTATGATTCAGAGGGTCACGGGTCACGAGTGTCACCGCGTCGTGAAAGCTAGATAGTGTATAAATGAAATATAACTACTTACCAATCTTATGTATGTACGTACGTTACATTTCCAAAATTTTATGTTTCTTACAAGCGACTTTACAGTCGCGTAAATACATTTAAATTGAAACAAATTATAGTCTGCAATACCGACTAGGTATAAACCGTACCTGACATAATTAATCAAACTAAACAAATACTTCTACAATACGTGATACAAATCTATTGTGTGTAAGCATGATACCTCCAAACTGGAGTTTGAATTGTTTCGTCAAATTGATTAATTATTTTGGTCTATAGATATCCAATAAAATAATATTACCTGCTTATGTTATTGCTCGGTACAAATAATTTGAACTGCTGCCCGAGAAAATATAAAGGTGCGTCTACGGTCACGAACCGAGCACGAGCCGAGCACACGTGGAGCACGAATTCGCGTAGCGTAGACGGACTTGCCAACCTCGAACAAGCGTTCGGCTCGCTCTCGCCTGTGCTCCGTCAATTTTTGACGAACATTTTGATTGGCATCGCGCTCGTAGGTTCATATCGTTGTACGTCCACACTTGACATCGCGAGCGACGAACGAAGAGCGGCGCGGCTCGGCTCGTTCTTGGTTCGCGTAGCGTAGAACCATTAGATCCTTCAGGAACACGGGTGAAACCACGGGGCGAAAACGAGTTGCGTGCCAGATTTCTTGCAATGATTGGTTTTGTCGTTGATGCGTTAAGAGGGGGGAAAGGTCAGTAACGCGTGAGCGATGCTTCGTGTGTTGCAAACGTCCATATGGCTACGGTAACCGCTTACCATCAGGCGGGCCGTATGCTTGTTAACCGACTTGGTCGTATAAAAAAAAGAGGTACCCAACAAACTCTCTCGCATAAAATTTTAATTTAATTTTAATTTTCAATTATTCAATCTTATTTATTATTGTAACTAAATTTTAGCCGCTTCGTAATTTTATTGACGGGATAGTAATAGAACCTCACAGGACAGGCACAGCTCTAGTCTGAGGTTCACAAGAAAATATGTAATGGTATGTGCTGATTATTAATAAATTATTATTATTATTATTAAATATAGGATATAGTATTATGATATACCTAGTATCTTAATTGAAATCCTATTAGGCTTAAAAAGGAAGAGAATAGAGAAGTTTCAGCCTTGTTAGAATCGGTACTGTCGGGATGTTGCTAACTCTCATAATAGTGTAGTTAATTGATGCCAAATATTTCAATTATAATAATTTCAAAAATAATAAAATACCTACAATATTTTTGTTTTTTTTTTTATTTTATTTTTTTCGAACATTCAGGAAATATTCACCTTTGACCAGTTGCATATAAAGTTTGTTTATACGAGTAATAAAACCATGACTCTCTGAACGTTCTGAAAAACCATAAAAAGTAATTAATCTTCAGTGGTACGTAGTATTAATATACTCCGAGGTGGTACTAATGAGGTACTGAGTTTCGGTTATGTTTAGATATATATTTTGTGCCTCAATCACGCATCAACAGCTGAACGGATTTAGGTGAAATTTTGCGCAATATAGAATATGTTCTGGTTTAACTTGAATATAAAGTATTTTATGTAACCGGTCTGGTTACATAGAATATCCCAGGAAATCAATAAATCCCTCGGAAACGCGGGTAAAACTGCGGCGTGGAATCTGGTGGAACCATGCAATTTAAATGAATATCTTAGGGGGTGTCCATTAATTACGTGAGGCGTTTAGGGGGAGGGGGTCGAGGCGAATTTACCCAATATCACGTGGGGGGTCTCTGCAAATATCACGTATTTTTTTTTCTGTAGATCTCACCCAGGCGACGCCGGGTTGGTTCGCTGGTAGTTTAAACATAAATTAATAAGTAGATACATAATATTAAAATTTAATTTATATAAATTAGGTAGGTACATACCATACATTAATGTGCATTGTATTCAAATTAATGATGTATTTACCTAAAATAAAAAATATTTATAAACAAAATAATTGCAATTGAACGGAGCATTCATATCAATTAAAGTGCCCTTCAAAGATCCTATATTTATAAAAGCTGTGTGATATTTAAGATACCTATTAATTTTAAGAATATTTTTCTTAAAATTAATAGGTCACATTTGTAGACCTGAGTATTTAAACAACGTGACATTCAGGAGGTAAGTATGTTGACGGTGGTTGATCAGGGTGGGATTACCGTAAATCTAAATTACCCGTAACTCCATAACTGAGGTCTGAGTTCTGACGCAGATTTCAAAAGAGCCATAGAAACTTGGTTTTAGACGCAAATTATTTTAATATCATCGTATACTGTGCATTGATGAACAAAAGACACCGTACAAAATGTATGGAAAAAGCCGTTCGGTCTGAAATTTCGGAAAAGTCCTACTATGTGTTTTTTTTTTAAACTTGATCAAACGAAATGCGCGGATATAAGACAAAAATTATCGATAAAATATCCGATTTAATTAGTTAACTATCTCAAAAACCAAGGTCCTTTTTTTTGGGGAAGTGTGATACCTTCTCCCAACACGCTCGCAGTTCTATCGCACCATGAGTCGAGACCACAACGACCCATCATCCTCCTCGGGGCCGCTTCTGGGCGTACAGCGCTTCCGCCCTCATTGCCCACGTCCCCGAAGGTCACCATTTAGTTGCCGTTTACGACAGGCAGGGGAACACCTTATCTGTTATTCTAAGCCTTAGCCGGTAGGAGGGCACATGATGCCCCCCTGATTGTTTCCCAATTATCATCATCATCAGCCTTTTTTCAAGTCAACTGCTGGACATAGGCCTCTCCCAGAGAGGTTTCTTGCCACCCGCATCCAGCCCAGGCCTGCCACTTTTTTGAGGTTATCAGTCCATCGGGCTGGGGGGCGCCCCACACTACGTTTGCCAAGACGCGGTCTCCACTCTAAGACTCTTCTGCTCCATTGACCGTCGGTTCTGCGGCAGATGTGACCGGCCCATTGCCATTCAGCTTGCTAATTCGTTCCGCGTCTGCAGTCGAGCGCCCCTGTCAAAGCCGAACTACCTATTATCGGCCAACTCCGGTACCGCCGCATGACAGTAGCCCATTGAGACGAACGTTATATTAGCTCGAACTTCTAGCCAGGCTCGTCCAACAGGCATATGGGACCATACGCAGAGGGAGAATCTGCGGGTTCTTCAAGAGGACCAATCTTACCTTATTCCAGGCCGTTGGAACTCGGCATAACGAAGGCAGCTGTTGAATAACTGCCTGAGCCTGTCCTCCGAGCAGCCCGACTCTACAACCACACCCAACCGACCGGCTTTTTCCATACATTAATGAATTCACGTTTAACCAAAAAAAAAAACAATCAGTAGGTAGGTAACTTACGTAGTGGAATTTTATCATTATTTTCCCGATTGTTTCTTTACTTGCCAGACGCACTTCACTTTTATGAGTAACTGTCCCCTTTTTTTATGGTCGCGTACGGTCTGAGTAATCATGTAATGGTGCGTCTACGCCATGTCTACGCTAAGCGAACCGAGCACGACTCGAGCCGCTCTTCGTTCGTCGCTCGCGATGTCAAATGTAGAGTGTAGAGCAAGTGTAGACGTACCTTTGAGACGTACAACGAGCCTACAACACAAGCGTGATGCGAATCCCTTCCCTCGTTCATCACAAAACTGTCAATTTGGCGTAGCGCAGTCGAGCCGAACGCTCGTACGAGGCTCTAAAGTCAGTCTACGTTACGCGAATTCATGCTCCGCGTTTGCTCGGCTCGTGCTCGGTTCGCGTAGTGTTGACCCACCTGAAAAGGACAGTTTGACGTTCCACCCAAACCTTTCTATTGAGCAAACAACTGGCCGGATTGCCCAAAAATGGGCCATGGTCACGTTGCAAGAACACCTTCGATAATTTGGGAAGAGGTTTGAACGCTAGTGATCCCCAACTTGATCCTTGGTCTCAATATTTCAATAAAAAATATACTTTCCCTTAAGGGCCCGATAATTTGACTCACCCTTTTATGTATCTTCCTTTTATTTTACTAACTATATATTATTATTTTCACAGATATCGAAAATGGCTCCTGTAACGGTCACAGAATCTTCGTACATAGAACATCAAGTACGTAATGTGAACTGCATAGAATGCAAACTGACCCACAATGGCAAAGATAGTTGCATTACCAACAACAACCTGGTGAAAAATGAGCTATGCCCTTACGATATGATTATTCAATCACACATTAAAGAACCGAAACTTTTTAACCCTTTACGACAATGGGAAAAAAGAATGGGATTTGTGACACCAATTCGATGGGTGAACACTATAATTATTATATTATTACACGTTGTGACTATCGTATGGCTATATGTTGGTATTTTAGCTAGTTATTCACCTAAATGGCAGTCTGTGATTTTCGGTAAGTGTATCGATGTAACTATTAGCTAATACCTACTTACCCCAGGGATGGTACGCACGGCTACAGATCAAGCTATACATTTCCCATATAAGCTGACCTCTCATTGTAGGGAAATCCTATACAATGCGAGATCACCTTATACTGGAAATGTATAGCTTGATGTGTTGCCGTGTGTACCTACATCCAGTAACTAGGGCTTAATCTCTTGTTTAGCTTTAATTTCGGATTAGGTGGGTGGTGGTTTTTCTTTACAATAGGTCCCTGCTATGAGTTAAATTCTAATAGGTAATATTTATACTATTTATTGTAGCCTCGATATATTCTTGTTTAGTAAAAAAACCTTGGCAATATCAAGTGTCCGATCATTTGAGACGCAATTGCATGGAGCCTCTCTATAGACTTCCTAGCTCGTATTTCAAGGACAATGTTGTTTGAAAATATTATTATATTTTCAGGATACTTTGTGGGTCAACTGGCAGGATTCGGAGTAACAGCAGGGGCTCATCGATATTGGTGTCATCGATCGTACAAAGCCAAATGGCCTCTGAAGGTCATATTAGTCATTTGCTACTCAATTGCTGGACAGGTATGAAGTTACTACTAATATTATTGCAAAAGTTTGTGTGAGTATGTCTATCATCACTCAGCTCTGTAACAGCGAACGGTGAAATTTCGTATGAAGAAGATGATAACCTGGAATAATACTTAGTGTCCCGGGAAAATATAAGATCCCGATGATTCATGCAGATAATTAGCCTTCAAAAATACTGGTAATTTTTGATTTGATTACAGAACACTGTATTCGAGTGGGTACGGGACCACCGCGTCCATCACAAGTTTTCGGAGACTACGGCAGACCCGCACGATGCTAACCGGGGCTTCTTCTTCTCACACGTCGGCTGGCTCATGATGAAGAAACACCCTGACGTCATCAGAGAAGGCAAAAAGATGGACATGAGCGATATCATTAGCGACCCATTTGTTCAGTTTCATACCAAGTAGGTAATTACTTTATATTGGTTATAAACTGATAATAAGTAAAATATAAGCAGATCTATATAAGGCACTACTTATAGTTCATTATTGACAAATCTTGGAGTGAGGATTCGAAATGTTTTGTTGGTTTTATTACGTCTTATTGTACGGAACCCACTGCGCGAATCTAACTCGCACTTGGCCGGTTTTTATTATATTTTTTTTAATTGCAGATATTTCATGTTGTTTAAAATCGCGTTGTGCATGGTCCTACCATCTTTGGTGCCAATATACGCGTGGGGCGAGAGCTGGGAGGTGGCGGTCCTGTCCCAGGGATTGATACGATACACACTAAGCCTCCACTTCACGTGGTCTGTCAACAGCTTCGCGCATTTGTGGGGCAACAAACCTTATGACAAGTATGGTTTATTATTTAATCAGTTTTAAAAGTATGTTGTTCGGGAGGAATCTTGCAAGTCCAATTTCACTCACTTCCAGTGGTCGGATTGACTTGATATTTGGTATACATTTGTATATTGGAAAACAATGCAAGTACAGTCAACAAAAAGTACTATCACCAAAAAAAACTTATAGGGTAGAGGCACCAATAAATGAACTTTTAAGCGTTTTTTCCATCTTTAAATAGCTATAACTCGGTCATTTCGTGACATAGGCGCTTGTTGTTTTTTTTCAATAATACCTGAAATCCTTATTAATTGAAGGATTAAAGTAATTATATCCTAGATATTCATATATTTTTTTAAAAATTGAAAATGTAAGAAAATTTAGGTTTTATCCCTATAGTTGAACACTGATCCCTGAACGAAAAGTTGAACTAACATTTGAATAGGAGTAGGTTCCATAGTAGTTCGTTCATTTAATGGATTAATGAACCATAAAATGAACGAATAATATTTTAAGTGCATATTATTCGTTCAGCTTGAGGCAAATATACCCAAATGTTGAACTAATAAAATGTGAACCGTTCAAATTTCGACCACCGATCTTAATGGTGATTCTATAGGAAAGTTAGGTTTAAAATAATCAAAAACTCTAAAATAATTTGTTCAACTTTTGGTAACTAAGTTCATAAATTTAATAAAATTCATTTGAGTATTTTTGTTTTGGTATTTAATCGTTAACTTATAGGTTTTAATGGGTATAAAAATTAGACCTTTTTCCATTAGTTGAACGCCGTTCATCTATTGGATCAAGTGAACAAAATTTAATCCATTACTTGAACAGTAAATTTCTCTAAAAAACGGTAAATAATGTAATAATATATATTAATTTTTTGAAAGCAGATTATATCAAGATTTTATTCCAACCAAAACTGCTCTAATATGACATTAATTTTTTCTATACGCTGACAATGTTCTTAAATTTGGAGGGACTTACCGTTATAAGGTTTCCATATAAAACCGATTTTTGGCGGGTAACGTAACACATAAAAATTCACCGCAAGCGCGTTTGGGCTGTCATTGTCAATGTTGTTAAGGAATATGGAAGAAAAAATATTGCCTTATAGGGAAAAAAATATTGCAAACATGTAAATTTAGGGATTATATTATATTTTTTTAATTTTCGGTCGATCGTTCATCTATTGGGGGTCGGTCATCTTTTGGTGCCACTACCCTATTATAAATGATATTTTTAGCAAAAACTTATTCGTATCTTTCACCATTACGGACGTTATTTGAAAAACAACGTATTTACCTACTTAATTACGTTTCATAATTTTCGATACGGTGTTCCTTAAACTTTTAATTCTACAGCAACATTAAGCTGCCGCTGAGCATTATTTATTAACATTCCACAGCTACATTACATTTTTTATTCTTTTCAGAAATATAATGCCATCTGAAAACTGGGGCGTATCAATATTTGCAATGGGCGAAGGCTGGCATAACTACCATCACACGTTCCCCTGGGACTACAAAGCTGCTGAGCTAGGAGTTTCGCTCAACGCCACGACCACTCTTCTAAATTGTTTCGCATCGTTAGGTTGGGCATATGACATGAAAGAGGCTTCGCCGTCACTCGTTGATACTGTAGCGATGAACAGAGGAGAACGCCGCAAACCTAAAACGTTGTGATAGATCGAGACCTAGATTTGGAAGATGTTATTATAGTCAAACCCAAAACCAAAACTAAGTAGAAATTCTAAGGGTGATTAATGTATAAAACTAGTGACATTTGTTCATTTAATCCTTGGGCAGGGGCGTAGCTTACCGCCTTATCAGCCGTATCAATGTAAATATTCGTAAAAATCTTTACCCTCCATTTGGGCTTCGTCGCAGTCAGATAAAAGGGGCCCCAACATGTTTTGATACAGGGCCCGTCTGTCCTAGGACTAACTACCTAGTACACACTACAACTTATTTATGTAGGTAACTCAACAGTCAGTGGGGTGATTATATCAATAACACCTTATTATCTCAGTTTATAAAATGTGATAAATTGATACTTACCAAATAAGTTATGATACATGCAAAGGTGATTAATTTATATTATAAGTAGATAAATAACTCAGTAGGTATATTATTTAAGTTAAGGATGGGTAAAGCTGAGGATAATATAAGTACTTTTATGAATACCTACTAAGCCGGTACTACCACATTTACCGTTCATTTTAACATAGAAAACGGATGTCTGCTCTGCTCCCCGAAGTTACTTGCAAATGACTGTTATTTAAAAGAACTCTGTGAACTATGTGATTTGCGATATAATTGGAACTGAATCTACGTACTACATTAGTCGCATTGAAGAACGCAAAACGCCATTACAATATCGCTGTTTGGCTGAACAACCTTCAGCCGAATTACCTCAACTAGCCGTTTTACAACTGAGTGGAACTGAGATGTTTTGGAGACGGATCTGATCGGATCGATATATTATAAGTAGGTACTCGTAAAGTATTATTGAACCTACCATATTCATGAAATTACTTTGCTCAATATCACTAGTAGGTACTATCAATCCCCCATGTGTTTATTACAATCATATTTGGTGCCAAAACTATATAATTGAAAACATTACGTGTACCTACTTGGAGCTTTTTGTATGAGAAAACTAAATATAAAATTTGTTTGACTTCGAATAAAGTATTTTTTTCTTGATTTTATAATACAATAGGTATTTAAGCTTATCTAATATTTTTGGGTTATATCGGTTCTTTGTTAACCCGTACCAACTAAAAATAAAGTTGCAGTATAAATGATATACCTACCTATAATACTTATCATTATTTATTTTTATATGGTATTAGTAATAATCAGTCTAGATTGCTCATAGATTTATCAACTGACTTATGTACCTATTGTAAAAATAAAATAAAATATGAAAAATTATTACTTGTTTATTTGTTACTACCGCACTCAGAGGCGTCAATGAAGTATTACCTAATGGTGAATTACTATCTAGATTTGTCCCTTTCTATAGCTATTCAATAAACAAAGATTGAGATACTTTAGTTGGCCGTTAAATTCTAATTGACGCCTCTGAGTCTAGCAGTAAGCAGCAATTTTTTTATTAAGTAACCTACCTGGAAGACTGGGGAACTTGTCTGAGAAATCTTCCTGATAAGGTAAAAAATACGCGGCTAAATGCGAGTTATAAACGCGCCTTGATAATGATCGCACAAAAATAATAGGTAATAAAACCAACATAATTTAGTAGAACCGTCGCGGTTTGCTATGAAATGACTAGTAGGCGCAACAAAATATTCTTTTTGTTACATGACATTAAATAGTCATCACTATAACTCCTTGATAAGTACTTAAATATAAAAAGAGAAATTGATGGAAGTAGCATCACATTTACACTAAGGCCTACTTGCGTCAACCTGCAACTAACTCAAGAGCTAGTTGCTAACTTGACATAATATGACGTCCTATTATAATAAAACGGAAGAGTTTGTTTATTTGAACTAGTGGGATTCGTGAAATTCTCTCACTAAAAGAAAGACGCTACATTATCCTCGAGTATTAGGATAGACTTAATACCCCGGTAACGCGGGTGAAACCGTGAGGGAATCAGCTGGTATCATATAATGTAAAGTTAATCAAACCCAGGTAAGCAATTGACAAGTTATTAGGATAACCTATGTTGACGCAAGTGGCCCTACGTTAGTTTATCGTTTAGTCTAATATCCGTATTATCGAAATATCAATAACAATATAATCAAGTTCTGAGTCGAGATTGAAACTATTCAATATACCTAAATCTAACACAAAATTGACCTATGTCTTATGGTGTGTTATTGAAAATAGCTCTGTGAAACAAATACGAAAGCATTCCAACTGCCTGTTTTATTTTTTCTAAGTAGGTAGTAGAAATGCATCAGACGGGACTACTTATTAAATAACTGTGTAGTATATATCATCTTAGTTTTTTATTTATCAGGCTCGGCTACAATGAATACAAATACTATAAATGTATGGCACTCATTTCACAAAGGACATTTTTATATGCATTTGTCTTTAAGCCAATTTAGCATAATTAAATAAAGCATTAAAAAAACTACATTCATACATAGGTACAGATTTTTTTATATTATATATTTAGGTTTCTCATATAATCTTAACACTTTCAATACTTTATTTTTATTTATTGATACAACCAATCTAAAAGGATTAAGTTCCCTAAATATGGTTCATCTATGCAATCTTTATAACAATAAAAACTGCAAAGCCAATTCAGTCTTCAATCATTGAAAAGAGGTCTTTTTTAGCCTTAGTATTATTTCCAATAGAAATGCACTCAATCTTATTGTCTGAAATAATTTTAGCCTCTTTTATAGGCCTACTGTTTTCATCTTTGGAAGGTTTTCTCTTCAAACTTAGAACTTTATTGGAATAAACTATATCACTAGCATTATTATCGCTACATGATACTTTTCTTTTCTTCGTTTTAGTAACAACGAAGTCTAAATCAGAAGAATCATCATCAAAACCAACATAAATAGGCACAGAGCGACCGCTCCTGGTTGATCGTACTGGTTGAATTCTGGTTGATTCCTCAACTATTTGTATTGGAGGAGGCCATACAACAAAGTTGGCAGACTGACGAGCTTGGCGATAATTATTTATTGACATCAGTTTTATATAGACAGCCAGTGTGCGGGCCTTTTCAGCTTGGGATATGGAACTAGGAAACAAACACCAGGGCATTCTTCTGTCCTTAACATTTAAATACCGTCTCTTCAAGTTGCTTTTTGCAGACACACTGCAGGCACCAACTTCTTCCTGATGAAAAACAATAATTTAACATTTATAATGAAACATTGATGCTGCAAACAATATTGATCCATTAAAAGTTTATTCTTCTACCTTTGGAAGACTGGATGTTTCTTCTTTAATAGTGGATTTTGAATACCTCAAAGCTTTCAAAAGGTCACTCATTTCCTCCTTGCTCATATTTTCTTCTTCCAATCCATATTCTAAAAATTAAAATAATTAAATACACAAATAATATTCAAATAATGTCTTGGATTGATCTCAAAAAAAGTGTTAGTGTGCAAGTAGTAGGTAAGGTATAACTTATTAGTGTAATTATGATCAAGTGACACACTTGGAATTTGTTAATGTGCCTGCAATATACTGTGTGAAATAAACTTCAAATTTAAATTTATCTTGTAAGAACTATACACAGGATTTGGAATTAATGATACTTCTTGTCAAATGCCAAAAGATTTTCTTACCACACACCAAATTTCTAGATTGTAGGGAAAGTAGGTTTTAATGAAGAGTCAGTGGGCCAAATTATATCCTGGGCTATTTATTAATTTTATTATAATTGAGTTGAAATTAATATTGAATACCTAAGTATTCATTAAATATGAATTGAAACAAATAATTTCAAGATAAAAAGATTGGAAGGTTAACACATCAATGGAGACATAAATACAAACAAAACAGTGATTGTGATTGGATTGCACTTTTCTTTTATGAAATACAGATCTAAAAACTACAAAAACAAAGAAAAAGAAAACAACTTGTGTGTAACTCAATTGTTTTAACTTATATGACACCTACCTTATGGATTGTTTCGGTAACTATACTTCTAATTATTGGACCCAATTAATTTTATAAGCTGAAGTTCTAATAAAAATCGTATTACTCTCCCACTAAAGCTTGACACACCACTCCTTGAAACTTTAACGAAAACGATTCTGAACCGTCTGCTTCCAGCTATTTAGATTTGTCTGTGCAAATAATATTACCTACCGGTTAATTCATTTTTCATAAGCTTCATTTCAGAATCGCAGCTATCATCAGAAGACAAAGCGGGCTCCATATTTTTAATTTTACAATCGTTACCCGATCTAATGAAACTACATTATCAATAGTTCGGCGAACAAAGCAATATAAAAAATAAAATATTTTCCTTTCGATCCACTTATGACTTTTTAATTGATATAAATAATTTTTGTAAAGTTTTTGATTGACTGACGTGATTTTATTTATTTTTCTTCTATTCTGTTTTTTTTTTTGTTAATTTGTTCTTGACCATGGAAACTAAGTCCTTCAGTCGCATACATTTTATTTATAATATCACTTTAATATAGTCCGCACATTCACTTTCACATAGTCTGCATGATCAGTCACCGTCCAGTCATGTTTTAGTAAAATGGTGGTCATTGTACTAAAACTTTTCACGAACTTTTTGAAAGTCACGATACACATATTCATTTCATTTCACTTCACTGGTGCACATAATATTGATCTTTATTTAATAAAATACCACCGATAATATGCAATAAAACTCAAAATACACGAATTTATGAAAATAAAAATGAAAACGCTACGTCACTCTGCAAGTTCCCGCCAAAAAGTCCTTCTATTCTGTTTTTTTTCGGTGTTGGTGTTAGTTGACAACTTAGTTTTATTTTTATCATGGCATCACTTACATCTCTCCTTCCTTATTGGGACTTTTTGGCGGGAACTTGCAGAGTGACGTAGCAGTTTCATTTTTATTTTCATAAAATCGTGTGTTTTGAGTTTTATTGCATATTATCGGTGGTATTTTATCCAATAAAGATCAATCTATGTGCACCAATGAAGTGAAATGAAATGAATATGTGTATCGTGACTTTACAAGTTGTCTCAAAAAGTCCGTGACAAGTTTTAGTACAATGACTACCATTTTACTAAAACATGACTTGACGGTGACTGTTCATGTGGACTATGTGAAAGTGAATGTGCGGACTATATTTAAAGTGATATAATTAATAAAATGTATGCGACTGAAGGACTTAGTATCCATGGTCAAGAAAAAATTAACCAAAAAAAAAAAAAACCGTCCTTCCTTATTGACTTTTTGGCGGGAACTTGCAGAGTGACATTGCGTATTCATTTTTATTTTCATAAATTCGTGTATTTTGAGTTTAATTGCATATTATCGGTGGTATTTTATCCAATAAAGATCTGTAGCGAACCACTACATAACGAAGTTCACACGCCGATAGATAGATGGCGCGCCGCCACATTATCATACATCGCGCATACATGCCCAATACATCCTGCATCGCGCTTGCGAAGATTTCTCGGCGATCTGCATATATACAACTGTCCGACATGTACAGTTGGACCGCGGTCCCCAGGCACGATGTCCCAGCCTGGCGGAAGATCTTCCCTTTTCAATGGAGGTGTCATCCACCTTGCACCTCCATATTGGTGACCCCGACGTGATGGAATGGGAATAATTTCCAACCCTTCCAATCACTGAACATGCAGTAGCATCCTTCTGAGCAGCTTCCAAGCTCATCACTCCCCACCGGCAAGCAGTCACACAGCAAGCCAGCTTCGCCTTAACCAGTTCCAACGCAGCCGATTCACCGTGCTTCCTGGTCCTGCAAGGCTCATCACAGCGACAGCACTCATCGCCCGCACAGTCCACCGCAGCACACGTCCGGATCTCTTCGGCTGGCTCACCCTCTCCGGCGTGGCAGTCTCTGCACCACGTGGACCCCATGGCTCAACCCGTCGCAGCAACCCCGCTCAGTCTCGACTCACCGCAGACTTCCGCGCAGCACTGGCACTTGCAAGCTTAACGCAATGACGCAACTATAGATCGACCTCTGGTCTAGGAAGGGAGTGATGTAGCGAACCACTACATAACGAAGTTCACACGCCGATAGATAGATGGCGCGCCGCCACATTATCATACATCGCGCATACATGCCCAATACATCCTGCATCGCGCTTGCGAAGATTTCTCGGCGATCTGCATATATACAACTGTCCGACATGTACAGTTGGACCGCGGTCCCCAGGCACGATGACCCAGCCTGGCGGAAGATCTTCCCTTTTCAATGGAGGTGTCATCCACCTTGCACCTCCATAGATCAATCTATGTGTGCACCAGTGAAGTGAAATTAAATGAATATGTGTATCGTGACTTTACAAGTTGTCTTTAAAAAGTCCTTGAAGAGTTTTAGTACAATGACCACCATTTTACTAAGACATGACTGACGGTGACTGATCATGCGGACTATGTGAAAGTGAATGTACGGCTTAAAGTGATATTATAAATAAAATGTATGCGACTGAAGGACTTATCCATGGTCAAGAACAAATTAACAAAAAAAAATAAAAAATCCTTCCTTATTTTAATTTTGCCAATATCGAGTTGGAATCTTCAAACGTTTTTTGTCCCTAACTCGTGTTTATTGTTAAATTAGGTATCTATCGTAGAGTGAAGATCCCTGTAATTAAATTTACACGATGCTGAATGAAAAATTAAATACACTTGA
The DNA here is from genome assembly GCA_951394255.1 of Polyploca ridens. Lineage (NCBI taxonomy): Eukaryota > Metazoa > Arthropoda > Insecta > Lepidoptera > Drepanidae > Polyploca > Polyploca ridens. Next base: position 7,095,948 of record OX596251.1, on the reverse strand, counting down.
GTCACAGACATTTAAGAATAAGCAGACTAAGCATTGGCTAAAAATTGCGTAGCCATTACACCTTTTAGGAAGTGTAGTCCTTACCAGGGTTGGATTCAGACCCCCAGAAAATTATTGTCTATGGAATATAAAATTATACTAATTATCGAAAATAATACTTCGTTTCGCGTTTTTCGTCCAGTTTGTTATAAATTTAAATAAAAATGCATTTGGAAGGAAATTTTAGTATTATTGTATTGTACAAATCAACCAAATTAAGGCAAGTAGATGGTTATTTCAGCCAATTCGTCAATCGAAACTTCGTCTTTGGCATTGATACGACATAGCATGTCGTCAGATGGAATAAATTCAATACATATTAGGTACATTTACTTTCTTTAACAGCATCGCATGAAAGTATCAGGAGTCAATAGAGCGATTTACTACAACTACAACAACGATTACAACTTTATTTCGTAATTAAAGTAATATTTTTTAATTAATTTCAACCAATAACAGTAGCAATCAACCTAAAGGTAAAATTATGGTATTTTCGCGTAGTATAATGGCATTAAGATACTACATACTACACATGACAAAATTATGGTACAAATACTATAATTATACTACGAAATCCAACCCTGGTCCTTACAGACTTGAAATCTATTCCGCCACCGGCAGTGCGCTGTGATTGGCTCAGTCAAGGACACACTAGATTTGGAGATGAGGGTGAAAATTGTATCGATATCGATACTTGTTGCACTAATATAAATGTAGGAGTATTCTAATATCAGTCGTTTGTCATGGTTTTTTACGTTTGTTTATAATAATTGTTTGCATAGTATATTTTGGTATTAATTCGGCAGTATGATGTAATCATTCTCGATAATGGCTCTATTTTGATAAAATTTGGAATGCGGGGATTTTTGGGAGTGATAAATCAATACTGGCATCTGTCTAAATATTTTTCATGTTCGTACAATGAAATTTAAAGTAAATTACTAGATATATATATATATTATTTAATATTACACATTATATTAATTTAGTTATACTTACTTAGGTAAAAAATTAGTTTACTACCAATATGGTTTCAGGGGCTATTTAAGAAGATAATAATAGTAGTAATGAAACAAAGTATATAAAGTCACAATACAAATGTATAATTTATTTTTAACTTCAACGTTATTGACTGTATAACCACATTTTAGAATTTAGTTACCTATACTCAGATTTTTATTTCGAGTCACAAAAGGTGTGTGTAAATTTGTTCTTGACCATGGATATGAAGTCCTTCAGTCGCATACATTTTATTTATAATATCACTATAATATAGTCCAAACATTCACTTTCACATAGTCTGCATGTTCAGTCACCGTCCAGTCATGTTTTAGTAAAATGGTGGTCATTGTACTAAAACTTTTCACGGACTTTTTGAGACAACTTGTAAAGTCACGATACATATATTCATTTCATTTCACTTCACTGGTGCACATATATTGATCTTTATTGAATAAAATACCACCGATAATATGCAATAAAACTCAAAATACACGAATTTATGAAAATTATAATGAAAATGCTACGTCACTCTGCAAGTTCCCGCCAAAAAGTCCAGTCACAAAAGGTAAACAAAGGTGATGCCAGTGAAAAAAAATACTTTCTTTGTAGTAGAGAACTACGTTTCGCTAAATAACTAACTACGAATCTTTTCTATTAGCCAAAACTTATAAACGTATATAATGTAATGACACAATTTTAGCATATTTTTGTTGTAATATTAATCTTTGTTACGAAGATATTTTACAAAGAGATATATTTTTTGGGAAAATATTTTATGATACTGGCCACATTTTGGGGTACTGCAACATGTCGCATGGGTACTAAACATTTGATCTACTCGTTCATTGAATGTGCTCCTCAGAGGGTTTCTCGTGATTCTTGCTTACGTTTCGTCTTGTTTGTGCGTTGTTAAAGCTGTTTGTTAAGTTTTTGATGTGCACTGTTATTTTGTTGTTTTCGTTTTGTTATTGTTGCTGTTGGAACCAATACCAGCAAAAGCGAAACCGCGAGCGGATACTAGTATTAAAGATCCAAATGTTTTGCTTTTCTGAAATGTCATGATTTGACACATTGACAGTGACATTTTGTTTACCTTTTGTGACTCGAAATAAAAATCTGAGTATAGGTCAGTGTCACCAGTATGAAATAAAAGAGTATGAAGATAATTAGTACGTGATAATAATAAAGTTAGTAACTTACAGTACCACAGACATATTTATTGTATATTATAATTACCTAAATACTAAATACATCTGTCGCGACTCGGGTCGCGAAAACGTACCGATTAATCGGTTGTAAATGTAGAAACATAAGTACGAATGAATAATCCGAGACTGGCAACACTTTGTCGTTCGTTGCCATTTTGTTAGTTTTAAAGTGAGTGAAAGAAGCCGTTGTGAGGGGGGACAGGAGAAATTGCCGTAAGTGTTTCAATTCCTTATTAAAGATAAAACTTGTTTGAATTATGGATTGTGATGTTAATTGTCGATTGATTGAGATAGGACTTTGGTGAAAATATGCTAAGATTCCTCAGATAATTTAAGATGACATGTGAGGGACAAAGAAGGGTTTCTCGTGGTTGGTTTTATTGTTAAGTGTTGTTTGCCTATACTGATACTACCGTTGAATGAGATGATAACGCGAAGCCTATGAGATAAATATAGATAGGATGTTAGAACAGTTAGATGAGACTTAGCAGATTTGTAGGGAGCTCCCATAATGTAATATAAGAATGTTAGGAGCTGCCCCCACTAAGGGGATGTTAGGAGCCACCCCGAGGGGTGTAGGGAGGGTTCAACCTGGTTTAGGATCTGTTTGAACCGGCAGACAAGGTTGTACCCCCGGAGGGACTGTTAGGTAGGTGGGATCAACCTGTTATAGGATCTGACTGAGCTGGCAGACAAGGTGGTACCCCATAGGAACAGGGGGTTCAACCTGTTGTAGGATCTGACTGAGCCGGCAGACAAGGTGATACCCCGTAGGGAACATAGGGGGTCCAACTTGCTTTAGGATCTGACCGAGCAAGGCAGACAAGGTTGTGCCCTCGTAGGGAACTAATGGTCGAACCGATGTGGTCGATTATGGTCAAGTCTAGATCTAGCGCGGTCTGTCTCCCAAGTGGATATTAGGTAGGGCGTAACCCAGCTTCGGGGAGTCTGGATCGATCTAGCACAGGCTGGTATGGTATTTGTGAACTTTGAGCACCCCAATGGGTGAGACTAGATCGATCTAGCATATGACAGTGGTCATACAATGATGATGGCAAAGGCCATATTTGATGCTATTGTGTTTACAATAGGATAGGATGCTATTGTGTTTACAATAGAATAGGGTGCTATGGTGTTGACAATGGGATAGGATCCTACTATGGATAATTCCCCTCAGAGCTATTGTGTTGACAATAGTCTGGGATCCTACTATGGATAATCACCCGCAGAGCTGTTGTGTTGACAATGGTCAGTTGTACTCTCGGTTAATACTAATTTTTAATTTATTCGCGGTGTGCCTGTTGTTGTGCCCCGTGCGATGCGGCCTATCATTTGGTAGGTTGTATTCGTATGTGTGTGCTTCACCGGGCTAAATATATTCCCCATATGATTATATCTATATAGTCATATATATGCATATACAGTGTGTAACGGAAAGGTCATATACATCCGAAAGGGGTGAAGACTACATCAGATATAGAGTCTCTATAAAAAGTTTCAGCTTTCAGCAGAGCAAAATAAATTACTCAAAGAATTCATACCAAATTTTTGGTTCCATAAGTTTATTGAATTCAAATCATACCAAAGTGTCACTGCACTACGAGGGTTATTATCCTTGCAAATAATATTATTAAAATCTCTTTCGTAATCTGTGCGCCTAGTACAAGATGTGCCGTCGCCGCCTCGTGCCGCCGCGGCTTCCCTTTGACGGCGCGAACTAACAGGGATCAAACGAGCCGATAAGCGGTAGCTAGCACAGACACCGACGAGCACGTGTCATCTTAACATACCTACTTTAGCCCCATACTTTATAGCCAAATAATTGTTAACCATTACTTTAGGTAGGTAGTATTGAGTAGTTTAGTGTATTAACGTAATAATGCGTTATAATTTAATTACACGTTAATATCGAGCCAGAATTAAAAATTATGTAAAAAATCGGTTTAGATAGGTAGGTACCCTAGCTACTTAGCTATTTTTATTTTATTCCTTAATCCTACCTAGTAAACTGTAAAATCTAAAGCCATGCTTAATCTTGTAAATTAACTTACATTTTTAAAGATAGGGTTCGATGTGGTGGCCTTGGTATTGTATGCACAAGGCCACTCGCTTGTTCATGGACATCTGAACATTCCGCAGCATTTCTGGGGTAATTGTCCTAAAGGCGGCTTCGATCCGGACCCTCATTTCATGCACTGTATAGCACTGCACTGCGTACACCACAATTTTAATGTAACCCCATAAAAAAAAGTCTAAAGGAGTTAGGTCTGGGGATCGCGGAGGCCAAGCCACGTTCCTACTACCGCGCCCGATCCATTGAGAAGTAGGTGCGTGGAAGGAACCGGTTTGGTGCAGACGATGTATCATCCGATGGAAACTGGCAACCGAAGGCAGCTGCCGATCAGCATCTGGTCTGCCTTCGATAAATCTTTGACGATACGACCAAATTAAATCAAAATACTTTATTTGTAACACAACACAACCACAGATTTATAATACAATCCTCTGTGACACAACTCTCGGGCAGCGCGCACATTGCCATCCTCGGCCCCGAAACACAACATCATTTCCTAATATTCGCTATTACTGAACGACATTTTACGTAACGAAATCAAAGCGGATGGAGAGAGCGACACAAAACACAACAAACTCGAGGATAGCCTACGTACGACTGACGACTTCTGTGAATCAAAAATATTCAAAAACGACACTAAAAATTTCTTCCCTCCTGGTACTAGGGTAGCTAGGCCAATTTCGTATTATTCAATTATTTTTCTAATCAACTAACTCGGCCACTGCTGGATGGACATCACTCGGTACTTACCACATCTAGTCAACCTAGCTACCTTCTTCAGGTCGTGGCTGAGTACTACCTAATAATAATAATTTAATGAAAACTCTGAATTTAATAGGTACATCGACGCACACTAGGGCGCAGATTGAAGAAGAGCTAGGTCAGGATACTAGTTCAGTAAAACCCATGAGCTGATCAGATGAGTTGACAAACGATACCGATTAGATCACTTGTTGTTGACTGTGCTGGGGGTACCTACATAAGTCCGTCGTTGTATTAATTTGTAAGTACCTACGGAATAATCACATAAGTTGAGGTTCGATTCAATCTGGGGCACGGTTAAGTGCCCCCGCCCCGCGCTAAGACGAGCCATTTTGCATGGTTTTGCTTTAAACCATGTTTTGTAAGGGGGATAAAGTTTCAATTGCATAGTTTTACTGTTATCTAAAAAACCCGATTTCGTCACTGATATGGTCTCGTCTTGGAAACATTTTACATGGAAATGTTTTTGGTAGGATTTATTTATTGATCAAAATCAAAAGTTGTACCAGGAGTAAGTTATCTCCACCTTCGTAACTGCAACTGGCCTATTTACCCTATCGTTGTATTGTATGTATGCATCATCGAAATTAGGGTTCATTCAGTAATTTTGTTATTATCGTGCGCAAACTCTATTCGTAAAACTCTCGTTGCTCATGAGGTCCTAGTACTTTTAATAATTATTTCCTTAATTTGATTAACGGAATATTAAGGAGAGACTTTTGCCTACTTAATGTGTCTTCTTATACCACCTTTTACAACGAACAGGACAGTGTTCGGAAGAATTGTTTGACCTGATGCCCACAGCTACATACCTTATAAAAGCCTTATACCACCGCAACTCTCGCCATCGACACGGCGCCGGCGCCGGCAGCGACGCGACTTCCATTCTCCTTCATACCAAATAATAAATAATAGTACAAGTGCTCATACATTGGAACCGAAATGGTTTCGTAATGTTGGTACTGTGCGGTTTCAACGGAGCTTCCTACCGCGGACGCACGCTCAGGCTAGTGTGCATTCCCCGCCCGTAGTTTTCCCAAGTGAGTACAGCATGGGGTTCTTCAAAAAGGCCGTAAAGAGATTTTTGCAGGGTCGGCAACGCGCGATTGATACCCCTGTAGTTAAAAAGCTACTACCTACCAACTTATAAAAAATACATGGCAAAAGCTACCAACTAGTACCAACATATTCATAATATAACATACCTTATCAACATATCATGTGATATCATATTTAAATTAAAAGCGGAACCCACTAAAATTATTGGTACCAGGAGATACATAAGTTGCATAGGAAAGTCATTCAGGGTTCATTTTGATATAAATTTATGTTACAAAATCCTTTTTCGGTTCTGTTCCATACATACGGTACAACTTTTGCAAATCTTACCTACAAAACGTCTTTTTTCTGTATTAAATAATTTCTAATTCCAATATTTACCAAAACAATTAAATTCTGATATTCTATGGGTATCAAAAATTCAAGATTCAGAAGGAAAGAAAATTAAAATAAAAATAAAAAATTGTACTTTGTACTATGTACTTCCCCGATGGCGCCCGTTTTGTACTACAACACGACTGTGACGTCTCACCCCCCCTCAGATCACAACGTATCGCGCACGGGTAGTATGTACACAATTAAAAGGCACCTACATTTACACGTTCATCGAAAGTCGCGTAGTCGTGAGCTAAGTATCCGTTATGTTCAACAATCCTAGCTTTCTTAAATCTAATTTAAACTAAAAACGGAACCCTTTAGCATTATTTTGGTACCAGGACACACATAAGTTGCGTAGGAAAGATATTCAGGGTTCATTTGAACATAAATTTGTGTTACAAAATCCTTTTTCTGTTCAAGTTCCATAATTTACTTTCGCAGTACCTACGTATTTAACTAGTTATCTAAGCAATTAATTTTTGGTACAGTATGTATTGCCAATGGCAACCAATAAAAGATTAGATACTTATTTGATGATTTACTATGTTGAACCTACCCAAATTGTGTGGTAGAAGATTACTGTGGATAATAGTGCGTTTACTCATTTACATTACATACTATGTTATGTTTATTATTTTACGTAGGTACGTTAACGTGTTAGGTGTTTTATCTAAGTAGGTACCTATTATTCCGTAGTCCCTACTAATTCGCTACAATATTTGTATTTTAACTTGTTCACAAACATAATGTTCGCTTTTGTAAGAGAAAGTTAAAACTTATTAATAATAAAATAAAAATCCGGAACCCATTAAAAAAATATCCATAAATACCAGGAGTAAGAAGTTTGTTTTCACGTTTGAATAGGTCAATAGCATCGACCAGCTGACTTGTGCTAGTGATGTGTTTAATTTCAATATGAAATTTTTGGTTTTTTGGTATCATTGATTTGGAATTTCTCATCTTCCTAACAGTTAGACATAGGATTTAAAAAACTCTATAGTATGGCTTATTATCATCCAAAGAAGTCGTGCACTTTATATGTATATGACCTTTCCGTTACACACTGTATATACACAGCGCATCCTCAATGATGCTGTGCGATGACATAGTATATGCACTTCGCGACAACATCCGCGTTAAAAATATTGTAAATCCTTTTATCTTCGCTGTTATGTATTCCAGTTAGAGGTGGGGCGCCGCGCCGGCGCGGCGGCGCCGCGCTGCTTGGTCCGCGCCGCCGCCGCCGCCGAGTATTAAAAAAATGGCGCCGAGTTGTTAAATCGAGCGGTAAGTGAGGCCGAGGGCCGCTGTGCATCCATGTCCACGATTCACATGCGCACCAGTTGCCAGTACGCTCTTGTATTTCATTAGAAAGTAAAGAGAATTTAAAATATATTTAAAATTCAATCTCAGACGAAGAGTCACAATCAGTCAGTGTCTTCCAGATAGACGATTTATAATGACTCTCGAAAACAGCATATATGCTTAGGCTCTGGAGTGATATTATATGGCCCTATAAAATTCTTCAGTAAAGTTAAATCGCCTTCTTGAAGAGCTAGCCCACTCTACGTCTCCAGTGTAGTGCCATGTTGAATGACAGAATTGAAAATTTCTGCAAGCTCCTTCCAAATTGGAGTTACCTCGACTTCAGGAGCTCTGCAGCTATGCCGTCATCCCCCGGAGCTTTGTTATTACAAAGCTGCTTCTGATGGTTTCTCCCAAGCTGACTGGCAAAGACCTTCGAGCCCCGATTTTGCTCTATTGCAGCCATAATGGCACGTGCATTGGCGCATCGGATCCGCTGTTTTGTCGTATCTGAAGACGATTGCGCTAATGGCAACTCGCTTCTCTTCCTCAATAGCTCCAGTCTCCTGCAGAAGCTTAGACTTAATGCCGTTCCGCTGCGGCAGTAAGTGTATGCTTCCCACTTCTCGCACCACTTTTACCACGTTATCAGTTTTTTCATGAATATTGCCACAATTTGGGATTGCAAAGGTCGTAGAATAGATTTCATCAACTCGACCCGTGCTTGAGGTTTGTAGTTGATATCCAGTGTGCCTCCCACAAGTTGGTGGTCACTGTCGGTGCTAAAGCTATTTATCAGTGAGAGTCTCTGAATTTGTGCATTTTGTCTGGATGTCAGCGCATGTACCTGAACTAACTTCGGGAAGTACCTGTCGGTAAGTTTAAGGACTAGGTATGCTACCCGGGTCAAAACACTGCTGAATTCTACAAATGAGACTTTTAGTGATGAAACCCACCTTGGAAGGGCTAAATATTGTAAAAAAAATATATAATATTCGCAATTCCTATTTAATTTCTGCCTTTAAAAACTTTTTTACTAAAAAAAAGAGCCGCGCCGCGGCGTGGCGCCGCCGCGCCGATCTGTTTTTACCGGCGCGCCGCCGCCGGCAAATTCTTGGTCGGCGCCCACCTCTAATTCCAGTATTAATATAATATTGTAAACTGAAACATTTTTCTCTCTGAATAAAATAAGTTTGCTATTGGCCCTGATTCTGTTGTTCACAACTAAACTAATTTTAATGTCACTATGTCTCTTTCTAACAAAGAACATAAGAAAAGGATGTAAGAAATTTAGTCCTGTCAAATTAGTCCAATGCTTGTTTTCAATATAATTTTAGTCGCCATCTATCGCGGTTACGCCTAAATACACGCAAAATAGACGGCAACGATTAATTTGACAACTTAAAATATGTTCTATCCTTTTTCAATCCTGTTTGTAAGAAAGAGATGAGATGTGACTAAAATTAGTTTAGTGCGATTTACAACAGAATCGGCACCAATATCGATAATGATTTTCTTATTCAAGCCCAGCACTAGCGGGGGAGACGCGATCATCGAAAGAAAAGGATGAAAATAGAAATATAACGGGTGAAAGTGAGATGGAGATATAGTCTGGCAGACGAAAGTAGAAGCTGAAAAAGCGCGGCAAATTCAAAAAAACTAGATGTGGTATCACTAAGTATATTAGGAATAAATTGTTTTGATACTATACAAAAAAAATATTTAAATATTAAGTTATGTTTGATTTCCCTAAGTAATATTTGCATGTAAATGAGTTAAAATTTTACATAAACTCGTTATAATATATCCTATTTTTATATAGAATCCTTTAAAATAAATAAAACTAGTTATATTCTATTTTTATATAAAATGCTTTTAAATAAATATCCTGGGATATTCCTCACAAACGGTTATCTGATCTCAAACTGAGCGTACTATATATATTCAAATTCAAAAATTGTGGAAATTATTATTTTTTTTTACCTTCGTAGAACAATATGGATAGATGTTTCAGTGATAAGCGACCATAGAAGTTCATTTAGCATATTGTAGAACATTAAGGTGATCGAAAGAATGAGGAGGTGGACACTATAACACACATTTAGCCATAAAGCCATTATGAATAAAGGCTTAGTATCAAAACTGGTTCTGGTAAACTAGTTGACAGTTTTTATGCCGGGTGACGGAAGTGACAATAATAGAATGTTGCCATGTAAAGAGTTTCAATTACAGCCAGGCTCAACTTTCGTTTGCCAGACTCTAAATGACGTCAACGCGTGCGTCCAGTATATCTTGAGCTGTGATGAAAAATAAGTAAATTCATGTAATAAATTGTTACTTACCGATGAAAAGTGATTCCGTTTGTTTTATTACTAGAATTTCGACTGTTATTCCCACACCACTTAATTGAACAGCAAGACATTATGAAATATTGACAAAAAGTATATGTTTGATACGTACGCGCGGATCGAGTTTTTGGTCGATACCACAGATATTTAAGAACCTAGTCCTCGAGCGTGGTAATTTCTCATAGAGCTCACACATCGACACATTCTGCCTACACAGATGCGTCTCACAGTTATATTACACATTGCTTTGAGACAGACAACTATGATTTACGGCGCAATGGAATAATTATTTATACAGTGCGAGTTCACGCCTGTAAGATTAGTAAGCATGTTATAGAAACAGCGCAATGTATTAGCTATTCACTCGCCGTCCCGCAGTTTGCGAGTAGCCGTGGTAAAAGAGATGGCAATATTGGCAATAGAAAAGGTTAGAGCCACAGTGTTCGCGTGATTCGTGCTAATTAGGTAAGCAGTACCGGATCATTCTTGATATTTTTCTTTATTGAGAATATTGATTAACTTTGTTATTTTTATATCAATCTTAACAACTACTTTACCTTTACTTACTTAAATCCATATAGGTATATACAAAGGGAAAATGGCGTAATGACTGATCGATATACAGCTAGATCGTAAGGTCCAGAATCTTGAAATTTTTGCCACAGATTATTCTTATAACTTACTAGCGACCCGTCTCGGCTTCACATGCGTACAATGTAGGTAACTAGGTACTATGCTGTGTGGCATCGAGGAACAATCCCTAGAGAAGTAATACCGTGCAATCCGATTCCGCAACTAGTCAGTGATTTGTCACTGATTTGTATCTGCTCATGAGTGCCCTTGTACAGTATCGACCAAAACCTCGATCCGCGCGTACGTATCAAACATATACTTTTTGTCAATATTTCACAATGTCTTGCTGTTCAATTAAGTGGTGTGGGAATAACAGTCGAAATTCTAGTTATAAAACAAACGGAATCACTTTTCATCGGTAAGTAACAATTTATTACATGAATTTACTTATTTTTCATCACAGCTCAAGATATACTGGACGCACGCGTTGACGTCATTTATCTCCATCTCACTTTCACCCGTTATATTTCTATTTTCATCCTTTTCTTTCGATGATCGCGCCTCCCCGCTAGTGTTGGGCTTGGATAAGAAAATCATTATCGATATTAGGAAACTTATTTTGTTCAGAGAGAAAAATGTTTCAGTTTACTTAGTAAAGGTGTTACGCAGTGGCGTAACAATACCATCTGGGGCCCGTGGAAAATTCTTTTGATAGGGCCCTATCAGTAAAAATCGTCACGTTGTACTCAATTTAATTTTAATAAACTTCGAGATTTTCAGCGTACTCAATTACACGTTGTATGTATATGTCCCACTAATGGCCATAGGCCTCCTCTCTTAGGCGAGAGGGAATGGTCTGTAGTCCCCACGCTAGCCCAATGCGTATTGGAGACTAGTTGTCTCACTTTGGATTTTAAGCAGAACTTATAAAAATATACTTTTCAAATAAAATAAAATACTCAGGTACAATGTATAAAAATATTTTTGAGCTCGCGGCCTCTTGGGCCGGGGCCCTCTTGGGTCGGGGGCCCGTGGCATTTTGCCAGCCCTGCCACCCTATAGTTACGCCACTGGTGTTACGCGGACGATGCGGCGAGCAAGCTCTCAACCGGTGAATCGTAGCGCCAAGGCGCCTTACTTTTATACTACGTGTTAATATTGCTATCCTGCTCTAACATAATATACCTATAATGATCCAGTATGTTCGGAAATATTCATGAAAAACAAACGAACTTAATCTAGAACCTTCCTGAACTAGGTTCGAGATCTTTCGATAGGTATACTATGTCTTTCTGAAATGTTCGGGATTATTCTCGAACCTTCCACAATGTTCTAGGACAGATTTCGAGAAGGTTCCTGAAAGTTCTATCGATACCAATTACTTTTCTAGAACTTTCCATAGTTTTCCAGAACCTTCCAGAATGTTCTATAAAGTTCTATTTAAAATTAACTTGTTTTGTGCAGTTTATACCTATTGTTTACAGAATCTGACTACTATATTTTGTATACCTAACTTACAATGAATATTAAAAACTATAACTATAAAGAACATATTAGGTAAATAGGTAGATATTGTTTTCGTCGTGTACCACCAGTATTGATTTATCACTCCCAAAAATCCGCGCATTTCAAATTTTATCAAAATAGAGCCATTATCGAGAATGATTACATCATACTGTCGAATTAATACCAAAATATACTATGCAAACAATTATTATAAACAAACTTGCTAGTTACGATAACGTAGAAATATTTGTAAAAAACCATGACAAACGACTGATATTAGAATACTCCTACATTTATATTAGTGCAACAAGTATCGATATCGATACAATTTTCACCCTCATCTCTAAATCTTAGTGTGTCCTTGAATGAGCCAATCACAGCGCACTGCTGGTGGTGGGGAATTGGCGGAATAGATTTCAAGCAATATGTACGTCATTGCGCTTCTATGGGTTAATTGTTCCATGCTGTGTGGTGACATGGCACGCGCGCCGCCCCGCCCGCCGCACGAGCACGGTATGGCGAATACTATTTTTGGTACCTAATTAAAGAGCAAACTTTATCAACATTAAATGCCCAACGTAACCAACTTATGTTATTAAATAAGGATTAATCAAATATTTTCATAGGACATCGTGCCTCTACCCAGATGGATAGTCGAGTTTACCAAAGCATCAAATTTATATCACTCCGCTTCGGGGGCTTCTGAGCAAACTGCTCTCAGTTCGTATTGCACACTCCGCTGTAATTTTGCTGCCGCGGTTTTTATTAAAATTTACGTTTCATGTAAACAAATCGTGTAAAAAATCTTAAAAACAAAAAAGTATTAACACCACATTGCATCGGCAAGTGTTGCGATTACTAATTTAATAATCACCTAATCATAATAAAAAGTCGGACCAGTATCTAAAAAGTTGAAAATGGTGGACACTTTTTCAAAATTTTGAGAAGAGATTCTTGTTTTGTGACGCCAAGGTTTCTCAAATATCGATTTTGATAGCAATCGGAACAGTACCTAAAAAGTTCAATATGGCGGACACTTTTTCAAAATTCTGAGAAAAGATTCTTGTTTTGTGACCCCAAGGTCTGTCAAATATCGATTTTGAGAGCAATCGGACCAGTATCTATAAAATTCAACATGGCGGACATTTTTTCAAAATTCTGAGAAAAGGTTCTTGTTTTGTGACCCCAAGGTCTCTCAAATATCGATTTTGAAAGCAATCGGTGCAGTGTCTCAAAAGTTCAACATGGCGGACACGTTTTCACAATTTTTTGAAGATTCATGTTTTGTGATCCCGAGTTCTATCAAATACCTTTTAGAATTTTATTATGTATCATCATATATTTCCGGTCGGGCTTTAATAATAATAATTAATAAGAAATGTAAAAACATTGAATAAGTTAGTACAAATACCTAAATTAAATAAAATCTCGCACCTTGATAAATCAATAAATGTATTTTCTTTCTTTATTTTACCTCAGCAGTCACGACCTACCTTTATGTCAATGACACAAGACGGTGGCGACCTTCAGCGAGCATCAAAGCGACGTGCTCCCACTTTGGACTCGAGGAGGACACTGGATTTTTTTTTTTTTTTTTTTTGAATGGACATGAAGGTACTGGCCCAAAGCTAGCCTAAGTACCTTTACGCGGACAAGTTCGGCGAGCAAGCTCTCAACCGGTTTAGATTTAGGTAACATGGCCTGAGGGTGCCCCAGTTGGGGCCGAGCCTCGGCTCAGGGCTGTTACCGAGGGGAGGGGACGGACTTCATTATTAGAACGAGTTACGACTAATTAGAGGGAAGCGGATTATTATTGGCGGCTCGGGCCTCTTGTCGAGCAACAACAAGGGGACGAGACTGAGTGAGAGAGGGTCGCGGCGCGTTACCTCGACGACGAGGTCGGTAACGAGTAGGGAATGCAAAACCGTGGCAAAATGAAAACCGGTTTTTATTTCGGTTATGAGATGAAAAAACCGGTTAACCGGTTTTAAACCGGTTTTTTTAATGTTCGCTCGTTTTTTTTTTCACGTTATTTCTATATCTCGAATTATAGATAATAACCGTGCCTAAGATTTAAAAATCGCAAACTGAGGAATTATTGTCAGTTAAAGTTAATGAAGTGGGTATAAAAGTTCCCTATAATTTGGGATCGGCGCAATATGTACGCTTCTTCTATCCGTTATACCAACATTCACTCGTTTCTTACCAATATCATCTTTCACACAATCAATCCATCTCTTTTTCATAAAATTTATGGAAATAATCGTTTATTTAACTCTGTAGATCAGATACTCGTTTATATAGACTACACGGTTCGTTTATGTTTCATAAGTTATAATATTAATTTCACGCGTAATATACATGGCATATTGTAGCGGCACAGCAACTTGCGTGTACACTAAAACGTGGTCATTATTATACGAATGTTTTCCTTACATAAAAAAAAACTACCCAGTTTTTGCTGTCGTGCAGACGGGTAAAAAATAACACCAATCATGACTGATTGCTTGCTTACTGTCTGGCAGATTCATAAGAGCCTTCGTTGATAGTAGTTGCTCCGATAGCATGACATTAATGCTGCCGTCCCGAAAGGCTCTAAATACTGTTCCTCCAACACTCCCCAACACTGTTCCTCCAACATATGAATAATATACTCTCTATTGCCAGCATTCATTGCTATGCAGATGAAATTACATGAGACGCTCATTACACGAACCGTGCAAATATCTCACGTTCTATATTGGAGAAAAAGCGCGAAGGACTTGTCTTAAATCGAGAGTACACAAACTAGTGACTCCGATTGGGGTCGACTAAACCTAGTCTATTTCAACCCCACTAAATCACACGCAAACCTGCAATTCACCGTTGAGAGAAGTCCATTTGCTGTAGCTACTCATTTCTAGAACATGTCCCTCAACATCACGAAAAGCATTGGGATCCTTCACGTTAATACTTGTAGCGACGTTCTGTTCCAAAGTCATCTACAAGATATCCAAAAAACTCGGTGTGATTAATAGAGCGAAGCAGTACTTTTTATCGAGACAAAGACTGCAACTATATACGTCGCAAGTCTGGCCCAAATGAAGTAATGCTGTCTTCTGTGGGCACCTGGATACCAGCTTGGGTATTTAGATTCAGTTCAGCGACGTGCCGTTAGAATTGTCGATGATCCCGAGCTCACAAGTGTTTTAAAGCCCCTTAGTCTGAGGAGAGACTGCCTTCTTATGTGTGTTCAACCGCTTTTCCAACAGTGTTCTGAAGAATTGATTAACCTGATGCCCAGTTACCTTGATCCATCGTAGTCACCGATGGGAGTCCATCCTCACACATTGGAACCAAAATGTTCTCATACTGTGCGGTTTCAAAGAAGCTTCCTATCGTGGATGCTCAGGCTGTGGAATGAGCTCCCCGCTTCAAAAAGGTTGAGGGTTGGTAACGTGCGAGTTATAACCGTTATTTTGCAAGAATCTATAGGCTACGAGTAAGTGGTTATCATCAGGCGGGGGCCGTACGCTTGTTTGCTACCTAAGTATTGTAAAAAAAAGTTTTACATGTTTTATATCTCTCATAAAAGCAATCATTATTTTAAGTTATTTTCTTACCAGCTCAACAAACTACACATCAACACACTTCAGTTCATCACAAAAATACTCACTGCATTTCACTCAGTTTAAAAAACGGCGGCAAATCTTCCTTTTTTAGTTTTTCCAAACATTGAAAGAAAAACCGAAAAAAATCGAAAAACCGGTTTTGGTGTTATGTGAAACCGGTTTTTCTTGTTGGTCAAAACCGTACCGAATAACCGGTTTTTCGATTTTCGGTGAAACCGGTTTTCATTCCCTAGTAACGAGGTGAACGGTCACCGCGATGGATGATTTTTATGCGCGTAACAGATTTTACCCCTTTTGTATGCTAATATAATTCTTAATAAATTAATCAGGTTGGATAATAAAGACTTAAGAATCAGATTATGTAATTCAACAGTCAGGATGGCTATTCTAATCGAATTATATAGCATATTTTAGAATCGGGTATACCTACCTATATCAGAGTATTAAAGGGTCTAGGTCAGAATAATAAAATAAGCATTTAGGCCAGACTTGAAAATAATATTTATTCAAACATTATATCTATGGCCTTAACTATGAATTTACTCTCTAATCTACCACCGGTTCGGATGGCCGACCTATTGAGAAGATACCGGCAAGAAACTCAATATTAAGGTCTTATATATGGCCACTATACATTCAGAGTTATTCTCAGTATATAACAGAAATACACAGAACACTAAAATGATCAATCGTTACAGTTGAGAATATCAAACACACATACCAGAGTTATTCTCAGTATATAACATAAATACACAGAACACATTATTATAAAATGTGTCAATCGTTACAGTCGAGAATATCAAATATACTTATCAGAGTTATTCTCAGTATATAACACAGAACACACTATTATAAAATGTGTCAATCGATACTTATTTATTTATTTATTTACAGTTGAGAATATCAAATATACTTATCTATTAATTTGTGGTTGCAACTTCATGGTCTTATCAGAGTAACAACTAGTACACTTTTTGTAGCTATTACAAAGATTACTTTCAGCGATTGAACCGTATAACAGCAGACTTGGTATAGCTTTCGCTATTTACTGGTATCATTACTTTTCTCAACATAATTCTTACGGCGATAAGATACCCTGAGAGAGATCCGCTCCGTACAACAGTCAGTACTTTTCTCAACTTGATTCTTACGGCCATAGACACTCTGTGAGAGATATCTGCTCCGCATAACAGTTGATACTTTTCCCAACGTAATTCTTACGGCCAAGGACACTCAGAGGATATCTGCTCCGTAGAACAGTTGATACTCAACTTAATTCTTACGGCCATAGACACAAGGTCTGCTCCGTACAACAGTTGATTAAAGATGTGTTCTGAGCTCGGAACTACGCGGCTTTATATAGGCAAACTACCCTCACAGCAAAGCACGGTAACGCCATTGGCTAGTATATGACACAAGTTAAAAATATAAGAAAGTAATCCTGGGATACACTAAATAATTCAACTAAAACACTAAATAAGCATCATAAATCTAATCATGATTTATGGTGATAATATCTTAATATTTCAACAATGTTTTCTACTTAATTTTATACAGACTAAAAGTAATTTCAAAGAAAGACAGAAACAAATCTTAAATAATATTGCTTATACTTTAAAAATCACATAGATTTATGTCACATGAATCTTAAGAATCTAAACATCATTCCTTTATTTATCTAAAACCGGAAACATGATATTTGAAGACCTTCTGTTGATCTGATGGTTGGAACCACAGTTTAAAAACTTTTAATACAGGACCATAGGTTAAAAACATCACAGATCATCAAGCAAATTCTCTTAAGAACTAAAAATCATATAATAATGTTTCAACCATAATATCGCTTTTATTAATAATCTAACACGGCCAAACTGACAATATACTTTGCTCTCAAAGTACACGGTTAAAATAATAGTTTTGGCTCAAATTGTACATTATTATTTTTTATTCTGAATACCATCTTTGTGATAGAAATAGAATAAACATAATAAATGATTATTATTCATCTTTGTGACTAGGATCAATAATAAACAAATATGATTCTCAATATATTTGTGATACTAGAATTCATAAATACAACGTGTAAAAGGCTTTTTATAGTTCTATCATTATGTATCATCAAATTGTAATAAAAAGCTGTTGTTTAAAAAATGTTCTAAAATAAATAAATAAAAATTCAATCAAAAATATAAATAGATAAATATATTTGTGATACTAGAATTCATAAATACAACGTGTAAAAGGCTTTTTATAGTTCTATCATTATGTATCATCAAATTGTAATAAAAAGCTGTTGTTTAAAAAATGTTCTAAAATAAATAAATAAAAATTCAATCAAAAATATAAATAGATATCTTCGTGATACTAGAATCGGTAAAATAGTAATATATAAATATGATTCTTAGTATCATCTTTGTGATACTAGAATCAATAAAGTAGAAATAAATAAATATGGTTAATCTTTGTAATACTAAAATCGATAAAATAGAAATAAATAAATAGGTACGACTCTTAATTGTTTTTTCTGTCTCCCATATTACAGATTTATTTCTAGCTTGGGAGACAGAAGCCTCATCAAATGTTGTAAAATACGCTAACCTTACTTAATTTTCACCTTGTAATTGTACATCAAACTGTGGTAGGCTTGTATAAATAAATTATTATAATAATTTATCTTTGTGATACTAGAATCGAAAGTAAAAATACATAAATATGATTCTTAATATCATCTTTGCGATACTAGAATTGACAAAATAGAAATAAATTTGATTCTTAATGTCATCTTTGTAATACTAGAATCGATAAAATAGAAATAAATAAATAGGTATGATTCTTATTATCATCTTTGTCATACTAAAATCGGTAAAGTAAACATAAATAAATATGATTCTTTGTGATACTAGAATTGATGAAATAGAAATAAATAAATACTAGAATTGATGAAATAGAAATAAATAAATATGATTCTTTGTTATACTAGAATTGATGAATTAGAAAGAAATAAATATGATTCTTAATGTCGTCTTTGTAATACTAGAATCCCCCTTATTAAATTCTCAATAGCATCTTTGTGATACCAGAATCCACCTTATCCAATTCTCAATATTATCTTTGTGATACCAGAATCCACCTTATCCAATTCTCAATATCATCTTTGTGATACCAGAATCAATCTTATCCGATTCTTAATATCATCTTTGTGATACTAGAATCCATGTTTACAATAATAATCGTTAAGCAGTATTTTATTTTATAATCTAACACGGTTATCAATCAAGATTAAAATATTCTAATCTAATCATTATTTTAATAATATCCATATAGTTGTGTTCAGAAAAAAAAATTATAGTCGGCATACATTTTTTTAATAAACAACAACGACATTAGGATACTATAAATATATCAGTAATAATACCGAACTTCATGATAATATCACATGATCATTTTTCTATTGGTAAATAAACATTCGATGCAATTAATCCAGCAAGTACAAGATGATTATGATAGTTTTTTAATTAGTCGTTTATAATTTCCAAGCAATAATAATCTGTATCATAACCGCTCGGCCAAACTGATTACCAATTGATCAGGAATACCTTTGTATAACATATGTATACAATATTATTTTATAATGTTTATTAATGATTGTAGGTCGGTACTTGATTTTCTTTTTAAAATGAATTTACCCTAATTTTCAAAGCTATCATAATTCCTATAATCCTTTTTAGAATATTCAAGTTGCTAATATATTAATACCAATTACCTACATTTAATTAAATTTAAAATCATTACTATCGATTTGTTCAAATTACCAAATATTCATTTGCAGTTTCATTGGAAACAAATAAAATCGGCTATAGTAATTTAAGACATTTCTGCCAATGTGAATGTTAGTAGGTAGGTACATAGTATAGCCTAAGTATGGCAACCAAATGACTTTCCACTTTGACAGTCTTCTTTTGCAGCGGAAACTGATAAGGACATGGACACATGAACAATACTACCTATATTAAACGGTTACGGATATTAAATTATTCCGGATAGCTCCAGTTATGGATACTAATATTTTTTTAAGGAATTGTAGGAGGAAATACAAACAGGTTTGTAATGATTTGACTTAATATCTTAGACTCCGTAATTATCCAGATTCGGTTACAGTTTCGGGTAGACTCAAATTTCAGATATCCGATAGTTTCGGTTACGGAGCTCCATAACATCCCTAGTTTGCAGTAAAACAACGCCACCTTGTGACATCTCAACTTTCTCTAGCCATAATAATTAAACTTTTAATGTATCCAAATAAGTTAAATTCTCCAAGTTGTGGTAAAACTCGATTCAAAATCTATTGCAGTTTATTGAGAGATTCTGTCGTAGATTTTAACTATTATGTAACAAAACATTTTGTGTCATACCATTCAAACTAATATTATAATATATAAGTACCAAAGCTAAATAAACAGTTTCTACTATTGGAACTAGATAACTGATTATACCTCAGAGTAAAGAAATACTGCGTACAAATTATACCCAGGCAGACCCAGTATAATAGGCTTTTACACACAATTGATAAACATGTCTACTTTGACATTGGTGTGAACTTCCAATCATATTTAAAGTGGAATTGGTTACCGAATCCGTGGGAGGTTTCAATTTTATTGGCCTAGACAAAACCACAACCCCTTTACTTATTCTAAGGTAATGACTACGGCCTTGATGCATAAACAAACAATCAGTCGACAAATAATAATCAAAACACCAAAATATTTTTCATACATTTACGAAAGCAAAATTGGCTCAACACATTATCGGCAATTTAACCACGGATTAAACGGCAGTCCAGTTTAAAATGATTATTCATTAAGTACGTGTAAAGGCCTTCTTCAATGAAAATTGGATTAAATACATTCCCGGATAAAGAGCTGTCACTACAGAGTTTTATATATTTCGAAAATTCGTCATTCATCATATCACACTTATAGAAACACACCACCAGATCCATCTGGAGATACTTAACATTTTTATAAATTTTGTATTTAGCAGTGAGTACTCTTAGTATATGATGAGTCTTATCTGATCTAAATTTACTACTATTATATCTCAAAATCTTATACACTTTCGAATTTAGGCTGGGCAAAATATAACAGAATGAAATCATTTACTATCATTATGAGTAAGTAGGTCGATATAGTTACGAATTGATAAATTGTTGTAAAAATAAACAAATTCTGTTCATGTTACGTGTGATTATAATTATAACTTCCAATGACAATTCTGATGAATATTCCTACTCGTTATAGTCATTAATATGAATAATATACCTATTCTTAATTCAGTATTTTAACTATATTTATAAAACATTATTTTTTTATTACAACCACTTTTATTTAATTATAATCGGTCACATCTATACAAAATATTGACATATAACACAATTATTGTTAATAAAGTAAATTAAATTAAATTCAAAGTGAATTGTTCAAAGTAATATATATATTCCGACTTCATTTTGCGTAATGCCATACAATAAAGGAAAGAAACTGCATTATGCCTATGCGTTATAGTTTCGACATCGCAAAGTTCTATCGATAATTGACCCAACTTAATTATTATTATTTATGAGAAGGTAGTTTGCAATAATTTACCCCATTCCAATTTTACACTACCCTCGATCTCAACTATAGTAGATTTGAAATATACTTACATATTTTATTAGATTTCTTTCTGGTTTCATGAAATTTTGTGAGTACTATTTCTAAGTAATGAAATGGAATTTAACTTAACCTTGACGACTCATATGGTTAATAGAGTATAAATTTAACGTTGATATCGTGAAAAGAAAGTACCTACTTCGAAAATAAATATCCAACGAAACCCACGAGTAACTCATTTGAAGAATATGCAATTCTATGAAACATAATTTCTAACCTTCTTTCAATCTTTAATCATGATACCTTGTAGATAATCATAAGGCAAGACGAGGCATTTATTATGATAAGGGTCCTTCATTTAGTATATGGTTCGATATTTAGTTTGGTTCTATTGCACTAGCGAAAATCAATCTACCTCCTTAATTTATAGAAATTGATTTTTTATCTAAAATTGCCGATTTATTAAAGCACCATCAAACTGTACAAGCTGAATAATTACCGAACCTATGGAAAGCAGAGTAGTTATGTATTAATACGTTAAAAACCAATCAAGAGTACTTTTTATAGATAATTACAAAACCTTTGTTTTTTAAATGGATTAATCTACCCACAAGGATGATCAGTGATACTAGACTGATGGAATTAATTCTCCTAGACATGGATGAGTAGCTAAGGGGAGATCAGTGAGCCTTGTAGACCGATGTACTAGCACTTCACCAGACTGCTACTACTTCCTTCTCCTCCAGGTCTGCAGTTGAATTTTACAGCATTTCTATAATCAAACACAATGTATTAGATCATGGGAGTTGAATTGATCGATCCCACTTCTGATAACAGATTTTACCCCTTTTGTATGCTAATATAATTCTTAATAAATTAATCAGGTTGGATAATAAAGACTTAAGAATCAGATTATGTAATTCAACAGTCAGGATGGCTATTCTAATCGAATTATATAGCATATTTTAGAATCGGGTATACCTACCTATATCAGAGTATTAAAGGGTCTAGGTCAGAATAATAAAATAAGCATTTAGGCCAGACTTGAAAATAATATTTATTCAAACATTATATCTATGGCCTTAACTATGAATTTACTCTCTAATCTACCACCGGTTCGGATGGCCGACCTATTGAGAAGATACCGGCAAGAAACTCAATATTAAGGTCTTATATATGGCCACTATACATTCAGAGTTATTCTCAGTATATAACAGAAATACACAGAACACTAAAATGATCAATCGTTACAGTTGAGAATATCAAACACACATACCAGAGTTATTCTCAGTATATAACATAAATACACAGAACACATTATTATAAAATGTGTCAATCGTTACAGTCGAGAATATCAAATATACTTATCAGAGTTATTCTCAGTATATAACACAGAACACACTATTATAAAATGTGTCAATCGATACTTATTTATTTATTTATTTACAGTTGAGAATATCAAATATACTTATCTATTAATTTGTGGTTGCAACTTCATGGTCTTATCAGAGTAACAACTAGTACACTTTTTGTAGCTATTACAAAGATTACTTTCAGCGATTGAACCGTATAACAGCAGACTTGGTATAGCTTTCGCTATTTACTGGTATCATTACTTTTCTCAACATAATTCTTACGGCGATAAGATACCCTGAGAGAGATCCGCTCCGTACAACAGTCAGTACTTTTCTCAACTTGATTCTTACGGCCATAGACACTCTGTGAGAGATATCTGCTCCGCATAACAGTTGATACTTTTCCCAACGTAATTCTTACGGCCAAGGACACTCAGAGGATATCTGCTCCGTAGAACAGTTGATACTCAACTTAATTCTTACGGCCATAGACACAAGGTCTGCTCCGTACAACAGTTGATTAAAGATGTGTTCTGAGCTCGGAACTACGCGGCTTTATATAGGCAAACTACCCTCACAGCAAAGCACGGTAACGCCATTGGCTAGTATATGACACAAGTTAAAAATATAAGAAAGTAATCCTGGGATACACTAAATAATTCAACTAAAACACTAAATAAGCATCATAAATCTAATCATGATTTATGGTGATAATATCTTAATATTTCAACAATGTTTTCTACTTAATTTTATACAGACTAAAAGTAATTTCAAAGAAAGACAGAAACAAATCTTAAATAATATTGCTTATACTTTAAAAATCACATAGATTTATGTCACATGAATCTTAAGAATCTAAACATCATTCCTTTATTTATCTAAAACCGGAAACATGATATTTGAAGACCTTCTGTTGATCTGATGGTTGGAACCACAGTTTAAAAACTTTTAATACAGGACCATAGGTTAAAAACATCACAGATCATCAAGCAAATTCTCTTAAGAACTAAAAATCATATAATAATGTTTCAACCATAATATCGCTTTTATTAATAATCTAACACGGCCAAACTGACAATATACTTTGCTCTCAAAGTACACGGTTAAAATAATAGTTTTGGCTCAAATTGTACATTATTATTTTTTATTCTGAATACCATCTTTGTGATAGAAATAGAATAAACATAATAAATGATTATTATTCATCTTTGTGACTAGGATCAATAATAAACAAATATGATTCTCAATATATTTGTGATACTAGAATTCATAAATACAACGTGTAAAAGGCTTTTTATAGTTCTATCATTATGTATCATCAAATTGTAATAAAAAGCTGTTGTTTAAAAAATGTTCTAAAATAAATAAATAAAAATTCAATCAAAAATATAAATAGATATCTTCGTGATACTAGAATCGGTAAAATAGTAATATATAAATATGATTCTTAGTATCATCTTTGTGATACTAGAATCAATAAAGTAGAAATAAATAAATATGGTTAATCTTTGTAATACTAAAATCGATAAAATAGAAATAAATAAATAGGTACGACTCTTAATTGTTTTTTCTGTCTCCCATATTACAGATTTATTTCTAGCTTGGGAGACAGAAGCCTCATCAAATGTTGTAAAATACGCTAACCTTACTTAATTTTCACCTTGTAATTGTACATCAAACTGTGGTAGGCTTGTATAAATAAATTATTATAATAATTTATCTTTGTGATACTAGAATCGAAAGTAAAAATACATAAATATGATTCTTAATATCATCTTTGCGATACTAGAATTGACAAAATAGAAATAAATTTGATTCTTAATGTCATCTTTGTAATACTAGAATCGATAAAATAGAAATAAATAAATAGGTATGATTCTTATTATCATCTTTGTCATACTAAAATCGGTAAAGTAAACATAAATAAATATGATTCTTTGTGATACTAGAATTGATGAAATAGAAATAAATAAATACTAGAATTGATGAAATAGAAATAAATAAATATGATTCTTTGTTATACTAGAATTGATGAATTAGAAAGAAATAAATATGATTCTTAATGTCGTCTTTGTAATACTAGAATCCCCCTTATTAAATTCTCAATAGCATCTTTGTGATACCAGAATCCACCTTATCCAATTCTCAATATTATCTTTGTGATACCAGAATCCACCTTATCCAATTCTCAATATCATCTTTGTGATACCAGAATCAATCTTATCCGATTCTTAATATCATCTTTGTGATACTAGAATCCATGTTTACAATAATAATCGTTAAGCAGTATTTTATTTTATAATCTAACACGGTTATCAATCAAGATTAAAATATTCTAATCTAATCATTATTTTAATAATATCCATATAGTTGTGTTCAGAAAAAAAAATTATAGTCGGCATACATTTTTTTAATAAACAACAACGACATTAGGATACTATAAATATATCAGTAATAATACCGAACTTCATGATAATATCACATGATCATTTTTCTATTGGTAAATAAACATTCGATGCAATTAATCCAGCAAGTACAAGATGATTATGATAGTTTTTTAATTAGTCGTTTATAATTTCCAAGCAATAATAATCTGTATCATAACCGCTCGGCCAAACTGATTACCAATTGATCAGGAATACCTTTGTATAACATATGTATACAATATTATTTTATAATGTTTATTAATGATTGTAGGTCGGTACTTGATTTTCTTTTTAAAATGAATTTACCCTAATTTTCAAAGCTATCATAATTCCTATAATCCTTTTTAGAATATTCAAGTTGCTAATATATTAATACCAATTACCTACATTTAATTAAATTTAAAATCATTACTATCGATTTGTTCAAATTACCAAATATTCATTTGCAGTTTCATTGGAAACAAATAAAATCGGCTATAGTAATTTAAGACATTTCTGCCAATGTGAATGTTAGTAGGTAGGTACATAGTATAGCCTAAGTATGGCAACCAAATGACTTTCCACTTTGACAGTCTTCTTTTGCAGCGGAAACTGATAAGGACATGGACACATGAACAATACTACCTATATTAAACGGTTACGGATATTAAATTATTCCGGATAGCTCCAGTTATGGATACTAATATTTTTTTAAGGAATTGTAGGAGGAAATACAAACAGGTTTGTAATGATTTGACTTAATATCTTAGACTCCGTAATTATCCAGATTCGGTTACAGTTTCGGGTAGACTCAAATTTCAGATATCCGATAGTTTCGGTTACGGAGCTCCATAACATCCCTAGTTTGCAGTAAAACAACGCCACCTTGTGACATCTCAACTTTCTCTAGCCATAATAATTAAACTTTTAATGTATCCAAATAAGTTAAATTCTCCAAGTTGTGGTAAAACTCGATTCAAAATCTATTGCAGTTTATTGAGAGATTCTGTCGTAGATTTTAACTATTATGTAACAAAACATTTTGTGTCATACCATTCAAACTAATATTATAATATATAAGTACCAAAGCTAAATAAACAGTTTCTACTATTGGAACTAGATAACTGATTATACCTCAGAGTAAAGAAATACTGCGTACAAATTATACCCAGGCAGACCCAGTATAATAGGCTTTTACACACAATTGATAAACATGTCTACTTTGACATTGGTGTGAACTTCCAATCATATTTAAAGTGGAATTGGTTACCGAATCCGTGGGAGGTTTCAATTTTATTGGCCTAGACAAAACCACAACCCCTTTACTTATTCTAAGGTAATGACTACGGCCTTGATGCATAAACAAACAATCAGTCGACAAATAATAATCAAAACACCAAAATATTTTTCATACATTTACGAAAGCAAAATTGGCTCAACACATTATCGGCAATTTAACCACGGATTAAACGGCAGTCCAGTTTAAAATGATTATTCATTAAGTACGTGTAAAGGCCTTCTTCAATGAAAATTGGATTAAATACATTCCCGGATAAAGAGCTGTCACTACAGAGTTTTATATATTTCGAAAATTCGTCATTCATCATATCACACTTATAGAAACACACCACCAGATCCATCTGGAGATACTTAACATTTTTATAAATTTTGTATTTAGCAGTGAGTACTCTTAGTATATGATGAGTCTTATCTGATCTAAATTTACTACTATTATATCTCAAAATCTTATACACTTTCGAATTTAGGCTGGGCAAAATATAACAGAATGAAATCATTTACTATCATTATGAGTAAGTAGGTCGATATAGTTACGAATTGATAAATTGTTGTAAAAATAAACAAATTCTGTTCATGTTACGTGTGATTATAATTATAACTTCCAATGACAATTCTGATGAATATTCCTACTCGTTATAGTCATTAATATGAATAATATACCTATTCTTAATTCAGTATTTTAACTATATTTATAAAACATTATTTTTTTATTACAACCACTTTTATTTAATTATAATCGGTCACATCTATACAAAATATTGACATATAACACAATTATTGTTAATAAAGTAAATTAAATTAAATTCAAAGTGAATTGTTCAAAGTAATATATATATTCCGACTTCATTTTGCGTAATGCCATACAATAAAGGAAAGAAACTGCATTATGCCTATGCGTTATAGTTTCGACATCGCAAAGTTCTATCGATAATTGACCCAACTTAATTATTATTATTTATGAGAAGGTAGTTTGCAATAATTTACCCCATTCCAATTTTACACTACCCTCGATCTCAACTATAGTAGATTTGAAATATACTTACATATTTTATTAGATTTCTTTCTGGTTTCATGAAATTTTGTGAGTACTATTTCTAAGTAATGAAATGGAATTTAACTTAACCTTGACGACTCATATGGTTAATAGAGTATAAATTTAACGTTGATATCGTGAAAAGAAAGTACCTACTTCGAAAATAAATATCCAACGAAACCCACGAGTAACTCATTTGAAGAATATGCAATTCTATGAAACATAATTTCTAACCTTCTTTCAATCTTTAATCATGATACCTTGTAGATAATCATAAGGCAAGACGAGGCATTTATTATGATAAGGGTCCTTCATTTAGTATATGGTTCGATATTTAGTTTGGTTCTATTGCACTAGCGAAAATCAATCTACCTCCTTAATTTATAGAAATTGATTTTTTATCTAAAATTGCCGATTTATTAAAGCACCATCAAACTGTACAAGCTGAATAATTACCGAACCTATGGAAAGCAGAGTAGTTATGTATTAATACGTTAAAAACCAATCAAGAGTACTTTTTATAGATAATTACAAAACCTTTGTTTTTTAAATGGATTAATCTACCCACAAGGATGATCAGTGATACTAGACTGATGGAATTAATTCTCCTAGACATGGATGAGTAGCTAAGGGGAGATCAGTGAGCCTTGTAGACCGATGTACTAGCACTTCACCAGACTGCTACTACTTCCTTCTCCTCCAGGTCTGCAGTTGAATTTTACAGCATTTCTATAATCAAACACAATGTATTAGATCATGGGAGTTGAATTGATCGATCCCACTTCTGATAACAGATTTTACCCCTTTTGTATGCTAATATAATTCTTAATAAATTAATCAGGTTGGATAATAAAGACTTAAGAATCAGATTATGTAATTCAACAGTCAGGATGGCTATTCTAATCGAATTATATAGCATATTTTAGAATCGGGTATACCTACCTATATCAGAGTATTAAAGGGTCTAGGTCAGAATAATAAAATAAGCATTTAGGCCAGACTTGAAAATAATATTTATTCAAACATTATATCTATGGCCTTAACTATGAATTTACTCTCTAATCTACCACCGGTTCGGATGGCCGACCTATTGAGAAGATACCGGCAAGAAACTCAATATTAAGGTCTTATATATGGCCACTATACATTCAGAGTTATTCTCAGTATATAACAGAAATACACAGAACACTAAAATGATCAATCGTTACAGTTGAGAATATCAAACACACATACCAGAGTTATTCTCAGTATATAACATAAATACACAGAACACATTATTATAAAATGTGTCAATCGTTACAGTCGAGAATATCAAATATACTTATCAGAGTTATTCTCAGTATATAACACAGAACACACTATTATAAAATGTGTCAATCGATACTTATTTATTTATTTATTTATTTATTTACAGTTGAGAATATCAAATATACTTATCTATTAATTTGTGGTTGCAACTTCATGGTCTTATCAGAGTAACAACTAGTACACTTTTTGTAGCTATTACAAAGATTACTTTCAGCGATTGAACCGTATAACAGCAGACTTGGTATAGCTTTCGCTATTTACTGGTATCATTACTTTTCTCAACATAATTCTTACGGCGATAAGATACCCTGAGAGAGATCCGCTCCGTACAACAGTCAGTACTTTTCTCAACTTGATTCTTACGGCCATAGACACTCTGTGAGAGATATCTGCTCCGCATAACAGTTGATACTTTTCCCAACGTAATTCTTACGGCCAAGGACACTCAGAGGATATCTGCTCCGTAGAACAGTTGATACTCAACTTAATTCTTACGGCCATAGACACAAGGTCTGCTCCGTACAACAGTTGATTAAAGATGTGTTCTGAGCTCGGAACTACGCGGCTTTATATAGGCAAACTACCCTCACAGCAAAGCACGGTAACGCCATTGGCTAGTATATGACACAAGTTAAAAATATAAGAAAGTAATCCTGGGATACACTAAATAATTCAACTAAAACACTAAATAAGCATCATAAATCTAATCATGATTTATGGTGATAATATCTTAATATTTCAACAATGTTTTCTACTTAATTTTATACAGACTAAAAGTAATTTCAAAGAAAGACAGAAACAAATCTTAAATAATATTGCTTATACTTTAAAAATCACATAGATTTATGTCACATGAATCTTAAGAATCTAAACATCATTCCTTTATTTATCTAAAACCGGAAACATGATATTTGAAGACCTTCTGTTGATCTGATGGTTGGAACCACAGTTTAAAAACTTTTAATACAGGACCATAGGTTAAAAACATCACAGATCATCAAGCAAATTCTCTTAAGAACTAAAAATCATATAATAATGTTTCAACCATAATATCGCTTTTATTAATAATCTAACACGCGCATTCGAATTTATACAAATTCAAAATATGACAACCGCTCCATAGTAATTACTATGGAAAATGGCGCACGGTCTTCATGCAAAAGCAAAGAATATTTTAATATTTTATGGATTGATATTGTAAAAATCTGAAATGGTAGCGTTGGGGTTCAACCCTTTTGTGTTTTTTTTTAACCACTAAGATTTTAGTCAATTCATTCGAAATACTATAAATGTTGCAAACAGCAAAGGTATATTTTGTGGTTTTGAGAGATTTTGTCGAGTTTTTTTGTTGGAAATGAAGGATTATTTCACAAATATAACGTGATAAGATTGTAGGTATACCTTTTAAGATTGTAAAATGCTTTTTAAATGTTTTTAAACGTACGATATCGAAGATTTTTCTTACAAACCGTAACAGTCGTTTTGGCAGTTTTCAAGGACTACACTCTTAAGTCGATACTGTACAAGGGCGCTCATGAGCAGATATAAATCAGTGACAAATCACTGACTAGTTGCGGAATCGGATTGCACGGTATTACTACTCTATGGATTTTTCCTCGATGGCTGGTAAAGATTTAATTTACGTACGTGAATGAGGGGCGGCGCTGGCGGCAG
The DNA here is from genome assembly GCA_951394255.1 of Polyploca ridens. Taxonomy (NCBI): domain Eukaryota; kingdom Metazoa; phylum Arthropoda; class Insecta; order Lepidoptera; family Drepanidae; genus Polyploca; species Polyploca ridens. The sequence goes on along the minus strand of OX596251.1, from coordinate 7,065,361 downwards.
CGGGCGGAGATAATCCATACTAATATTATACATGCGAAGGTAGCTCTGTTTGTTTCTTTGTTACGCTTTCACGCCTCAACTACTCAACCGATATCATCATGGAATTTGGTATACAGATAGCCTGGTATGGAGAAGGACATAGGCTACTTTTTATCCCGGGAACGCGGGGCAACCCGCGGTGGACATCTAGTAGTTTGTTTTGCACATATTTTCACGAAAATAAAAGAAAAGTATAATTTAGTAAAGGTTTTATTGAAAGAAAATTAATTCACTCAAAAAATTCAATTCTAAATCATTTATTCAAATAGACCTTAGCAGGCACTTATGAAAAGTCTGACTCTTAATACCGGTTCGAAAGGTTATATTTGCTGAGAAGAGCCAGCAATAAGCTCAGAAATACCTCTTTCAAAGAAATTGGGCGACCTCTTTTCATAACAAGCGTAGATTCTTTACCTACATAATATTTACATTCTAAAGATAAAGATAATTTTATTTGTTCAACATACGTGTTACATTGGGTGTATATAATGTAATAGGAATCAGCATGTTGTACCAGTTTTGGTTTACAAATGATAATATAATCTTTGAGATCATTTAAAAAAAAATACAAAAATTCAAAATAATAATAAAGTATTGACCTTTGACTAATGATATATCCAGACGGAGCTACGAAGCTGTTTACGCGTCGATAAAATAAGCCCCTAACTGTTAGGGGCTTAATCATTTTCCCGTCTTCAGTGTCAGTCGAGACGTCACTGGGACACAACCAAATTCACCAAAATTGTATTGTTTCAAAATGTCGTTTTGTGTGATAAAAGTGTATAAAAACTACATGGGTCGATCTAGACCAACGAAAAAACTCACCTATCATCGGTAAGTAACAATATTTCCTATTAGTTTCTGCAATATAAGCCATTGAAATGTTTCGAAAATAAATATTTTGAGTAAGCGCCATTTTTTATGTGTTGCCTGTGCTGCCAGTTTATGAACTCAAAACTCCCATGGTAATATCAGTCAATAGTTAAATACGAGTATGTAGATACTGATATAAATCAAAAGCGACGGTGGACAAGTCGAATTTTTGAGTGGAAAGTCGAATGTTTTTTTTTTAATACTAATGACGATTATGTCATGTAAGATAAGTAGTCGCTTCAGTAATGAAAATATCAAAATGGGTATTAATTTAAGATTTTCCTCGAGCTAATTACGAATATCATTTTGAATTTCAAGATGGCGGACCTATTTTTTTTAAGTTGACGGGTTTTTCCATCATAGTCAGTGATGTATATAACCATGGATGCGGTCACCGGAACATTTTGTAAAATACTTCTTCATACAAGTAAACTGTACAGCCATCTGTTTAAAATCATTTGAACTACGTAGTGCCGCGTTGCATAGGCGTACGATGTAAACTTGTATATGTGCGTACCATGCACATTTTGTTTATTACATTTTTATTTAAGTCGGATATTACTAAATTAAAAAAATAAGGTTATTCGACACGCGTGTATGTAATATTATTGGAATTGCAAAATATTCACAATTTAAAATAGTGTCCGCCATATGTAACTATTTAGTTATTGGTCCGATTGCTCTCAAAATTGATATTTGGGAGACTCTTGGACCATATAACATGAATCTTTGCTCAAAATTGAAAAAAAAGTGGCCGCCATTTTGAACTATTTAGTTATTGGTCCGATTGCTCTCAAAATTGATATTTGAGAGACCTTTGGAACATAAACCATGAATCTTATCTCGAAATTCAAAAAAGTGGCCGCCATGTTGAACTATTTAGTTATTGGTCCGATTGCTCTCAAAATTGATATTTGGGAGACCCTTGGACCATATAACGAGAACCTATGCTAAAAATTAAAAAATGTGGCCGCCATTTTGAACTATTTATTTATTGGTCCGATTGCTCTCAAAATTGATATTTGGGACAGTTTTGGACCATATAACATAAATCTTTGCTCAAAATTGAAAAAAGTGTCCGCCATTTTGAACTATTTAGTTATTGGTCCGATTGCTTTCAAAATTCATATTTGAGAGAGCAATCAGACCAGTAATGAAATAGTTCAGTAGGGCGGCCGCTTTTTTCAATTTTGAGCAAAAAATTATGTTACATGGTCCAAGGGTCTCTCAAATATCAATTTTGAGAGCAATCGGACTAGTAACTAAATAGTTCAATACGACGGCCACTTTTTTCAATTTTGAGCAAAGATTTATGTTATATGGTGCAAGAGTCTCCCAAATATCAATTTTGAGAGCAATCGGACCAGTAAGTAAATAGTTCAATATGGCGGACACTTTTTTAATTTTTAGCATGGATTCACGTTATATGGTCCAAGGGTCTCATAAATATAAATTTTGAGAGCAATCGGACCAGTAACTAAATAGTTCAATATGGCGGCAATTTTTTTTCAATTTTGAGTAAAAATTTATGTTATATGGTCCAAGGGCCTCTCAAATATCAATTTTGAGAGCAATCGGACCAATAACTAAATAGTTCAATATGGCGGATACTATTTTAAATTGTGAATATGTTGCAATTCCAATAATATTACATACACGCGTGTCGAATAACCTTTTTTTAATTTTGTAATAACTGACTTAAATAATAAGACTTTTTTTACAGAATACCAATTGATCCAATTTTAAGAAGCCAATGGATAGATATCATTCGGAGAAGCCGTAGTGAAGATCTCTGGACCTAGCCAAAAAAAATGTTTGACTTGATTTAACTCGATTTGCTTGTTTTGACTCAATTTCACTTGATTTCACTCGGTTTGACTGGATTTGCTTGATTTGACTTGGTTTGACTCGGATTAACTCGATTTGACTCGGGTTGACTCAATTTGACTGGATTTGACTCGATTTGACTTATTGACTCGATTTCACTCGGTTTGACTCGATTTGACTCGATTTGACTCGATTTGACTGGATTTGACTAGATTTGCTTGATTTTGTGAACATAGCAATAAAATATTACCGCACTGGCAACACTGCTGTGTGTTCCATGTAATCTGTAATGGCGGACGCTTGTACTTAGAGATATTACTGTATATGATTTTCACCTAAAATAAAGTCGAAGCACTGCGAACCTGTGTTATCAATTTTAAAGTCCTAATAACAGGTTATGGGCCCAGTGCTCATAACTCTGTTTTAGGTGAAGATCGCGGGGGTGTGAGGTTATATCACGAACGTGGTCGTGGTGCGGCGTGGTCATCAAGGCAAAAAAACACGGAGATTGTGTTAGTGTCAAAAGCGGTGTCTGAAGGAGGTCGTGCAAAGGGCAAGCACAACATCAGATACAGGCGGGGAACGATTGACGCGCGTAATTATGGATTCTCACACAATTGCAGTGGCGTCGAGCTCAGTCATCAAACTAGAGGGACAAAGGAATTGGAATGTTTGGAAATTCCAGGTGTCAGTCATGCTGAGAGGAGCAGATGTGTTCTCAGTAGTGGATAAGACTGAATTAAAGACGGAGGCTAATGCAGCAGCTTGGCTAACTAAAGATGTCAAGGCTCAAACCATTATTGTGTCCAGATTGAGTGAAGCAGTGATGATACACATTTTGACATGTGAAACAGCATCTGACATGTGGCAAAAACTGCATAGTGTGTATGAGGCTAAGTCATCTACAAGTACTATAGGTGCGTTCGAATTGGGTTACGGTAGCAAAAATAACATTCAAAAATGCCAAAAACGATCACATTTGGCGTTCGATTTGGAAAGATGTGGGCGAAATTGTCGTTTTGAAATGTTTTCATTCACCGTTCGTATTGCTTGGAAACAGTTAAAAACGACATCGTGAACTGCAAATTTTGACCCACCTCGGAGGCAGGGTCGTTTGTGATCATATTTTGACATCTTTAAATCTGACAGATAAGTTTTGGCTATCAATTCAAATGGGAAGCGAAAATTATAATTTTTATATTAAAATTTGATAGAAACTAACAGGCAAGAGAAAATTTTTTCAGATTAACTTTGTTTATATATAACTCAATATAACTGAAAGAAAAAAGGTAGGTTGAGACAAGTGACAAGCAGGCGATGAGCGTGCAAATGTCATTTTTGTATCTAATCGTTCGATTTGGGAAATCGTTTGTGGCAAAAGTTGCAAAATTGTCGAAATTTTCCAATTCGAACGCATGAACAAAAATGCCCATTTTGAAACTGTTAAAAACGACATCACTCCAATTCGAACGCACCATATGATGTTACAGCAGCGCTTTCTACAGTGCAAGTATGAATCGGGAGATCTGTCAGTTTTCTTAGCAAAACTACAAGAGATGGCATCTCAGTTGAAACAGGCAGGTGAAGAAGTGTCTGATAAATTCCTAATGACTAAAGTTTTACTATCATTGCCTGAGACGTACAGTCATTTCGTCTCAGCTTGGGAGTCAGTAGAATCAAGCAAACAAAAGTATGATGATCTGGTGGCACGTCTACTTGTAGAAGAAGAACGAATAAAATCTAGAGGACAAGAAGGAGAAAATATAGCACTGTATGTAAAGAAGCATGGTGGATTTATCAAGAAATGCTTCATGTGTGGAAAACCAGGACATTTTTCAAAAAATTGCAGAAATGCAGGGGACAAACGTAAATGCTTTGTATGCGGGGAAGTGGGACATCTGAAACATGAGTGCCCAAAGCGTACAAATAGTGGAAATAATTATGAGAAAATGAGACCTTCATCAAAGGGAAATGCTTTCACAATGACAGCCATGACTACAGGAATTGAGTTGGAGAATGACTCTATTAGTGACAGAAAAGTAAAAACATTCAATAAAAAATGGCTGATTGACAGTGGAGCAAGCGAGCACATGACAGGTGATTGTTCTGTGTTCACAAACTATGTGTCAATGTCAACGGCGGCTAACCGTTGTGTTATTGTTGGGGATGGACGGCGTTTACCTGTTGTTGGAGTGGGTGATGTTGAACTGTATGTGTATAATGGGGACAATTATGTAAAATCAACATTGTTTAGTGTGTTACACGTTCCAGACATAAAAATTAATCTTTTCTCCATTCCAAGTGTAACAAAGAGGGGTTACAAAGTGACAATGTCAGATGATCAGTGTTTGGTTAACAACAAAGACAAAGAACTGTGTGCTCTGGGTATTCGTGAAGGGAACTATTACATACTCAAAGTTGCAGACTACTCGTGTGAAAGTGCTGTAGCCGTTATATCCTTGACAGATTGGCATAAAAGACTATGTCACCAAAACTTTGATTATGTAAAGAGGGTGCTGAATAAAAATGATATTCAGTATAACAATGACAATTTGCAATGTATATCATGCTTGCAAGGTAAATCTCACAGGTTACCCTTTTCAAGAAGTGTGCAGCACACCACAAAGACATTAGAACTTGTGCACGCTGACGTTTGCGGCCCAATGGAGGTTGAAAGTGTAGGTGGCTCAAGATACTTTTTATTATTAAGGGATGATTACTCAAATTACCGAGTAATATATTTTTTAAAGAAGAAAGGGGATGCTGTTTCTCAAATAAAGCAGTTTGTCACTTGGGCAGAAACACAAACAGAAAATAAAGTAAAAGTGATTCGTACCGACAATGGAGGGGAGTTTATAAACAAAGACATGCTTGAGTTTGTCAAAGAGAAGGGTATACAACATCAAACCACTATACCCTATACGCCCCAGCAGAACGGGAAGGCAGAGAGGGATATGCGTACCATAGTAGAGGCAGCACGTTCTATGCTAGGTAACAACTTGTCAAAGCAATTGTGGGCTGAGGCAGTGAACACCACAGTGTATGTTTTGAATAGAACTACTAAAAGTAATGAAGAAGGTATGTCACCCTATGAAACTTTCAAGAACCGCAAATTTGATGTAAAATCTCTATGTGGAATATTTGGACAAGAAGTTTACGTTCATATACCTAAAGAAAAGAGGTTGAAATGGGACATCAAGGGAGAGAAAGCAACATTTGTGGGATATGATGACTCTAAAGGGTACAGACTTTACTATGAAGACAAAAAGGAAGTTTATATCAAGAGAGATATAACATTTATAGATCAAACAAGACAAAAAGAGCAGGAATCAACGAATATACAGGAAATTGAGGAGGTAATCCTACTGGATATGCCAAAGGATAATAGTGAACAGGAAATTGAGAGTGAAGAAGAGTTTCATGAACTAAATAATGAAGATGAGAGTGAAGAAGAGTTTGATGAACCAAATATTGACAATGTAGAGACAGAAGAAGAAGTAAGAAGTAGAAGCGGAAGAATAAGGCATAAACCAAAACACCTAGAAAATTATCATCTATATGCTGTAGAACCAAAGAATTATAAGGATGCAATGATGTCATCAGATGCTGAAAATTGGAAGGCAGCTATCAGAAAAGAACTTGAACAACTAAAGGAAAATAGAACGTGGACAGAAGTAGATACAATACCAGAAGGCAAAGAGATAATAAGTTCAAAATGGGTCCTTAAGAGAAAAGAGGATGGTTACAAAGCTAGATTAGTGGCTAGAGGCTCTGAACAGGACTGCGTCGATGATGTGTATGCACCAGTGGCAAAACTTAATACATTTCGTATTTTTGTATCTGTAGCTACTAAACTAGGATTAGAGATTAAACAAATGGATGTGTGTGGAGCCTTTTTAAATGCAAAACTTGATGAAGAGTTGTATTTAAGTTTACCTAAAGGAACTGATTTTGTTGAGTATGAATATGTAAAATTAAATAAATCCATTTATGGTTTAAAAAGGTCTCCAAAATACTGGAATGATCATTTTAATTCTGTTATGTTGTCTTTGGGTTACAAACAATCAGATAAGGATTGTTGTTTGTTTTCTAAAGATAAAAATACATTTTTGTTATTATATGTAGATGACATATTATATTTTGGGAGTATTAAAGAAGAGTTGTATAAATTGAAGGATATGTTATGTAAAACATTTAAGATGAAAGAAATGGGATTAATTAGTAAATATCTGGGGATAGAGGTTAATCAAAACATAAATAAGGGGGTCACTATCATTTCTCAAAAGAAATATTTAGAAAACTTGTTATCACAGTATAATATGTCTGATTGCAAAACTTTACAATTACCCATTGATAAAAATTATAACTTCCATGTTCTTAAAAGAGAGATGTCAGAAAGTACAGCAATAGAAAGCAAATGTAGAAAATTAGTTGGGAGCTTGATGTATGCCGCTATGGGAACAAGGCCAGATATTTGTGCAGTGGTTAACATCTTAAGTAGGTATCAGAGCTGTGCTTCTGAACTCTTATACAAACTATTGTTGAATGTTTTAAGATATATAAGAGGGACACTTGATTTATGTTTAATATACAATAGAGACTGTAATAATGATGTAATAGGCTATGTTGATAGTGACTGGGGTGGCTGTAATGATAGAAAATCTACATCCGGGTGTATTTTCAAGGTATTTGGGAGTTCAGTTATTTGGTTTTCAAAAAAACAGCAGACAGTGGCTTTATCCTCCACAGAGGCAGAGTACATTGCATTGTGCTCAGCCACTAGTGAAGCTTGTTGGTTAAAAGATATTTTATATACATTTGGATTTGTAATTCATATAATATTATATGAGGACAACCAGTCAACTATCAAAATGGCTAATATGACTACTGGTAATTCAAGGGTAAAGCATTTGGAAATTAAAAGGTCATTTATAAAAGAAAAATTAGAAAATAAGATTATTGAAATAAAATATGTGAATACCAGTGAGCAAGTCGCAGACATTCTAACAAAAGCATTGGGGGGCATTTTATTTAAAAGACTTAGAGAAAAATTGTTTAAGAATTAATTAAGGGGAAGGTATATTGTTAAAGGGAAGTTATTATTATTTAACAGGTTGCACATTTAAGGTATTTAGATATAAAATAATTAATTACTTAAATATTTGTTTTTGTATAACTGTTAAGGCAAAGTTAATGTTAAGGGGATATTTATAACTTTGCTTAATTACTTAAATATTTGCTTTTGTATTACTTTTAAGGGAAAGTTTATGTAAAGGGGATTTTTATATGGGATATATTACTCTGCTTAAATATTTTATTGAGGGGAGGTGTGAACATAGCAATAAAATATTACCGCACTGGCAACACTGCTGTGTGTTCCATGTAATCTGTAATGGCGGACGCTTGTACTTAGAGATATTACTGTATATGATTTTCACCTAAAATAAAGTCGAAGCACTGCGAACCTGTGTTATCAATTTTAAAGTCCTAATAACAGATTTGACTTGGTTTGACTCGATTTGACTCGGTTTGACCCTGTTTGACTCGATTGGACTCGGTTTGACTCGATTTGACTTGATTTGACTCGATTTGACTCGATGTGACTTGATTTGACTTAATGGCGATGATAGCTCAGTGGTAGTGACGTCGGATACCGAGATGAAGGTCCCGGGTTCGAATCCTACAATGAGCTTGAGCTTTCGGTGAAGGAAAACATCGTGAGAAAACCATAGCACGGTGGTAGGGTACTTTGTAGTACCCGCCTGGCTGGCTACCACCCTCAAGTTGAAAATCTGTCGCCAAGCACCTATCGGTGTGTTCCGATAGCTGCACTTGAGAGCCAGTTCCTTCTAGGCTTTGTGTGCTTACCACCTTCGGCCGCATCATCACTTACCATGGTGAGATTGCGGCCTATAAACAGTAAAAAGAAAAAAAAAATATTGACTTGATTTGCTTGATTTGACTTGATTTGAAACGTCAACGCAAATAATTACTGTTCGTTGACATCAAAGTAAAAATAATAAGTATTAATTTATATCGGCGCCATTAATCTTATTCTTATTATCATGTATTATCCCGATTCCACTTTTATTTTCGGAGTTTAAAAAGATATCGACACCGTAATATATTTTTCCCCATTTTCTTGGATTTTTTTCAAGAACTGGTAACTGGTATAAACGTCACTATGACAAGCAGAATGACGTAACGCGAGGATAAGATGTAGCAAAGTTGGCCACTTTTTAAAAGTCATGTAGTATGGGGATACTCTTTCTAGACATATATATTTTCTAAGGTATTGACAGATCATAAGTAATTAATAGAATATAACAATATAAAAGTCAAAACAAGTAGTAGTAGTTTATTCATCCATAAAAGGATAGGCAAGGGTTATTTTTCAACCATACAGCCATTTCATACGTGTAATTTTATATAATATCATTTTCATTTTAGTACAATGGTGGTCATTGTACTAAAACTTTACACGGACTTTTTGAGACAACTTGTAAAGTCACGATACACATAATTCATTTCATTTCACTTCACTGGTTCATGTTCAATGATTGATGTTTATTGGATAAAATACCACCGATAATACGCAATAAAACTCAAAATACACGAATTCATGAAAATAAAAATGAAAACACAACATCTCTCTACAAGTTCCCGCCAAAAAGTCCAAAGTCAAAACAACAATGATAAGAGCAAGGATAAGAGCAAAGGTAAATTATGTTTTTTTTTTTTTTATACTACTTAGCTACTTAGGTAGCAAACAAGCATACGGCCCGCCTGATGGTAAATTCAAATTTAATTCATAAATTTAACCCATAAATGTCTATAAATTAAAATTTTATACAAAAATTAAAACATACGTATAATCATAACACAGATAATCAAGAACCATTAAAATATTCAACAGTATCATAATAACATTTATGAATTAAATAATCATTGAACTTCTTCTTAAATGCATTGTCATTTAGCTCCTTAAAGGCTTTCGGTATATTATTATAAATGTTCTGTGCCATACAAAATATACTTTTATTCATTAGAGCAGTATTGGAACTACGTATGCAAAGACGACTATTATCTCGTCGGTTACGCTTTACATTATCAGATAGCGATGGGAACAACTCTTGATTTGTCCTTACAAATATTGCCGATTCTAATATATACGGAGAAGCAAAGAATTTAAAACGTCCAGAACACAGACAACCCGGACGGCATTCTCGCTATCACAAAACTGAGGAACAGTAATGGCGGCGACTATTTATGTGTGATTATATTTAGGGTTGCCATGTTAGGCTAAATTTACCCACTCTTTTATTATGTTATACCACTATTATACTCAGACAAATATGTAACGGTAGACAAGTTTAAATGAATATTAAGTGTAAATGTAGGCAGAATATACCGTATCATTTTAAAATGTTAATGGTGGCCAAATCTCGATATGAAAATATCCTAACTAATATTATACACATCTGATTTTATTTTTGTTCTGCTTTCATGCTTCAACTATCAACCGATCGCTAAAAAAGGGGTCGAAGATTTTTGTTCAGTCTGGCATATTCATCAAGCGCCGTTTTTTTTAAAGGCGGCTTTCGATGTAATCTTTATACATCGATTGAGGACACTCATACGAATATAAAAATAATGGTGTGCCTATCTCCATAACGTTAAAGAGTTCTTTGCAAAAAAATATCGATGTTTGACATCTTCAATAACCATGAAAATTTAGTCATTAAATGTTTTTTCAACACACTCGCTCGTAAAGTGACGTTTTTAGTATCTTAAAGCAGCTTATTACGCACTAGTGCTTTGTACTTTACATTACCGCACAGTTTTATGATAGGTATAATCCCGATTATGATACGTTTGTACTGTACAACCTGTACAAACTGTGTGTCTGTGCTGTACAAATTGTGTGTACACAGTTTGTACACACAACTACAAACAGTAGATGTGTTAACGTCTGTGGGGTCTCTGCGATATTATGGCCAAAATACATTACAATGTATACCGGGTGATTCCCGAATCACGCGGTAAACAGGAAGACAAGTTCAAAAAATAAATTCAATTAAATGAATAATTCGAAATAGTTAATTTGATTACGATAGTCCAATAATTTCATTAATTTTAAATACAATAAGTACCTATATTTTACAACCTACGCGGTAAAATAAAGAATACCTACACATAAACTATTCTTTGATTATTTTAGGGCTCCATCAAATAATTCGCTTTCTAAAACGGGTCCGTTCGCCAAAAAAGATTGAGAACCACTGATATAAAGTATGTGTATAAGTCGCGAAAGTTTAAAATCAATTTATAATAAAATACATAGTATTAATAATAACCATAAAATATAACATTCCCATATTTCGGGTAATTTACACAAGTGAATATTGGCAACACTGGCTTTGTGACAGATTATTTTGTTCTGGTGAATGAATATTTGTTTTGATGTATAAAATCAAAACTAAGTGATTGAATTATTAATTTACCTGTGAAACGTGATTCCTGGTATTTTTTTCCTCCGGTCAGTACGGTTTTTACACCATTTCACTACACAAGACATGCTGTATTTTAATATTTTACGGCACCGCAGACGTATTGACTCTGTTGACGTTTATCCGCGTAATGGCCGACTAATGTGTGAATGTGTGCGTGCCGGCATGTACGTACAGCGAGGTGGCCGACTCTGAGCGACACAGTTTTTTGTTAGCGAGAATACATCCGCCTTTTTTAAATATCTGTGGTCCAGAAGGATAGTCGCCTCTATGGGAACACGAAATAAACAAGCCATAATTGACAGTATTTAGAAGTAATAAGTTTAGGTAATTAAAAGTTACGAAATCGCAATAGGTACTTGGACACATAGAAGGTTAGTTTTTTAGTTTTTCCTTGGTTTTTATAAGTGTTGTGACAGTATTTTAATACGCAAGTTGTAATTTTTTATTTAATCAGTACAGCGAGTATGACGCGATGACAGCCGTGCGCAATACGAACTGAGAGCGATTTGCTCAGGAGCCCCTCAAGCGGAGTGATATTAAATGTCATGCTTTAGTAAGGCGGACTATCCATCTGGGTAGAGGCACGATGCCGTATGAAAATCTTTGCGGAGAAGGTAGTGTAAGAATTTTATATTTTACAAAATACGGTTTGCAACTATCCATTGCTTGTAGTCCAAACATTGCTCGAATACATCGCTTTTGAGCTTTAAATGCTACTTCTCTATTAGTTGAGTTGCCCCAAAATATCTCTATACTCTATTTCACATAGGATGAGTCGTCAAGGTCAAGGGTTTTTGACCAATATCTAGTGAAATTCCATTTGATTACTCTGAAATAGTACTTACAATATTTCATGAAACCTCGATCTATCATAGTATTCCTTTATTATATCGAAATGAAAATTAACCATTGAGAAATCTAATGCCTCGTCCATACGCTTGCAAACTCATGCAAACTCCAAACTCCCACAAACGCTTGTACAAATCAAGGTAGACAAACGTAGCCATCCACACGTTTGCAAACGCTTGCGAGCAGCGTTGGTAGTGCGTTGACAAGCAAGCATGACGGACGTCGAGCTCGTTTATATAATAACGTTTCTTCTTTAAATGTTTACGGAATGTAACCTACGTAAGTATTTATTTCTTGTATTTTATTTCCATAACATGCTTATTTAAAATTTTACTGACATGATGAGCATTAGTATCTTGTTTCTGATCAATACTTTACGTCTAAAATGCAGGGTAATGCAGGAAATTCGAGGAATTGTAAAATTACTGGATCTACCATTAACTCTTTTTGTTTACGCAGTAGGTTTATGCATTATTACATACTGATTTTTTGATTACGTTTAATTTAATACACAATTCAGCATTAAAATCTGAGTGAACAATAAATCACCCCTTATTTCCCATCTATAGGGTAGCTATTTTTTCCAAATTTATATGGGAACAACTTCGAGGTGTACCCTATCCAATAAAAAAAGAATGATTAAAATCGGACTACTCTATAAAAAGTTATGCATGTTCATACATAAGAAAAAATATATACGTGTAAACTTTAAACCTCCGTTTTTTCGTCGGTTAAAATGCAGGGTAATGCATCCTGCATTTTTCAGCATTCGAGGAATTGTAAATTTACTGAATAGACCATTAAATCATATATTTTTAGGCATTGCATAGTTTTAACAGTACACAGGCACACGTCTGTTCGCCGCTAGTGCGCAAGCGATACTAACTACACACAAACGTGTGGATGGTTCGCAATTGCTTGCCGCAAACTTCCTTTTGATTTGTGCATGAAAAACCGACACGGCTCGGGTCGGCGGCAAGCGCTGGCAAACGCTTGGCAAGCCACAGCAAACACCCATCCACATGTTTGAATTTGCGGAGGCTTGCCGAGGCTTGGCAAACGTGTAGAGGGCTCATAATAAAATACCATGTGTCACCGAACTCATGTTATTTGAAATCTACTATAATCGCACTGACAACAATGATATTATAATAGAGATATGCTACCCTCATACTAAGCGGCGTTCAGTTATTGTTAAATTAAGTGAATGCGATAGATAATACGGAACGTATGGTAAAGATAGAGATAGCTATATGTAGCCGCTAAGCAAAATTACGACAATTGTCTGAATTTGTCTGCAACAATTAGCGTGCGTTAATGCGATATCTACCTCTTTTTATTATAATACATTGACTGACAACAATTGCGTGCCCCGGCGCGGCTTTACGCAGTCGTGTTTTTTGTTTCTTTTAATAATTTAATTTATTTCAGACTTTTTAGTTTTATTAATGAATGAGTTGTATGTATCAAGTAAATGAGCGGTACGGTAAAGTAAGGCCAACAACCGTCGCACCTCTGTGAGTTACGTACGGTAACCGCTCAGTACCTACCTACTGTCCTTGCATTAAACGTCGTTTTTTGCAGTTTACGTCAAAATGGTAGCATAAAAAGTGTAACAATATATACATATATGGAATGGGCTGTTATCTATCAAGCTTTCATTTGATACCCATATTGTTATAATAACGAAATTTTTGTTTATAATACCCCCCCCCCCCCCCCCTCCCACCACCCCTCTTTTTTTTATTCATAGACGCTATACAACAATAATATACCCTAGGACACTCCCACAGTTAAGACCAAAGAGTAATATAATACTGGTTAATACAAATCTAACGACACCTCATATCCTTAAATCACAAATTATGAAGTTATATGTATACAAGTATGGCTTAAATCCATCAAGCCGTTTAGGTAAACATACATACATACACTCGAAAAACATAACCCTCCTTCCGGGTCAGTCGGATAAAAATATGGATGAAATCGGTATAGTAGGTATAACAAGTTATGGCGTGACCAAGGAAAATAGGGATATAGCGTGGACTACCTATGCCGTATATGAAAGTGATAAAATGAATGCGACTGAAGGATTGTATCCATGGTCAAGAAAATATTAAGAAAAAAAAGGTGTTTCTATTGTTTGTACGTTTGTACTTACCTACTGTTGTTTGTAGCTATAAAATAATTTTCTTGGAAAGAAAATGATTCGAGTATTTAAATAATTGAGTGAGATAACGAGTTCTATTAAATAGTATACATCAGATATATATTTTATGAAATTTTCTGATATCTACTTCATAAATGATACTATAACGCAGCTACAAAAATGGAAGAGGAGATAAGGTGTTTTGTATGTAAAGAATTCTATAGGGAACCAGTGCTTCTACCTTGTGGACACGCTTTATGTCGTGTTTGTGCCGTTAATCTACAAACGCCCATAAACGAAGGCGATAATTTAGTGGCATCTAACGATTACCATGAAGCTGATAAAGCTTCCGTATCTAGTGAAACCGACAGCGGTGTGGTATGTGGATCAAGGCCCAATAGTTACGCAGGAACCCCGGCCGCACCCGCATATCCGACTGCAGCCTTCAGTATATCGTGTCCATCTTGCAATAAGCTAATTTATTTGGACGACAATGGGGCCGATGGTTTGCCACCATTCCGTGTAATGCGGACTATCGTGGAGCGTTTCGGTGGCGTCACGGGTGCACCCCCGGCTGAAGAGGCATGTCAGATGTGCGAGGGAGAAAGGCGAGCAGCCGTGGTTCGATGTGAGCAGTGTTCGGTACGCTACTGCACTGCATGCCGAGATGCATGGCACCCGACCCGCGGCCCCCTCGCCCAACACGAGCTTAGAGCTCTAGGAACTAC